>JAJPUD010000481.1:341194-502146 GCA_023553655.1 Myrmecobius fasciatus
AGTTAAGTGACTTGCCCAGGGTCACACAGCTAGGAAGTGTCTGAGATCAGATTTGAACTCAGGTCCTCCTGACTTCAGGGCTGGTGCTCTAACACTGCGCCACCTACCTGCCCCAAAAGTTCTTAATTTTTAATCTCATTCTGCATAATCTGCAGAAGTAAACTATACAGGAAAATATTTAGGTTTCTTTAGAAGAGCATCTTGATGACATCTAAGGGAGTTGGGAATATTAGTTTAAGAACTTGACTCTAAACAAGTTGTGGGTTTTTGTTTTGTTTTTATTAGGTTCTAGGAACAGCTTTTGATCCTTTCTTGGGAGGGAGAAACTTTGATGAAAAACTCGTGGAGCACTTCTGTGCGGAAATTAAAAGTAAATATAAATTGGATGCCAAATCTAAAATTCGAGCACTCCTACGCCTCTATCAAGAATGTGAGAAACTGAAAAAGCTGATGAGCTCTAATAGCATGGACCTCCCGCTGAATATTGAGTGCTTTATGAATGACATAGATATTTCTGGAAAGATGAACAGGTGAGTTGTTGAGGTGAAATTCTTTTCCAGAGAATCAGGATATGTTCCCCTAAGTTGTTATTTTCATGGCACAACTGAAGCCAAAATTATTAAGCAATTTTGAAGAGTGCCAAACTGTCTATGTCTGTGTGATATTTTAATGTTTGGTGCAGTCTTTTGAATGGATTTTTTAAAAACATATTTTTGAGGTTATAAATATTGGCTACTCAATTTTTTGAAATGAACTGCCTTGGGCACTGAAAAGAATGAGGAGTGTTCTACCATTCATCCTTTTCTCACTACTCAAAAAGCTGCCATACTTGTTCATACTGTACCACACATAGGTGTGTGGTAAAGACTGGTTCAAGGATTAAGTCGATCAATTGTGAATCATATTTCTAGGTTATTTATTAAATGATTTTTTCTAAGTTTACAAAGCACTTCACTGTCTATATATTTAAGTCTTGAAACACTAGCGTTACTGGGTGCTTTTTGTTTTGTTTTTCAAAATAAACTTTCCTTGTCCAGAGCTCAGTTTGAAGAGTTATGTGCTGATCTCCTGCAAAAGATAGACAAGCCCCTTAACTCATTAATGGAACAAACCCAACTTCAAGTAGAAGATATAAGTGCTGTAGAGATTGTTGGAGGCACTACAAGAATCCCTGCAGTGAAAGAGAAGATTGCCAAATTTTTTGGGAAAGACATCAGCACTACTCTGAATGCTGATGAAGCTGTAGCCAGAGGTTGTGCGCTGCAGGTAAGCCTTGCTTTCAGCTACTTTGAAAAAATAATATCTGTACTGATGATTTCTAGAAGATATGATTGTATAGCATCCTGCCTGGAAGTACCTGACTCCTAAAATGTCATCTGGCCTAGTCTCACTCATCTAGGGTGTTTTGCAAAAAGCCTTTGATGAGGTGTCAAGAGGGTGTACAATTAGATGTAAGGAACAGTAGAATGGTGAGAGATTTATACATATGTACAAATACTTAAGCATATGTTAGCCTGTGATAAACTTATTGTTAATTGGAATCATCCTGTTAAGTCAGGGTTATATTTTTGAAAAGCAAGAGTTGCAGAAAATTACATTTTTGAAGGGAATCTATTATTTTTGTGGGATGCTTAATATAAATGATAAAAACAAAGCTGTCGCTGTTTTAAAGTTTATCAATAATTTTGGAGATAGATGCTGGTTCATAGCAGGCAGTATTACTAACTTAAACATTTTGAAGGAAACTGAATTCTGTCTCTTGGAAACCTTTTCACAGCAGATTTGATTGTTTCCCTTGGCCAGCCTGTTTCTCCTAATGTTAGCAGACCTTTAGTCTAACCATTTTCCCTACTGCCTGCTTTATCTTGGAGAAAATTAAAGTTCCCAAAATTGAAATGACTTGTCTATTATGATAAAAACAATTAGGTATAGGCCTGGACTTTATCCTCTCTCACTACAGTGCTATTGACACACTAATAGTGTTTTTCTGGTAAGTCAGATAAGTTTTCATTTTATTTATTCAATTTAGGAGCAGTTTGTGCCTATCCTAACATTCACCCTTTTCTCCAATTTGCAAAATAAAATATTGAACATTCTGGCATAGGGTTGAATGCTGAATGTATAACATTATAGGTTAAATGTGTTCAGAGTATGTTATCCTTCTATCTTTATTTTAGTAATTGTATTTATTTTGTTGAGGACAGGAGCCAGGTCTTATGGCTTAATTTATTGAAACATATGCATAACTTTTCAGAAATGAGTCTACATGTTCTCTTATTTGTAGGGTGATTCTGGAAAGACCTTTGGAGAACAGAATTTTAAAAAAACGTTCAAACCTTTCAATCATATCCTATCTTTGTGTTAACAAAAAAAGAACATTAAAACAAAGTATGACTTGACAGAAATCTGTAAGGAGCTATGACAAATCCAGAGGTGACTTGTATTCTTTTTTTTCAGTGTGCCATCCTCTCACCAGCATTTAAAGTTCGAGAGTTTTCAGTCACAGATGCAGTTCCTTTCCCAATCTCTTTAGTCTGGAATAATGACTCGGAAGATGCTGAAGGGTAGGTGGCTGATATTTTTCTAAATAAAGACAATCTTTGTTTTTAATACAAAGGAGAAAAAAGACCTAATTTGCTTTAGTTAGATTTTCATAGGTAATGTCTAATACAAACTTCTCCGAATCAATTGTTACTATACTTAAATTTATTTAGGTGAAACAGTGAGATAGAAGTAGTATTATTTTCAGGTTAACCATTAGGATTTATTTGAAAGTTATTTTACTGCATAAAATGGAACTATTAATGACCTTAGTTTTCTCTTCTCACCTTAGTGTCCATGAAGTGTTCAGCAGGAATCATGCCGCTCCCTTCTCCAAAGTTCTCACTTTTTATAGGAAAGGTCCCTTTGAGTTAGAAGCCTTTTACTCTGATCCTGAAGGCTTTCCATACCCAGAAGCAAAAATTGGTAAGTACAAGGTCCTACTCTGTTGATTTTTTTTCTCCTCCTCTCTTTCTCCCTCTCCCCCCCCACCAAAAAAAAAAAAAAAAAAAGATATAGATGAAGTTGTAATTACAACTGCATGACACTGGTTATTGCAATTAAAAGAACACTTTAAACATAAGAGAATATTTTTGAGTTCAGAAGAGTGAAACACCACAAAGCACCATTTTTATATTAAGTGATACTGGGTCTTACTCTCATCATTTTAATCTTTGACATTTGTTTAGTGCTTCAAGGTTTGCAAAGCACTTTGTTTTCCTTTTATTCTCACAACAGCCCTGGAAACTAAGAGGTGATGTACCCATTTTTACAGATGAGTTAACTGATGCTCAAATGTTAAATGATTTGACTCATGTAAGTCACTGGGATCATCCCTCTCAATCATCTAGTATGAGCCCTCATTTTATGGATGAGGAAACTGGTGATGCAAGAAAGTAACTCTTACATAGAATTTGATCCCCTGCCCTGAACTTTTAAAAATAAATAAAACATGGAATGTCATACCAGCCCAAACCCATAATAGTCTTTTTTTTTCCCCCCTGAACTTTAATCACTTGATTTTTGTGTCTGTCTTTGAAATGTTCCCTGTAACAAGGAAAATTTAGTTACTTTTAATGTTTTTATTCTCAATTATAAATCTTCAACACTTTGCATCAAAAACATAGAGGGCAAGGTAGAGTTGACTAATTGTAATTATTTAAAACTACTCTTTAAAAAAATCCAATAGTGTTGAAGTATCCTAAAAGTATTATATATGTGTTGAATTTGATCTAAGTTTTTATGTTTAGTCTTACATTGTAAGAGACACTTTACTAGCTATGTGATCCTGAGCTTAGCTTCTGTTTGCCTCTGTAAATTGGGGATATTCATAGCACCTACCTCTCAAAGTTGTTGGGTGGATCAAAAGAGATAATGTTTCTAAAGCTACTGACACATAGTAAGTGCAATATCAATGTTAACTAGTATTAATATTTTATTTATTGCCCTCATTAAGGGGGAAGTACAAAGAAACTGACTTTGAAGTTAGGAGCCAGTTAAGATGAGTATAGGTCAACCAATTCAAAGAAGCCTTAGAAGAATTAAGGACTAGATAAGTACAAGAAGGCTTTTTTTTTTTAGAGGAGGAGGAGGAGGAGGAGGATGTATCAAATAGGCCTGGAAAGAAATGTAGTACTAGAGTAATGGAGGGTCGGGGGAGAAGAGCATTCTGTTAGATTTGGTTGTGTATCTAATGTATCCTCTTTCTAAAGTTTTTGTGACATCAATATTTCAAATCTTTGACAGTCTTCTAAATATATTCCTCTGTTTTAGGCCGCTTTGTAGTGCAAAATGTTTCAGCTCAGAGAGATGGAGAGAAATCTAAAGTAAAAGTTAAAGTACGTGTCAACACTCATGGCATTTTTACAATATCTACTGCATCAATGGTAGAGAAAATCCCAACAGAAGAAAGTGAAAATTCCTCCATTGAAACAGATATGGAGCATCAGAATCGACCTCCACCTGAAAATGCCGATGTTGATGTAAGTTTGAGGTCATGGGCATATATATGTATAGGAAATATATAGTGATTTGACCCACTATATGGGGATGGTGGGAGTTAAAAAATTTTTTCTAATCTGTAAAAGTTGTTTAGTAGAAGTAGTAGCAATAAGTAATAATTTCACTAGATATTACTTAGTCTTTAAACTGTTAACCTGAAGCAATGGAGAGTTTCTAATTTAACTATTACTCCAGATCTTGTTCATTTCATATGCTGCTAAATCCAAGGTTGAAATAGTTTAGTGTTTATCTAATGTTGTTTTGCTTACCTCACTTATACCATAGAAAAAGCTATTTGGTTTGTCTAATAAATATTAAAGCTGATATTATCCTACCCTACCACCCCGCATGAAAAAAACTTGGCATTTATATTCCTGAATGGTTTTTTTTTTCTTTTTGTGGTTTTAAACACTAGTTTTTTAAAAGTATAACTTACTTACTGAATGACAAAAGACTCCTATGTAACATAGGTCTCAGAATCCATTGGTAAGAATAATAACCTGCATAGCTAGTAGTGACAGAGAAAATCCCAAAACATAGCAAGTTATTAATGTATTCATTCATTAGGGATTTCCAAATGGACTTTGGTTAGAGAAACTTGGGTTTCAAAACTAAAACTATAACAAAGTTCTCAGTGATACTGGGCAAGTAGCAATCCCTTCAATCAAAGGAGATAAACTTATCAAAGTCTTTTTTTTCAGGTATTCCTTCATTAGCTCTAAACATCTCTATTGATATATTTGGCCTTAATTTGCTCTCCCCTGCCTTTTGGACTCCTAGTAAAGTTTACAGGAATCATGTATTGCTTTAGCTGAAGCCTACATGACTGAAAGGGAGTCACAAATAGCTAAACAGATAAGGGTTTGGGGCTTTCCTCAGAGAACAAAAGAAGCTATAGCCAACTCTCAATCATCTGGTGATATAAAGTGACTTATCTACAAAAAGTCCAAAAATCTTCCCTACTAAACTTTTAGTGAGATTTCTTTGCTCTGTCTACTAAGCAAAATAGCCTCTCTCTGCTTTTGTAACCCTTGTGGAGTGTTCATGGCCACATTGAAAAATAAAAGGACCCTGCATAACTTAGACTGCAAGGATGAGGGCATTCTCTCCATGTAATTGAGAGTTGGCTGTATATACTCTGAATATCAGCAACTGAGAATGAGAGCCACACCAGAGGCCAGAGCATAGAATAAGGGCTGTCATTTTTGAGAGCCTGCCATTACAAATTTTGGAGAATTGTGTGTTTCTGAAGTATGTTGTTAACACTTGGTGGTTGTCTTCATCACATTGCCTAATTTTTAAAAGTTATGTTAATTTCAACCAACTTTTTTTACAGGTTGGAAATTTCTCAATTTCAAATATGTATTTAGCTTGCTTTGATCAGACACCTTTTTTTTTTTCCCTACAGTATAGCAGAATTTGAGTGTACTGAATTTTGATGCCCTTTAGTTTTAATAAAATCAAGTACACATGCTTTCTACATCCTTTGTGCCTGGGCTTTCATTTCAGAAAAATATCCAGCAAGACAACAGTGACGCTGGAACACAGCCCCAGGTACAAACTGATGGTCAACAAACTCCACAGTGTCCCCCTTCACCTGACCTTCCCTCTGAAGAAAACAAAATCCCCGATGCTGACAAAGTGAGTGATTCTTCTAGTTCATTCCATTAGACAATATTAAAACGTGTAAGCATTAATCATACCATACAGGTTAACCTATTCATACATAGGATTTTTATGTTAATTTTTTATCAACTAGCAACACTTAAGTCAATCCAATGTTTTGCTTTAGTTCCAAAAGCTTTTAATTGAAGGAATCTTTGATTTGCTGCCATGTAGTAGTGGTAAACTAGTAAGTTCATTACCTTAGAATATTAACTCTTGATGGCAACAGACATAGATATAATTGTATTGCATGTGTCCCTGACGTGTGTTTATCTTTGATTGATCACTTTAAGTTTTACCTTTGTAACTTATCAGAAAATAAATGTGTAGATAGATTGATTCTTAGTATATATTCTCCTGAAATCATTTTGTATTGTGTTGAGAAAAATATGAAGAACTAATAATGAGCAAAACATTTTTAAAACAAGTCTTTTCCACCCCCATAATATAGATTTTTATATGTATATGTGTAATAATAAGCAGCAGCACCATGCAGCTGTTTGCATTTATACAGCCACCTCTCAATATTTTCTAATAGAACATTTGATATATTCAGTTGGTGATGATGGTCTGCATGTGCAAGTGGAACTAAAAACTAACTTGCTACTCTGTCATTTTTGCACTGAATGCATGTGAAATTTGTCCTTTAATAACTGTCCATCTAAAAGGCCTTTCTGCTTTATTTGTCCAGAATTTTTACTCAAAAAGAAAGTAACTCCATTTTTTTAATAATTGGATTTCCTGACATTCTGATATTTCCCAGGTGCATGTTTCATGTTTTCTACCATATTGCTTTAGGCTTTCTTTCAGGTAGTCTCTTAAAGTGATTTTAATGTCAAGTCTTTTCGGTTACTTAACCATGTTTCATCTTGTGACATCATGTATCTTGGATATCTTTCTCTGCCATTTATCTTTATGATCAAGTTTTGGAGTTTGGTTATAAGTTTCTTTTCCATCCCATCCCCAGTTAAACAAGGTTGATGATAGAATTAAAGCTATTCTGGTTGTTTGTATTAAATCTAGATTTCACTACCATGTTTTATAGAAGCCCAACATTCCTTTGCATAGACCTCTTTAAATCTACCTCTAGTCCTAGTAGTGGTCTTGATCTTTTTTACATGTGCTTTTTGATAGTAAGTAGTAAAAGTCACTTACAGTTTTCATTCTGTGTTTCTGATGAAATTCTTGGAGTAAGACAATGCCCTTTTATTCTTAGAGGCACTCCTATATAGGATATGATTAAAGGCATTTTTAATAGTCAAATATACTTCAGGGCCATAATTGCTAGTGTGATATCCCTCATGAATAGTTATCTTTGTAAACAAAGTTTATGGAGTTTCTCAACTCCTCAGGCTGTTGATAGTATCAAACATGGCTATATGGAAACATGGAACTAAATCTTGTTATAGCTTTTCTTTCTCCATTCTGATAGTCAAGGGATGACAATATCTATTCTTATCACAAGTTTTCATTGATTGCTACATGTTACACTGCACTTATAGAAATTGTCTGATAGCAAATTTTCATATCCTAAATGATAGCAAAATATTAGCCATTCTTGCTTTCCTTATTAAGGTACAAAATAGATTCTTTAAAACCTTAAAACTGTTACTCTTTTTTTTTTTTGCTGAGGCAATTGGGGTTAAGTGACTTGCCCAGGGTCACACAGCTGTTACGTGTCTGAGACCAGATTTGAACTCAGATCCTCCTGACTTCAGGGCTGGTGCTCTATCCACTGTGCCACCTAGGTGCCCCAAAACTGTTACTTTTTAAATATCATTTAAATCTTTAAATACTCTTTAAATCTTTTAAAATATGCAGCCATATAAGCATTACTTTTGCCCTTTCAGCCTAATTACTTCAATGTAGTGCCAATCAGCTTCAGTAACTTTGTCAATTTTTTTTTCCATTGTGTAACAGTAGTTCCCTCAAATTGATTTGTCACATCTGTTCTTGACAGTTCCATCCCAAATAGTGAAGTAGTGTTTCATCCACTCTTTAAAAAAAAAAAATCCTGAAATGATCTTCTATACTACTCAGAGGTATTAAAAATATGGATAATTCCTCATGCCTTCTGTGGGTAGAAATCATCGTTCTTTTACTAGTCTTCGTGTCACTTTTCTGATGTGACCTTTCACCCACTGATCACATTTTTTAGTTTTCTGTATATGTTCTCATTGTAATTTTTTTGTATGTCAGGAGAACATTGCTTCCAACCTCCCTTTCACTCTCCTTTAATCAATACTGGTAGGAACAGCTAACAGTATCAACATTAATTATGGCTATCTGGCTGGTCAAGTTGTAGATACATTCTTTTTGGGAGATGTTGATTGCCTGATCCAGGTGGAATGCCAAAATGTGGTTTCTTGTCAGCATCTATGTTTCTTCTTTTAGATAACATTTTGCAGTGTATGGTAGTCATGTCATTAGACCACTTAGTCTCTCAGGTAAATAGTCTGTCCTTTATTCACTCTTGTGCATCCTTATAATGACAAATGTCATTAAGGGATGACTATTTTGTCATTAGCCATATCTGCTTCTTCATTTGGTGGAAGAAACTATACCATTTATAAGCTACTCATTGAGTAGAAATGCTAATTGTTGCTATTGAAATTTTCTAGTGCTTCAAAAGGAAATTTTTGGTAGAAATAATTTGGTCAGTTTAGGGACCAACAAGCTTTGAACTTTGGTCCCCAATTTTTGGGGCCTTAGTCCACTTCTGTAACTTAATCAGTCTTGTCTCAGATGATCTATGAATTTCCATCTTATCCTATCCTTTTAATCTATAAATTTCCATAATATCCTTTCCATAATATCTTATGGTCTAGCTACTCTACTCCTACTTTGAGTATCATATTTGTTACCTGATCAGTTTGCCTTGTATTTAGTGGGTAAGCCTGAATTTTTGTAAATTGTTCTCTTGTTTGCACGATGTGGAAATATGTACTCAAGTTAGAAGTAGGGAAAAGCATGGACAGCAAAGAAGTAGAAGAGGGACTTCTGACCCTCATTTGAGCTATTTGTTTACAAAACAAATTTTGTAGCTGCTGAGTTAGACCATTTTATGACCTTTTACTGTCACCTGCAAAGCTGGCTAAATTGGGAGAAGGGGAAGTGGATGTAGCTGAAATGAGAAATACTCAAATCCCCATTAGGTATTTATTTCCTTAGGCCAAAATTCCAAAAAGTTACATTAGTGAATGTCCAGATTGGATCTTTTCTAGTTTTGTACATGCTAATTTTAGCTGGGATGTAGAGGTAATAATTGTAAGTAGCTCTGATTGAATTTTCATTTGAAATACTATCACATTCTTAAACTAAAGATGTTAAGAATTTGAAGAGATCAGAGAAGAGCCACAAAGATGGAGAAATAAGGGGCCTGAGGCATAATTCTGGGAGGAGATAGCATAAGCATCGTAGGAGAGATTTTAAGTAGATACAAGAAAAATTCTGACTATGAGGTATGTTAGTCATTAGAATACATGGTTATTAGTAATTGTACCAAAGTTCAACAATAAGACACTGTCCTATTTCTGTGACTGTGATTATGGCCCTTACTTACTAAAAATGGAGGAGATGGTTTCTCAGCCTAGTTAAGAGTCCCATTTCATTTCTGTAAATGTGTCTTGTGTGTTATTTTAAAAGATTACTTAAGAATTATTTTCTCTCTTGAAGGCAAATGAAAAGAAAGTAGATCAACCTCCAGAAGCTAAAAAACCTAAAATAAAGGTGGTGAATGTTGAGCTTCCTATTGAAGCAAACTTGGTCTGGCAGTTGGGGAAAGACCTTCTCAATATGTATATTGAGACAGAAGTAAGTTTCCAATCAGTTATTTTCTTACACAGGTCTAATTGTGGCTAATGTATTTATTTGATTTCATGTGCATATATTCAAATAAGTTTTATTTTAATTTGAACAATAAAAGCACAATATGTAAATACTAGTAAAAAGCAGTTGTGAGTCAAACAGACCCTTAAACTAAAACAGTACTTTGTTAATGAAATTGTCTGGTTTCCACAATTAAACTTTTTTATATATGATAGAATTCTTAATGCATATGTTTGATATGAACTGCTTTGTGCATGGATAAATATTGGTCATATTTGAGGAAGCTTAAAAAAAAAAAAAAAAAACAATAACCTTGTTTCAGAGAGCTACTCTTGGGGAAGTTTAGGTGGTGCAGTAGATAGAACACCAGCCCTGAAGTCAAGAGGACCTGAGTTCAAATGTGGCCTCAGACACTTAACACTTCCTGTGTGACCCTGGGCAAGTCACTTAACTTAACCCCAATTGCCTCAGGGGGAAAAAAAATAACTAGGCTTTGGACTCAATCGACTTAAGTATCAGAGTTCTCATCAATAAAATAGGGATAATTGTTGTACCTACATCAGTTACAAGAATGTATGTCAAGCACTTTATTAACTTTGTCTCATAAAAATATCATTTCATTAGATTCATATTCGTCAGCAAGGAACCTGAGAAAAGCCTAATCCTTTCCTTGGAAAGGGATACAGGTTGACTTGCTGAAAGTCATGTATGGGTAGTAAATGGAAAAGTCCTATTATTATACTTTGCCATCTCCCTGATGTGGATGATAATGCTCATTATTAAATTTTATGGTAAGAGACTACTGGAATGGACAGTTTTTGAAGTCTTACCCTAATCAAGCTATAATACTTTGTTTGAAATGAGTATTTGGGGATTGGATGTTTCTTAATGCAACAGTTTATCACAGATGATGGGGAGGTTACTGTCTACATAGAATAACAAACCTTATTAATAGAAGTTGTACTTATTTTCTTCATGTTCATGAATTAAGTTTATTTATAACTGTCTTAATAAAGGATAGCCACTGCTATGGTTTTTAAATGGCATGAAGTTATTCATCTGTGTGGTTCTTTTCTGTCTGAAGAGCAGTGTGTTGACTGGCATAAATTAAAAGTATATTAGTAGATACATACAGTCATGCAGTTAGTTTTTGAAATGTATATATTAACTTTGGGCTATTTTTAACAAGCCTTAATGGGCAGAAAATCTGAGAAATTTCTTTTTGCAGGGCAAAATGATCATGCAAGACAAGCTTGAGAAAGAAAGGAATGATGCCAAAAATGCTGTAGAAGAATATGTCTATGAATTCAGGGATAAGCTGTCTGGGCCCTATGAAAAGTTCATATGTGAACAGGTAAGGTAGCTGTCTAAACAAGGGACTTAATCTTCTTGATGGCATAGTCTTTTGGCTGTCAGATTTGCTTTTCTGGTCTGCAAAAACATTGTGTAGCTTAAACTTATTAGAAACTGAAAGCCCCATATATTTGAAATTTGTCAATCAGAATTGTCTGTTTATACATGGCAAGGAGTACTAATGATAAGCAATCCTATGTTACTTAGTACTTAATGACGGCCAGAAACTAAAGTCACAAACTGGAATTCTATAATTTTTTGTCATTGGCAATTTTCTAGAGTTTTTTGTTTGTTTTTGGTTTTGGGGTTTTTTGGTTTTGATTTTTGTCCCCCTATGTCCCCAAACTCGATTCAAAAAAGAGGTACTACTGAGGGTAGCCTTATACACACACACCTCCAGATCTGTCCTGGATTTCTTTTTTAAATATCTGCATTTGATAAGTTGATGGTTTAGACCAGTTATATGGTAGCACTTGGATATAGATGCTTAGTTTATAAAACTTAAAAAGTTTTGTAACATAAATGAAAGATTGTCACGTGGCACATTTGGTTTAACAATTAAGCACTCCATTTAAGAATAGGTTTCAAGAAGCTGACAATCAACAATGTTTGAAGAACTAGGTACAAATAATAAATACATGTTTACCTGTGTTTGTGTGTGTGTGTGTGTGTACACACACACACATATATGGGGTTACACACATATATATATACACACACAGAGACATGTGTGTATGTATATATGCACAATCTTTACTTTTGTGCTGTAGCATGTAGTATCTAACATGCTTATTAAGCAACCCTATCTCAAGTATTCATTTGACTTTTATCTAAATTGGAAGTCTTAGGTCTAGAGCAAGTCATGGGAGGTCTGGAACTAATGCTGGACAGTTCAGCTCTATTCTTAGGTTTTTCCAAGAGTGATCTGGTCCAGTTCATTTTAAGATCCCTTTATTTGAGTAGAACATAAAATTTTCTTCAGTTTGAATACCTATTGAGTTTGGAAGCTTAAAGGAAATATGAAGATCTGATGATTCTGAGTAATCCACTTGAAACTTCAAGAATTAGGGAGAAATTTTACTAAAATTATGAGCTTTGGCTTATAAACAGTTGTAAGTATTTATTTGAATGAGCCCTTGATGATGTAATTTAGTGGAGAGACTTATTGGCTAAGAACCAAGATGTTGGCTCTTAGTGGATCTTAATTAAAGATGAGTGGGGGCAGCTAGTTGGTGTAGTGGATAGAGCACCAGCCCTGGTCCAGGGAGACATGAGTTCAAATCTGGCCTCAGACACTTAACGCTTGGTAGCTATGTGACCCTGGGCAATTCACTTAACCCCAATTGCCTCAGAAAGAGGGGGGAAAAATATAAAGCTTAATGACATTGGTGTGTATTAAAGTACTGTAGTATAATCATTACTTTTTTACATTCGTCATAGGGCTATTTATTGTGAAGTTTAATGAAAACAATGCTTTGAGGTCTCAATGCAAATAAAAATTGGGAAGAATTAGTCTCTTCTTCCAACCTGCCTTTAGTAGGAAATTCGTAATAAAATCCCTTGAGCCAGGTGCAGTAATTTTGGACTGCTTATAAATCACTTGAATTTCTCAAATTTTTTTCCAGATAAAATAATTGAAACCTCAAGGTTATGATTTTAATAGGCTCTCAATTAAAAACACCATCATGATTCTTCCAAATTCTCTTGGAGATGTTTATGTGTAACAAATAAATACTATATATTTTGCCATTATTTGGTGGTGATCCACTTAATGCTCATTGAAGAAAAATTCCATATCTATCTAGGGCAGAAATATCAGTCATCCTAGTTCCCACTCTTCCTTTCTGAAGTATTTTTGTGATCAGTACTGCTTAGTCAACTTCACAAAAGAAGACCTACACTTACCGACTTTCATACTTCTTAAGAATTAGGAATGCCTAGACTCGGGTAATACTCAACTTTCATTTTTTAGGATCATCAAAATTTCCTGAAACTCTTGACAGAGACTGAAGACTGGCTGTATGAGGAAGGAGAGGACCAAGCCAAACAAGCATATGTTGACAAGTTGGACCAGTTAATGGTAGGACAGTTGGGCAGGGGGACTATTCTTTTGTTTTATAAACTTAGATAAGTTTTGGAATAAATGAAATATTTGTCACGTCTTGTTTTGATTTAGAAATTAGGCACTCCAATTAAAATTAGGTTTCAAGAAGCTGAGGAACGACCAAGAATGTTTGAAGAATTAGGACGAAGGCTGCAACACTATGCAAAAATAGCTGGTGACTACAGGAATAAAGTGAGTCCCTCTGCATTTAGTGCCTATTGAAACCAACGGCAAATAAGCCAATGGGGAAACTTCCATAACTAGCAAAATTCCCCTCAGAACAAAGGAGAATGGGTACTTTGGGTTTGGGTTGTCTTCCCTCTGCTTCATCAACTAGCCTTGAGATTTTGCCTCAAAACCCAGTTATACTGGGAAGGAATTGATGTTACTTTAATTTACTGCATGTGCTTTATTAACTATCCCCTTTATTTCAGGTATACCTTCAGCATTTTAATTACATAGAGTAACCAGTTTTGCTCACTCTATTCAGGATGAGAAATATATCCACATTGATGAATCAGAAATGAAGAAAGTTGAAAAGTCTGTCAACGAAACAATGGAATGGATGAATAATGTCATGAATGCTCAAGCTAAAAGAAGCCTTGATCAGGACCCAGTTGTCCGTGGCAGTGAAATAAAAATGAAGATAGAGGTGAGTGTGGTTATGTAGCCTGTAAATAGCACATCCATCTGTGAGATGTATCCCCAGAGGGAGCTCCCTGGACATTAAAAGGTAGCTAGGTAGCTCCATTCTTAAGGAAGAAGACTTCTCTTAATCAAATGAGGCTCTGAGGACCTGCTCCTTTTATCTTCTCACCTCTGCCTGAGCACTCCCTACCTGGCACTTAATTAATGCTTATTGATTGGTTGAATCACATCCCCTAGAAAAAAGACAAATCGTTCAATGTAATAAACAGAGTCTTAAATGATAAACAGGCATTGTGATGTAGTGTTTAGAGAGCTGGCCATGGAGCCAGAAAGGGTAGTCTGGGTTTTAGGTCCATCTCTATCACATGTTGACTCTATAACTTGGAATCTTTCAGTGTTCTCAGTTGCCCTCCAAAATTTGAATTCCTTGCTTCATTCTTACAAGTGACACTGTAGACCAGTTTTCTCCCTAATAAAAGCAATCATTTGCTTTCCCTGCACAGTGCACAGAAAAATAGTGTGGTGAAAATAGTCTGCAAAACTGAAAAATTTATTGAAGAGGTTAATATGTAAAGTTCTATTTTAGTAGGATAGATTGGCATTAAGTGAGAAAGAAGGTGGAAAAAAAAAGTCTTTCCAAAGAGGCATGAAGCAGAGCTTACCTAATGTTGTCTTTTTTTTGCCTCAGGAATTAACCCATATTTGTGAACCAGTTGTAACACAACCAAAACCAAAAGTAGAATCCCCCAAGCAGGAAAAAACATTGAATGGCCCCAATATGGATAAGAATGAAGGTTTTGAAGTAAAAAATAACCTGAATGCTGAAGGCCTGCATCAGAATGGAGACTGTCATCCCAGTGACAACAGCACTATTCATATGGATTTGGACTAAATCACTTGGAGTTAAGCAGGGTCACTACCAACAAATGATGAAGAAAATATTTTTGCCGTAGTATGTAATTCTGAGACATACTGAGACTTATTTATATTTTCTTTTTTAAGAATGTTTAGAAATTTTTTGTGTATTATATGGAAAAATGCAAAGCTTAAAGTCTGTAGTCATTATGATCCTAAAAGGGAAAATTGCCTTGGTAACTTTCAGATTCCTGTGGAATTGTGAATTCATACTAAGCTTCTGTGCAGTATTAATCATTTGCATCAGTAAGGATGAAAATTGACTTTGTCTTCTGAAAAAAAAAATGTACTGCTCATTCAAGAGGGTTGTGACTAAAAATCTTTAAGCATTTGTTTCTGCCAAGGTAGTTTTCTTGCATCTTACCTTCCATTTCCGCATGTGTGTGCGTGTGTATGTGTGTAAATATGGTTAAATCTGACTTCATGAGGACTTTCCAAAGTAAATTGTCTAATAGGATAGAACTTTTTTCTTTGTTATTATTTAAATTTCATTGGATAAAACAAAAGATAGTGAAATGTATTAGTAGCATGCAGAACAAAAACTTAAATTTTATCTCTTGCTAAACAGTACATTGTCCTGTGAAGATTTGCTAATGGAGGAAATGTTGATCCTGTTGTAACTGGTATTGTGAAGCATTTAATGAGCTTTAATAATAAAGTTCATATAATGTCATTTCTAAACCATTGGCTTTGTTGGTTATTTTTAAAACACAGCTTAGAAGCTTACAGGACAGATGTGACCACCTTTTGTGAAATCCCAGTTCTCTTTTCTTTTTTTTTCCAATTTCCAGCACCTGTTTCTTTTTTCTTTTCTTTTTTTTTCTTTTTTCTTTTTTTTTTTTTTTTTGCTTTTTGCTTTTTGCTGAGGCAATTGGGGTTAAGTGACTTGCCCAGGGTCACACAGCTAGAAAGTGTCTGAGAGATCATATTTGAACTCAGGTCCTCCTGACTTCAGGGCTGGTGCTCTAACCACTGCGCCACCTAGCTGCCCCAACAGCACCTGTTTTTTTAGTTCAAGATGGCATCTGTAAGTAAGTAATGAATACTGAGCATAAAGGTATAATGAACAACTTGGTGAGGAAAAGGTGCATTACTTTTATATTTACTGCTAGTATTAAAATCAAAGATAAATCTCTGCATTTCAAAGAGATGAAATCTCTGGCTATTTGTTCTACCATTCCTTCCCTTCCACACACAGATGTTAAAACATTCTCTGGTAGTAGAAAGTTAGTAATTTTGTGTTTACATTGTTTGAAGTATTCACTTACTCTGTTAGATTCCACATAGTATTAATTCAGCACTTCTAGAAGATATAAAACCATGGATTCCCAAAACTATTTAGGGAAAGACAAGTTTACTACCAATACAGTAATAAACAAATACAAAATTAAATATTCTATTGTTGAGGCTATTATTCCTGAATCAATAGAGACTAGCCCATTTCTTAGTAACTGAGGGTTTTAACTTTTTATTTCCAAGTCTCCTAAAATTGTCCTATATGTTTTCTTCTGCCTTAATTCAGTTCCACAAACGTTAGTCTCTATTGTATTCAAGGTACATAGTGTTCAGCTAAGTGGTGCATTGAACTTGCAATCAGGAAGATTTGTTTTCATGAGTTCGAATCCAGTCTTGGATATTTACCAGCTGAGTGACCCTGGATAAGTCAACCCTGTTTGCCTCAGTTCCTTATCTGTAAAATAAGCTGGAGAAGGAAATGGGAAACCACTCCCAAGAAACTCTCAAATGCACTCCCAAGCAAATCCCAAATGGAGTCACGAAGAGTCGGACATGACTGAACATTCTGGGGGTTAAAATTAATTTCTTATTCCCTTTAAGGAATTTAGTTTAGTGAAAGAGAAGGTTATTAAAGGAAGGCATATGTGATAGAGGCAAAAGGGCCAGTTCAGATTTTAGGAGGACTGGGTATAAGATTGCTCTAAGCAATTCTCTTGGAAGTTTGAAAAAATAGAGGCAGCAAAGGAAGAAAACATCAGAATGTATAAGATTGTTTTATTAGAAAAATCATATCTATTTAGTATATGTGCCTAGCATATACTATGCTAGGTACTGGGAGTACCAAGACAACTGTCTTTGGTCTCAATTAACTTGACTGACAGCTTATGGCCTTGTTGGGGAAAATATAATGCATGAGGAATACTTTTAGCTAGAGCTATTGATGATGTGAAGTGTAAGGATGAACAGCTTTGGTGGAAAGTGGAGTTGAAATTTGCTTTTCTTTTTAATATTTTTATTTTTGAGTTATATGCATTTTTCAACATATATAATATATATATATATTATATAAGATTTCTTTCCAAAGTCTCTTCCTCTTTTTTGCCCCCTCCCCACCTGAGAAAGCACACAATTTATCAGTTACACATATGAAGTCATGCAAAACATTTTCATATTAGCTACATTGCAAAAGAAAAGACAAAAGAAAAAGGCGTTTTTTTGTTTGTTTTTTAGGAGTATGCTTCATTGTGCACTCAGTTCATCAGGTGAATAACATTTTTCATCATGTATCTGGAATTTTCTTGGATCATTGTCTTTCAGAGTAGCTAAGTCTCTCACAGTTGGTCATCCTTATAACCATCACCATCTACAATGTTCTTTTGGTTCTGCTCACTTTATATCATTTCATGTAAGTCCAGGTTTTTCTGAAAGCATCCTGCACATCATTTCTTCTTTTTTTTTTTTTTTTATTAAGGCTTTTTATTTACAAAACATGTGCATGGGTACTTTTTCAACACTGACCCATGCAAAACTTCCGTTCCAAATTTTCCCTCCTTCCCCCCACCCTCTTCCTTAGATGGCAGGCAGTTCAATACATGTTAAATATATTAAAAATATATGTTAAACCCATATATGTATACATAGTTATACATCTGAAAATTGGAGCAAGAAAAAAAAATTAGAAAACAAAATACAGGCAAAAAACAACAAAAGAATGAAAATGCTATGTTGTGGTCCACACAGTTCTCACAGGTCCTTTCTCTGGGTGCAGATGGCTCTCTTCATCACTGAACAATTGGAACTCATTTGAATCATCTGATTGTTCAATAGAGCCACATCCATCAGAATTGATCATTGTATAGACTTGTTGTCATGTATGATGATCTGCTTTTGCTCATTTCACTTAGCATCAGTTCATGTAAGTCTCTCCAATAGTCTCTGAAATCATCCTACTGGCCCTTTTCTTATAGAATAATAATACTCCATCACATTCATGTATCATAATTTATTCAGACATTCTCCAATTTATGGGCATCCACTCAGTTTCCAGTTTCTTGCCACTATAAAAAGGGCTGCCACAACCATTTTTGCACATGTGGGTCCCTTTCCCTCCTTTAAGATCTCATTGGGAAATAAGCCCAGTAAAATCACTGCTGGGTCAAAGGGTATACACAGTTTGATAACTTTGTGACCATAGTCCCAAATTGCTCTCCAGAATGGCAGGATCCATTCATAGTTCCACCAACAGTATAGCAGTGTCCCAGTTTTCCCACATTATCTCCAACATTCATTATCTTGTCCTGTCATCTTAGCTAATCTGTTTTTTTTTTTTTTAATAAAGCTTTTTATTTACAAAACATGAGTGATCTTTCAACATTGACCTTTGCAAAAAAACTTTTTTTTCCCAAGCTTTTCCTTTCCTTCCCCCCATCCCCCACCCCTAGATGATAGGTAATCTAATACATGCTAGATAGGATAAATTATATGACAAATACAGTACATGTATACATATCTATACAGTTATCTTGCTGCACAAGAAACATCAGATCTAGAAAGAGAAGAAGAAAACAACCTAAGAAGGAAAACAAAATGCATGGAAATATTCACAGAAAGCGTTAAAATGCTGTGTTGTGGTTCACTCTCAGTTCCCACAGGCCTCTCTCTGGATGTATATGACTATCTTCATCGCATTACAACTGGTTTGAATCACATCATTGTTGAGGAGAACCATGTCCATCAAAATTGATCATATAGTCTTGTTGCTGTGTATAATGTTCTCCTGGTTCTGCTGATTTCACTCAGCATCAGTTCATGCAAGTCTCTCCAATCCTCTCTGAAATCCTCCTGTTGGTCATTTCTTACAGAACAATAATATTCCATAACATTCATATACCATAATTTATTCAGCCATTCTCCAATTGATGGGCATCTTTTCAATTTCCAGTTTCTTGCCACTACAAAAAGGGCTGCCACAAACATTTTTGCACATGTGGGTCCCTTTCCCTCCTTTAAAATCTCTTTGGGATATAGGCCCAGTAGAAACATTGCTGGGTCAAAGGGTATGCACTGTTTGATAACTTTTTGAGCATAGCTCCAAATTGCTCTCCAGAATGGAGAGTTCACAGTTCCACCAACAATGTATCAGTGTCCCAGTTTTCCCACATCCCCTCCAACAGTTATCATTTCCTGTCATTTTAGCCAATCTGACAGGTGTGTAGTGGTATCTCAGAGTTGTCTTAATTTGCATTTCTCTGATCAATAGTGACTTGGAGCACCTTTTCATGTGACCGGAAATAGTTTCAATTTCTTCGTCTGAAAATTGTCTGTTCATATCTTTTGACCATTTGTCAATTGGAGAATGGCTTGAATTCTTATATATTTGAGTCAATTCTCTATATATTTTAGAAATGAGGCCTTTATCAGAACCTTTGGATGTAAAAATATTTTCCCAGTTTACTGCTACCCTTCTAATCTTGTCTGCATTCATTTTGTTTGTACAAAAACTTTTTAACTTGATATAGTCAAACTTATCTATTTTGTGATTAATGATGACCTCTAGTTCTTCTTTGGTCACAAATTCCTTCCCCCTCCACAGGTCTGAGAGGTAAACCATCCTACATTGTTCTAATTTGTTTATAATATCATTCTTTATGCCTAGATCATGAATCCATTTTGACCTTATCTTGGTATATGGTGTTAGGTGTGGGTCAATGCCTAATTTCTTCCAGACTAGTTTCCAATTATCCCAGCAGTTTTTGTCAAATAGTGAGTTTTTATCCCCAAAACTGGGGTCTTTGGGTTTATCAAACACTAAATTACAATTGTCATTGAGTATTTTGTCCTGTGAACCTAACCTATTCCACTGATCCACTACTCTATTTCTTATCCAGTACCAAATGGTTTTGGTGACCACTGCTTTATAATATAGTTTTAGATCTGGTGCAGCTAGGCCACCCTCATTTGCATTTTTTTCATTAATTCCCTTGAAATTCTTGACCTTTTGTTTTTCCAGATGAATTTTGTTGTTATTTTTTCTAGTTCAGTTAAATAATCTCTTGGGAGTTTGATTGGTATAGCACTAAATAGATAGATTAGTTTAGGTTGTATTGCCATCTTTATTATATTCGCTCGACCTATCCAAGAGCACTTGATGCACATCATTTCTTATAGCACAATAGTATTCCATCACAAATTTAAATCACAACTTATTTAGCCATTCTGGAATTGATGGATGTCCCTTTTCTAATTCTTAACCATCACTAAAAAAAAAATGCTATTTTTATACAAGTAGGATTTTTTTTTCTCTTTGATCTCTGAGCTATCAACCTAATAGTGCTATTGTTGTGTCAAAGGGTCTATCTGGTTTTATAGCCCTTTGATTATTGCTCAAAATTGCTCTGCAAAATGGTTGAATCACTTCACAACTCTACTAGTGCATTAAAGTCCCAATTTTTTTCACTTTCTAGCATTTATCATTTTCCTTTTTTGTTCTTAACCAATCTAATAGGTATGAGATAGTTCCTCAGAGTTGTTCTAATTTTCATTTCTCTAATAACCAGTAGTGATTTAGAGCATTTTTTCATGCAACTACTGGTAGCTTTGATTTCTTCTGAAAACTACATGTTATTACTTAACTGGGAGAATGACTCTTATTTTTGAAAATTTGGCTCATGAAACTTGCTTTCTAACTAGAACTCTGTCAGAAGTAAATCCTGGGGATGTGTCAGAAAACCCTTCAGTAGCATGCCTTCCATTATTGAATATCAGGCTTTCTAATGGATTTGCTGCAACTATAGTATTTTAGGGTTGAGATACGAGGTATTCCTTTCCTTTAAAATCAATCCTTTCCCCAAATTCTCAGCACCATACTAGTCTATCAGGTTCACAAGCTTGGTGTTCGGATTATTCTTCACCCGTGTTTATCCTATCAGTTGCCAAATTTTGGTGACTCTACCTCCATATCCAATCCAATCCAGTTCACCAAACATCAAGTATTTACTATGCATTGTAAAGCACTGTGCTAAATGGTGGGGATGCAATTAGTAAAAACAGTTTCTGCCTTCAAAGACATTACAATCTAATAGGGTGAAAAAACACTCAAAAGGAGACAAGAGAAATGGGGGGAGCATTAAACATGGGGCTGAAACATACCAGAGCAACAGATGCAGAGTGGAATGAACTGGAGCCTGGCTTCTTCCCTCTGTAAAGGAAGGCATTTGGGAGAATTTCAGTCCTCCAGATCGAGGGGAAGGATGGGATGGATACTATCTTGACACATCTCTGATTACCCCTTTCTCTTTACTGACACAGCCACTGGCTCTAGTGGTGGACTTGTCAATCAGTCCAGCCAATATGGAAGGCTCTTTGGAGTGATATCAAGAAAGCTGACAGTCTATGTAGCTTCTGGCTCCTATACCCCCACTCCCATTTTATTTCAAAAGAGGAAGGAAAGGATACACATATGGTAGGTACAGAGTTTCCCATTTCCTGGCAATTGAGGTTAATTTTCCCCTAAAAGCAACAAAGGTTTCCTTGGGATTTGCTTGGCCCCCTGCCTCCTTTAATGAAGTTTCCTCGTCATATGAGAGTATAAGAATATGTATCTCTTACTATGTACCAGATACTGTGGTAAGCACTTTATAGTCATCTAATTTGATCCTCACAACAGCCCTAAGTAATGGGTGCTGCTATTATCCCCCATTTTGCAGATGAGGAATCTGAAAAAAAAAAATTAGGCTAAATGGACTCCAGGTCCAGCATTCTTATCCATTGCATTGTCTTAACTACTTGCAAAAATATCCCATCCAACTTGCTGTACCAGATCTAAAACTATATTACAAAGCAGCGGTCATCAAAACCATTTGGTACTGGCTAAGAAATAGAATAGTCGATCAGTGGAATAGGATAGAATCACAAGACAAACTAGGCAATAACTATAGCAATCTAGTCTTTGATAAACCCAAAGACCCCAGCTTCTGGGATAAGTACTCACTGTTTGACAAAAACTGCTGGGAAAATTGGAAACTAGTGTGGAAGAAATTAGGGCTTGACCCACATCTAACACTACATACCAATATAAGATCTAAATGGGTTCATGATCTGGATATAAAGAGTGATATTATAACCAAATTAGAGGAACATAGGATAGTTTACCTCTCAAACCTATGGAGATGGAATAAATTTATGTCCAAAGAAGAAATGGAACTCCTAATTGAACAGCAGATAGATAATTTTGACTATATTAAGTTAAAAAGTTTTTGTACAAACAAAACCAATGCAGTCAAGATTAGGAGGGAAGCAATAAATTGGGAAATCATCTTTACATTTAAGGGTTCTGATAAAGGTCTCATCTCTAAAATTTATAGAGAATTGTCTCATATTTATAAAAATTCAAGCCATTCTCCAGTCGATAAATGGTCAAAGGATATGAACAGACAATTTTCAGAGGATGAAATTAAAACTATTTATAGTCATATGAAAAGGTGCTCCAAATCACTATTGATCAGAGAAATGCAAATTAAGACAACTCTGAGGTACCACTACACACCTGTCAGATTGGCTAAAATGACAAGAAAAGTTAATGACAAATGTTGGAGGGGATGTGGGAGGGCTGGGACACTGATGCATTGTTGGTGGAGCTGTGAATGGATACAGTCATTCTGGAGAGCAATTTGGAGCTACGCTCAAAAAGTTATCAAACTGTGCATACCCTTTGAGCCAGCAGTGTTTCTATTGGGCTTATATCCCAAAGAAATCATAAAGGAAGGAAAGGGCCCCACATGTGCAAGAATGTTTGTGGCAGCCCTTTTTGTAGTGGCTAGAAACTGGAAACTGAATAGATGCCCTTCAGTTGGAGAATGGCTGAATAAATTATGGTATATGAATGTTATGGAATATTATTGTTCTGTAAGAAACGACCAGCAGGACGATTTCAGAGAGGCCTGGAGAGACTTGCATGAACTGATGCTGAGTGAAATGAGCAGAACCAGGAGATCATTATATACGGCAACAACAATACTATATGACGATCAATTCTGATGAACATGGCTCTCTTCAACAACAAAATGCTTCAAACCACTTCCAATTGTTCACTGAAGAAAGCCATATACACCCAGAGAGAGGGATGTGAAACGTGGACCACAACATAACATTCTCATACTCCTTGATTGATTACATTGTGTTTCCTTTATCTGATATGTCTTCTGTGTAGATACGATTTTTCTTGCACAACAATGATAAGTTTGGAAATATGTATATATTCAATTTGCCAAGTATTTTAACATAATTAACATGTAATGGATATTCTGCCATCTAGGGGAGGGGTGGGAAGTTGGGGGGAAAAATTTGTAACAGAAAGCTATGTAAGGGTTAATGTTGAAGAATTACCCACACATATGTTATGTAAATAAAATAAAATTTTAAAAAAAGAAAGAAAAAAATATCCCACCCACACGAGTTGAAGGACCAATGACTTGCACACATGTCAATATAGACAAGGAGGGAACCACACCTTGTCTATATTGACTTGTGTAAGTCATTTTTTTTTAATTGCATATCCCTGCTATGTTAGCACTTAGTAAAACCTTTTGTTAACTGTTCAATCTTCTGAGTGCTTCATTTTTTTTTTCTCATCAGAGTGGTGGTGTTGAGCCCATCTCTGAAAATACAAAAATATTTATAGCAGCTCTTTTTCTAGTAGCTGAAAATTGGAAACTAAAATGGTGTCCTATTGGGGAATGGCTAAACAAACTGGGATTTATAAAAGTAATGGGGTATTGTGCTCTAAGAAAGAATGAAATGAACAATTTCAGAGGATGCTGGGAACATCTTAGGAACCAATGCCCAGCAAAATGAGCAGAGTTAGAACAATTTATGTAGCCATAACCTTTGCAGAAAAAACAACTTTTAAAGCCCAGAAGTCTGATCACATGTTCAAAAGAATGAAGAAACATACCAGTCACTTCATGACCAGAGGGGTGATGACCCCCCAAAAATGCAAAAAAACATGTATTTTTCACAAATGTTTAGTATATATATATAAGTATGTATATATATATGTACTTATATCTACATATATGTCTGTGTGTATATATAATATAATTAATCTATCCTTCCCACAATTATAAAATTAATATTTCTAAAATGCAGATGGGACCATGTCACTTGCCTATTGAAAGATTATACTTATATATATATATATGTCTGTGTATGTATATAATATACATGAATATTATATACATACACAGACATATATGTAAATATAAGTACATATATATACACACTTATATTTAGTTTGCAAGTAACAGATATTTTAAAAATTAATCTACCCTTCTGGTCATGTCCTTAAACCTTCCCAAACCTTCCCCCTTGAGCAAATAGATTTTAAAAATCTCTCAATAAAGCTACATAATCCAGCAAAATATATTCTTATACTAAACATTTTTTGAAAATTTTTAGTAAGCCCCAGTTGCCTTAGTTTGTCATTCAAAGCTATCCATAACATGTTTCTTACCTACTTAGCCAGTTCTATTTCATCATCATGTGTTCATTATTCCAAATTGGTTGACCATCTGCCTTCTACACGAATTCCATCTCCTATCTCTGTCTCATTTCAGAGGAGGCTGTAAAGCAATCTCTTCTCATCTCTGAAGCATCTCTAACATCCTTGTTTTGATCAAGAATAAAGTGCTGAGGTTTTTCGTGTTTACTTTTCTCCTCCCAGGTGTCTTAATTGTATCCCTTGGCATTAGCAAAGCTTTACTAGTATGTTGCAATGGACAGAGAACCAACCTTCCAGTAAAGACCTGGGTTCTAGACTTGCTTTGAATACATGCTGATTGTTTGACCAAAGGCAAGTCACTTAAATGTTCAGCTCCTCCAAGTAACTATAGATAATGAATTACAAGAATAATTGCTAATCTGGATAAATTATAAGAATAGAATTGTAGGCCTATCTAAACTCTCCCCAATGCCTAAATAAAAACTTATATGTTTTATGAGTATCTTCACATGAATTAACCCTCTGGGAAACTGAGGAATGAGGACCTTCAGGTTATTTGGGTTTTTCTGTCCTCGGTTTCTTTTGATGGGTCTAGACCAATGCTTTCATTGATGTCAGAAACTCCTTCAATCAAAGTGGATTGGCAACTGTTGTGCATCTTAAGGAATTGGTTGGGAGTCCTGAGATATTGGGTGACTTCTCATACTAATACAGCTGAAATATTTTAGGCCTTGCAGACAGGTCTTCAGATTCTGAAACCTCTATTCTCTACTAATTTATTCCATCTCTCACTTTACAAATAGAAAATGATAAGTGTTTGTTAAATTGAATTGTTTCAAGTCACACAGATAATGAATTGACAAATCCAGGAGTTGAGCCTTTGCTGCTTAATGCCCAAATCCAGAACTCTTTCCACTTCATATCCACAGCAGATGGTAAGCACAGCAAATTTGATCAACTGCTTCATGGTATTTTAAAAGGCACTTTTTTTAGTTTCTTGCCTCTGCCTAGTTCAAGCCTTTGCTAGATTGTTTTAATAATCTCCTAATTGGTCTCTGCCTCTGATATTTCCCTCCTCCTCTCCATCTTCAAAATGATCTTCCTAAAACAGTTTTGAACACACCCTGCTCAAAAAACCTTTCATGGCATCCTGTTGCCTTTAAGATAAAATATAAACTCCTTAAGTTGGTTATGAGGCTTACCTTTCCAGGCTTCGTTCATATTTGTCTCCCATTCACACCTTCCATAGTTTAGCCAAGCTACCCATTTTGAGCTCTTCTATGAATTTTCCATTCTGGCTCCCACCATTTCACATTCACACAAACTTATGCCCAGAATGCATTCCTTCCTCCTAACCTTTCACAAAAGCTCAGTTTAAGGACCATCTCCCCATAGGGAGTTTTCCATGATATCCCTACTTATGAATATTCTCTTCTCAAAATATTTTGTATTAATTTATCTCTGTAAGCCATCCTGCTCATCATCATCACTAGTAGAAGGTAAGCTCCTTGAAGGCAAAGGCTATACCACTTTTACCTTGTACTCTTCAAGACTGCAGACAACAGGTAAAAAAATATGCTAGACATGTCATTTTATTGGATTACAGAACGACCTTTGATGGTTTGCACCCACCTATTCTTCTATCTCATACCTACCATTCCCTGGCTGGGGGCATTATGGAGGAGTATTCCTTACCATTTCGAGAAATGAGGGGGTTATGCTAGATGATATCAAACGTTCCTGTCAATTGTAACTCTGCACAAAACTTAGGGAATTGCTCGAATGTTTTGTGGGTGGCTCTACCAAAATCCTACACATCAGAAGATGACTATCCTTCTTTGGAGGTGACATCAGGCCACATTCCCCCCCCCCAGTTCTTATTTCTAATAGAATTCCAGGCATAGCACCATTAGCAATTGAATCTTTAATATTATGTGACTGAAAGTTCTGCATAATATAGAACAGCAAATAGCTAATCCTTATAGTCTCCATGCTTTATAGTTATAAAGTGTTTTATATTTGTTATTTCTTTGGGGCATAGGGAGGGGAAGGATAGATCAGACCTATGATTTCACTGGCATAGTTAAGAAAGCTCCCTCCACCAATGCAGACCATCAATTTCTCTGCAATTTACAATCTTTTAGAGATGCCCAAGAGAAGAAAAGCATAGAAAAATGGCGCACACACACACACACACACAAAATTTACCAACACTATTTCTTAAGAATAATTTCTACCTAATCTATGGGAAAAGAAAGCTTTGCTCTCCTTAGGTATTTATGCAGTTCTGAAATGATCTTTTATTGAGGGTTCAAAAACAGAAAATATACCAAGCAAAGGAATAATTCGTCCTTTTGTACATTAGATTTCACTCTATAAACACTAAATTTAATGTGTGACCCTTTTGAAATCTTTCAGGTTTGAATTTTTCAGTCACCAAAGGTTTTATTTTATGAGTGCCTATTAGCACATTTAAAAATAGAATAGCTATTATCATTCTTATTTCTCTTTCAAATACCAGGGTGGAAACTGGCAAGCCTTCTTCCCCCCAATTTGGAGTAGCATAATCAATATTTTAAAATTTGAAGATTTGGTTCTCATTAGCCAGAATTTCAGTGTGACTTTTTCATAATTGTTGAAAAAGTTAAAATTTTTCTACAGTAGTCTTTTTTAAAAATAGATTATCTTTTGTTTCTGTATCACATTTTTCACTATATCCCATTTCCCAACTCCTAGAAAGTCATTCTTTATTATATAAAAAAGGCAAAAATGATCAGAAAAATGCAGCAATATGTTGAAAATGCTTTTTTTAAATATGTAATATTCTATATCCATAGTCCTCCACTTCTACAAAGAAAAGGAGACAAGTCCCTGCTCAAATCTATTCTTTGGGACTTAGTCTGTTATAATTTAAAAATCATCAAGTCCCCTCTCTGAAACATTGATTGCATGACCCTTATTAACCTCACATAACTTTGCAGTATTCTGGAGAAGCTCTTTGACTCTATAAATTTCAGAGGTTCTTGCCTATTTTGGTGGAGGAAGTTTCCTCATTCAGTAAAATGACAGGTTTAGACCTTGCCTCTTATCAAGAAAGTGCAGAAAGCTCATCTCAATTACTGATTGCCAAAGCATCCCAGATGCTGACTCCTGCATGATACATTTGACTAAAATCTTTAGCTTTGACAAGTTCAGTTGCTGCAAATTATGAGTTTCATGCATGTTTATGTTTCTTTTTCACTGGAGGCATTCAAGCAAAGCTGAGGGACCACTTCTAGGAACATGAGAAAGGGGATTGCTACATTGGTGAAGAATGTGAATAATATCTCTCAAGTACCTTCCAGATCTAGAATGCTGAGGTATCAAAACATGTTTTTTGTTTATTTGCTTTACCAGCTATATCAGACTTTCTGTGTTGCCTCTTTAGAACACTAAATCCAGGTTTTTGAAAATGCAGATGGCCATTCCACAAGGGTTTTGTTTTTAAGGACTCTTCACAAGAGGGCACTCATACAGAACATTATCTGGTCCCCTAATTGGGGTGGGTGTATTTGGTATTTGAGATATCTTGGATTCTGCAAAGAATTTCAATATTGTCTTAGTAAGGATACAGGGAAGCTAGAAGAACTAGCTTTGCACTATGCCATCAACATTTTCCTGAACTTGCCTTTTTTCAAGTCACATTCAGAAGTGGAAAATGTAAATCAACATTAAATCAATTAATATTGAAAGAAAGACTTGTATGCCCAGCTCTGTTTGTGCTGAAATGTATTAAATCAAATTGGTGAGCATTTATTAAGCACTAAGTGCTAGGCACTGGGCTAACTGCTGGGAATTCAAGGACAAACAACAACAACAAAAACAGTCCCCGCTCTCAAAGAGCTCACATTCTAAGTAAAGAAGGTGATAAGTGAAGTGAGAGAAAAAGTTCACAAAGTAATTATTAACAAGAGACCAGACTAGTTTCTCAAAGGAAGGGGCTTTATTATCATAAAAACAGATGGAACAAAGCAGAATCAGAGAACTGGTTGGTCTGAAGAGATAGTTTGTAATAAGTATTTATTTCTCCTCCCGAGAGAGATCTTTCATCCATAGATAGTTTCTTAAAATTAACAAGATTCTACTGGGGACCCAAATTTGGCAATTGCATCCTACACCCCACATCCCAAACCACCTACACCTGAATGGTTGGGCAACCGTATCCTACTTTTCTGTTCCCTATGGTCGGATACCCATGCAGGAACCAACAAATGGCCCTACTGGGGCCCACTTCAGTAAGAATTTATTATGCACCAACTATGTGCCAGCCACTAGGCTTAAGTTCTTTACAAATGGGATCTCTTTTCATTCTTACAAAAACTATGGGGAGTAGGTCTTATTTTACAACTGAGAAAATTAAGGCAGACATTAAGTGATTTGCCCAGAGCCACACAACTAGTATCTGAGGCTGTATTTGAACTCAGGTGTTACTTGATTCTTGGCTGTTCTCTTTAGACTGTACCACCAAAATGCCCCAGTAGAAGGAAAACAATAAGTAAAAGAGAGAGAAGCAAACGGGAGTAGGGAGAAAGATTAACAGCCATAAGAAGGCCATAGGTTAGAGACATGTTCCAAGTTGAGAAGGTTACTGATATGGTAGAGAAATCTAAAAAATCAGGAGTGAAGCTACGAGAGGAGTGTGAATGTATTATATCATACAGGCCACAGTCCTCTGCTACACTATGGCTTAGCTTTGTGGCTCCATATAGCAAATTCTGCCTCCCACTTTCCCCAAGTTGTAGAATTGAAATAGTTGATATATTAAACATGCTTTCAAGAGCCAGTGTAGTCAAGGAAGTTATGTGTTGCCCCATCATTCATTCCCCACTTTTTACTTTCCAACAAAAACACTTTTTAGAGATGTCATCGACTTTCAGAGAATATTTTTTCTAGGTGCTTTGTCTAATCCCCTTTCCCACCTCCCTCTTCCCAGAAAAGACAGGTGTTTTTTTCTTTTGTCATTGGCCCTCTCACCATCAAGGAAAAAAGCTTCTCCCAAACTGCTTCCTTTTTCTCACTTTTATCTTTGCTTTCCTTCTTCTTCTGACTCCTGTGGTTTTTTCTTTATTTTGCTCAATGTTTCTGGCCCATTAAAACTATCAGCAGCCAATTACAGGACTTTTCTTCTAGCTGGGTAAGTGAACTTACTAATAGAGTGTCAGGATATAATTTTCACATGTGGATTTTCTTTGTGTGTGTGTGTGTGTGTGTGTGTGTGTTTGTTTTTTTGTTTTTTGGGTTTTTTTGGTACTGAGTGCTCCCAAGAATAGTAGAGGTGAATTTCCCCTTAATTTATGTCAATTTGTGCTTCTGTGAGCCCCATTCTTTGAAAAATGGACCAGAATAAACTCCAATATGATGTAAAGTAATTTGATTAAATGTGACCTTGGACAAATCATTTTATCTTTACAGACATGTCTCCTAATTTCTCCCTCTATACTAATTCACTCAGTGATCTCATCAATTCCCATGGATTCAATTATCTTCTCTATGCTGATGATTTTCAAATCTATTTAGCCAGTGACCTCCAGCCTAGTATTTCTAATTCCTATTGGACAAACGGAACTGTAGGTTTCTCATCCCGTCTTATTAAAGAAGCATTTTCTGCTCCCTTTGAAGCCTAGTCCTTTCCCTATGAAATTATCTCTAATTTATCTTATATACTAATCTTATTTGTCCAGAGTTATTTTTATGTTGTCGCATTCCCTTTAAGATTATGAGCTCAATACCCGAACTTGTGAGTGTGTGGTTTTATTTATTTATTTTTTTTTGCAGTGCTAGGAACACAGTAGGTGTTTAATAAATGTTAGCCAACTGCCTGATTGTTTCCCAAACATAACATTCAACTTTCTATCTCTATGCCTTTGGAAAAACTATTCTGCTTTCCTGAATACAATTCCTCCTTTCCTAGGCTGTACCTGTAGGAAGCTTATCCTGATTCCAAAATAGTCATGCCCTCTCCTCAGAAATGACTTCCTATTTACTTTGTATATATTTTGGGTTTTCTTTGTTGTGTTCATTTTGTTTCCCTTCAATAGAATATGTGTTGCTTGTGAGTCATCACAATTTTATCTTTGTATTGACAGTGCCTGGCACATAGTAGGTACTTAATAAATGCTTGTTGAATGAATAAGTGAATAAATGAATTAATAAAATGAGGATGTTGTATTATAAAATCCTTATCCAGTATCCCTTTCATTTCTGATATTCTGATGTTCAAATAGTCACATATTCAATTAATCCTCCAAGGGAATTTCATAGAACAGAAAATTATAACAAAAAGGATTATTATTATATATATTTGCAATTTCTTCTCAAGGAACTTATATTTTACTATTTTGCTCTCCTGCCATCCTTCGAGGAATATGTAGCAGAAATTACTCTTTGCAGAGTTGAAAATGGACATAGTAGTGAAAAGAGTACATAAAATTTCCAGGGCTAATACAGTGGAGGAATAAAGGGGACAAATGGCAGTGCTGATAGGACAATTCCAATTTTCCCAACTCACGGCTAAACTGAGTATATTTCTTAGAGGGAGAGGGAGAGAAAAGGAGAGGAAAGCTTGAATCCCAATTTGGACACTTAGACATAAACTTTTGTTATGCTGGAAAGCATGACCATATATGCTGAAACTATTTTATGTCTTGTTATTCTTTGACTTTTAACAGGAAAAGCTCAAACTAGGAGTTATTAACCTTTAATCTATTATGGACTTCTTTGACAGCCTAGTGAAAATTATGGACCTTTTTCTCAGAATCATGTTTTTAAATGCCTAAAATAAAACTCATAAGATTATGAAACATTCTATTAATATGGACAGATTTTTATTCACTCCTCCAATACTGAAATAAAGATGTGCTTTTTTTCAATCAAAGTTTACAGATCTTCTAAAATATATATAGAATTCTTGGATGGGTGATCTGTGGATCCCAAATGATCCCCAAGGCAGATAGGGAGGAAGGAAGGAAAAAAGTTACAAGATAACTTTATTATATATTAAAAGGATAGCAAGTTGTACATAATAGATTTGCAATTTCATATAGAATCACCTTTCCCCCCCAATTCTGTTGTGTTATGGAAATGCTTTATGGAAATGCTTGTTTTGTATCTTAAGTTCAAAATAAAATAAATAATTAAAAAATCCAAATCTCTTGGGTTAGATTCTGTTAGACTTTTTGATTTCACAGTGAAGGAAAGTTATGAGCAAAAGAAAATATTTTAAGTTTCTCTAGTATTCAAAATGAAAACATTAAGAGGAAAAAATATTTTAAGTTTTCCTAGCAATCAAATTCCTAAGGAGCAGCTAAATGATCCTTCCTTTGAAATAACTTTAGTTACTCTTTTCTTCAGTAACAATAATAGATAAATCTGGTTTTCTTCCTATAGATGGAATACTGACAACCTCATGACATTTGAGTGTGTGGTAAGCACTGGGCCACCCAGGGTTAAATGGTTTGTTGGAATTCTTGTTCCATTCTTGTGACAACCTGAGAAAACAGAGCCATATAAAAAATGTAAATTAGTAGGAATGACATAGGCCAGGACCAAGGGAAGCCTATTTCTTATCCTTAGCATCGCCTTCCCAAATAATCTCCTTTCATGCCTTTCTATTATATAAATAGTCAAAATGAGTTTTTCATTAGTAAATTGGAAAAACAGCCTTGGCTTAACTGTACTACTCACGCCAATGATCTCTTCTTTTTTTCCCAATCATTTCAATCTATCTTGAAGAACAATCGATTCTTATTGCTATAGATTCTTATTTAATACCCTTCTAGCTTCCAAGAAAGTCTTACATTCCACTAAAACTTCCATGTGATAGTTTTCATTGACCTCTTAAGAATCTTCATCTTAGAGTTTCATGTGATGCTTTTGATCATCTTCTTGTGGATATGTTCCTTAAAAGCTATAGTATTCTATAGTTTTGTCCTTTACTAGTTCATCTTTATTTCCTCAATTTCTCCTAGATTCCTTTATCTATCCTTTTTTTTCTCCACATTTCCTAATTGAGGTGTCTTTCAAAAACATATTTTTGATCCTCACTTCATTCATTCAAGCAAGCAAGCATTTATTAAGCACCTACTAAATTCCAGGAACCATACTAGGTTCTGGGGAGACAAAGACAAAAAAAAATTAAATTATATCTGACCTCAAGGAGCTTAAAGTGTTAATACAGGAATTATTTCATTTGAGCCTTATAACAATCTGGATGAGAACCATGCCACAGCAAAATAAATTGAAGGATTTGAGAAAGATTATCCTGGAAAGGCCTTGAAGCTTTTAAAAAGCTATCATGTTTGGTTCTAGAACCAATTACAGATCCAGGAGAAGTGGGTATAAGTTGGAGAGGTTCATTTTATTGAAGAGTTAAATCCATTTACATTTAAAATGCTATTTTTGAGTTTGTGTTTTTCTCCATTTAATTATTTTGCATTGACTTTGTTCTTCTCTCATTTAAGGAAGCACTTGTCCCAACATTTTGTTTTGCTTACATTACTTTGAGATCCCAGTTTGGTCCCATAGACACTTCCTAAATCCTTAATGTTCTATTCTAGCCAAGTTCCTTAAGTTTATTTTATGTTGTTATTCTCTTTTTCTTTTAGCTCTTTTCTCTTTTGTTGTTATTGTTCAATCATTCCATCATGTCTGCCTCTTTATGATTCCATGTGGCATACTGTCCAGGGGGTTTTGTTAGCAAAAAAACCACCGGTGTGGTTTGCCCTTTCTATATCAAATGGATTAAGGTAAGAGGTGAATGAATGACTTGCTAAGGGTCACATAGCTAGCCCAGCATCTAGCACAGTGATCTATACACATAATATTAATAATAATTAATAACAAACTAACATTTACATAGTGCTCCAAGGCTTGCAAAATGCTTTACAAATATAATATTATGCAATCCTCACCTCAACTCTAGGATGTAGGTGTTATTATAATTTCTATTTTTCACATGAGGAAATTGAAGCAAAGTTTAAGTATGTTAAGTATGACCAGGCTCACATAGATAATGTCTAAGGTGGAATTTGAATTCAGATCTTCCTGTCTCCTGGCCTAGAATTCTATCCACTATGTCACCTAGCTGCTTCACAGTAGACATTTAATAACTATATGCTGATTTAAGAAAAAATGGGCAAATGTTGGTGAGAAATAAATGATATAATAAAGAACAAATGGCCTTTGCCATTCACATATTTTGTCCCTTTAGATTTCTATAGGCACTGGTAAGGTGCACTGAACAAGTGCTAATAGCCCCAGGGGTTTTATAGATAAGGCAATAAAAGGAATGTCAAGCAACTTTTACCAAGTCAGAATTATTAGTGAGGGGAAAAAGAACCCTAAACTGAAGCTCAGAACCTATGTTTGGGGGACTTTTAGAATTTGGGGAATGCTTTTAGAAGCTCAGGATGTTTATTTTTTTCATTTTGTATTTACTCACCTTGCTTGTTGAGGAGCTTGCATGTGAATTTCTTTGTCTATTTCAAGATCAGTGGGATGATCTTCAAGGATGCTGATGTTCAAAGTCTGTTCAGCCTAGCAGAAGGAATACAAATCTCACCATTCCAATAGTATCAGGGAACATGAATAAGCCTTGAGGTATGCAGATGAAAGCTGGAGCACTGTGCTATGTGATTGTATTATCATTTCAATCTATCAGCTTCTACATGATATAGTTTGCCAGTCAATTGTTATAGTAAAGTGAACTGTATTGAGTACATTTGGAGCCTAATCCTACTTTAGCTGCTAATTCTGTGTGACTCTAGGCAAATGATTTAACATCTCTGGCTTCAGTTTCCTCTGGAAAACAAAATGGATTGGAATTTGAATAGAGAATTTCTTACATATGTTCTCAATTTTTAAAAACATATAGGATTCTTTGATTCTAAATGCAATCTTCTTTTCCAAGAGAACAATCAGAGAATATTAATCTTTCTACCTCAATTCTGGCTCTAATATTAGGGGATTTACACATACATATTGATGTTCCCTCAGGAACTTCAACTTTTCAGTCCTTCAATCTGCTCAGTTCCTCAAATCTCCCTCTTCCATTCCACCTCAGATACACTTAGAGATGGTCAAAACCTTGACCTTGATAACACATATACATTTTACTTCTATATTCATGAACTTTGAAATTCATTTATTTTATCATAACCTTTTAGCATTTCATCTTTCTCTCTGCCTTTACACTCCTTATCCTTGTTCTTCAACTTCACCATGACTGCCAATCCTTTCATTCCTTAATTCTTTATAATTACACTTTATAAATACCCCTTCTCTTGGCTGCTCTCTGCCTTCTTCCCTGTCTCAATCCCTTTGTGAACAAGGTCAGATCTATACTATCCTTTACACTCTAATCCCTTGTCCATTTGTCCCATCACTAACCACATCCTGTCAAATGCCAACATAAGATCACTCCTACCATTTTCTCCTACACTCATATAGCTAAATTGATCTGGAGAAGGCCATAAGACTAGCTATCCTCAAGCTTTCACTCCTTCCACTCTCACTACTCTCAGCTGAGGACCATCATATGTTACTGGAAAAATATGATATCATTCAACAAGGGCTCTCTCTTCCTCCTTATTTCATACATCTCAGACATCTGTTTAGGTTTGTTTCTCTGAAGGATGTATGAGATTATAATTCTGTTTAACCAAGTTTTTTCAATTTTTATGGCATGAAACGATATATTATGTTGCTGTATGTTAAAAATTACTTCTCTGACTCTTTGTAAAAAGCATCTTTAGAATACTAATATTTGTTCAGAATCATTCTTCTACCTCCTGAACTTATGTTTAATACTTAAATGTTTACCTTTATGATATCTGCATTGTGATAGGTTTACTCAGCAGCAGTAACCTAGTACATGAACTCAAAAAGGAGATATTTATTCTATAACAAATTAGATATCTTAAAAGTACTTCAAACTCAAATTATCTAAAACAGAACTCAATATCTTTACCCCCAAATTATTCCCTTCTCTATATTTCCCTATTATTATTGAGGGCACCACTACTCTCCTAGTCACCCTGTCAACCCCAATGCTATCCTTGATTCCTCTCTAACTCATTCTACGCGTCCATTCTGTTTCCAAGGTTTTACTTTCCCAACATTCCTCATTCTCTGCTCACAGTTAACATTTGGTGTAAGACATTATCACTTCATGTGTGGCAAGCAGTAACTTGCCAGTTGGTCACCCAGCCTCAAATCTCTCTCCACTCTAATATATCCTCCATTGAGCTGCAGAAGGCATTTTCCATCCAAGGTCTATTGAAATTGTCTTGAATCATTATATTGCTGAGAAGAGCTAAGTCTATCATAGTTGATCATCACATAATCTAGCTGTTACTGTCTACAGTGTTTTCCTGGTTCTTCTCATTTCACTCAGTATCGGTTCATGTAAGTCTTTCCAGGCTCTTTCTGAAATCAGCCTGTTCATCATTTCTTATAGAATAATAATATTCGATTCTATTCATAAACCACAACTTATTCAGCCATTCCCCAATTGATGGGCATCCCCTCAAATTCCTAATTCTAATTCTAACCTCCAAGATTTGACAAAGGCTGATCTCATTCCTGGAATGCACCCTCTCTTATTCTTCTCCATTTTATAGAATCCTTTCTGCTTTATTTTAAAACACAGGTCATGGGCTGCTTCATATGTGGAACCTTTCTTGATTTATCAGTCATTATTGTCCTCTCTTCTTCTTCACATAATCACAAATATATTTCTCTATTTACTGACTATATCCCCTGGTAGAATATAACTCTGTCTTTGAAGATAGAGTTTGAGGGTTTGTTTGGGGTTTTTGGTCTTTACATCCCTAGTGCCCTGCAAAATACTTTACATATTGTAAACACTTATTAAATTGCTGCATATTTGGTCTTTACTTAACTTTTTGGCTTGTTTTTTCTTTTTTAATTTTGCTTTTAAATCAATTCTTTCATTTAAATTTGTTATCTAGTTTTCCTCAGGCCTAGTGTGTTATAGAGCTGTTCAAAGTGAAGAGCTTATTAAGAAATAAAGCCCATAATGTGACTAATTCTGTTTAACCCTTGCTTGCCCTTATTTAGATTTTCATATTTTCTGTCTCTTTCTCCTCACCCACCCCCAAGCTTGTTTTTAACCTGTTCTGGTATTCACCTTCCACTCTTATTTTCTTTTTTCTTTTCTTTCTTTCCTTTCCTTTTTCCTTTCCTTTTCTTTCCTTCTTTGTACCCTCCCTTCCTCCCTCCCCCTCCTCCTCTCTCTTTCCTCTCTTTTACTCCTTCCCCTACTCTCTCTTTCTCTCTCTCTCTCTTCATCATATTTAAAGAATACAGGAACCAAGATACCTAAAAAATACTGTCCATGCTGCATACACAGCTTCTCATTTTCCTCCAGTGAGAGAGGTACTCCCTTCTAACCTGGAGAAAATGTTTTAAGCTTGGCATTATTAAGGGTGCCGGGTGTCTGACGAGTTGGTAGGTTTTCTTAGGCTTTGCTTGCTCAATAACTTTGTTTCCTATTTTGACCACGTTTTGGGCTCCTGACAGAAACACACAATTAAGGTACACTCTGTGATCTGAATTCCAGAGGGCTCTTTCATAGTCTACTCAGGAAAACTAAAGAAGCATATATATCACTTTGCAAACAGGGTCTCTTGCTTTGATATGCAGTACAAGTGGAGAGGACCAGTAGCTTGTAAAAATGACCTTCTTTGCTGTCTTGGGTTTCTTGAAAATTCTTGAAAAGCTGGTATGTATTTAGACCACTAAATCTTCCAAACCCAGTTGCTGTTCAGTCATTTCAGTCATGTACGACTCTTTGTGACCCCATTTAGGATTTTCTTGGCAGAAATACTAGAGTGATTTGCCATTTCCTTCTCCAGTTCATTTTACAGATGAAGAAACAGGGGCAAACAGGATTAAATGATTTGCCCAAGGTCATACAGGTAGGAAGTATCTGGGGCCAGATTTTAAGTAAGAAGTTAAGTCTTCCTGACTCTAGATGTGATGTTCTATCCACTGTCCACCTAACTGCATCATCCAAACTTAGAGCCCTCTTTATAAATTCACACTCCCAGCTTTTAGCTCTTTTATTCCTAATCTGACAAAATTTATAATCTTGGCACAGCTTAACATTAAGATTCAGTCTTTATGTATATTTAATAATATATCATCTAATTCCCTGAGGCAGAGATCTCATAATGTGTTCTTTGTATTCCCCACTCTGCCTAGTGAGCTGGTACCTAGATATAATATACATTAAATAAATGCTTGCCTATGGTGTGGGAACTCTATGGATATGAGAGCTCTCTTTGCCGATATGGGAACTCTTTCAACCTACTGTATGCAGAACCTACTGCATGCACATCTCAAACTATCAATAACTTATAGTTTTAGATTAGAGGCTTTTAACCTTTTCTGTATCATGAACTTCTTAGGCACTCTGTGAAGTTTATAGATCCCTTCTCATAATTGCATTTTTAAATAATTGAAAGAAATGTTAAGAAGTTAGTGAAAATAAACATGTCATTATTTTTTTCATTTAAGTGCAGGGACTTGGAAATCTATCCATAATTCTTTGAGGGCGGTGGAAGAGATTCTATGAACTTCTGTTTTAGGATACTTTGAGAGATGACTGAGTCACTGCAAAATTTGCTTAAGTATCAGAGGATTAGATCTTCTTTACTCAGTCTCAAACTCTATTGATATTTATTGAATTGAAAACTGAATTGAATTAAGTGATTGATTGGAAATGTTCATTCTTGGTAGGAGTTCCCATTTCTATATTGGTTTAACTCAGTTGATTTAATATGGTGTTAATGAGGTCAGGGTCATTATTATACTCCTATGCAAGACTTTTAAGTTTCTTTTTCAACAGAGTAGTAGACTGCACTCTGTGCCCTGGCTAACAATCTCACCAGACAGTAAAAATTGTCATCAGGGAAACTGAGCAAAAGAATAAGAACAAATCAGTACAAATTTATCTCTATAATGAGAAAAATGACTGGAATCACTTGAACTATTGATGGTGGGTCAGTAGTGATGTCTTTGTGTAGAAGCAGAATTTGTTTGGATCTCTGATTTAATTGGGGAAAAGAATCTGTGCTGTAGAAACTCCCTTTACTGAGACATATTAGCAAGATACTTGTTAGTATAGCCAATTGTAGCTTAATGTGGATGTTCTGTAGACCTCCTGTTGCAGGGTTTCCCAAGGCTCTGCCCCTTCTGGGGCTCTGCAGCTTCAAAACCCACCAGGTGAAGGCTGAATCTAAGCTGCTGCTGGCACTTGTAATTTGCCTATTTGAATTTTCCTAAAGTGAAAATCATCTGGTTAATAGTATTGGAGTTGCCTGGGAGAACTGAAAGTTAAATGGTTTGTCCATAATGACTAAGTCAGAAGCAGGACATGAACTCAGGTCTTCCTGATATCAATGTAAATTTCCTCTATGCTGGGGCAGCTAGGTGGCGCAGTGGATAGAGCACCAGCCCTGAAGTCAGGAGGACCTGAGTTCAAATCTGATCTCAGATACTTCCTAGCTGTGTGACCCTGGGCAAGTCACTTAACCCCAATTGCCTCAGCAAAAAGAAAAAAAAAAAATTTCCTCCATGCTTTACCAGTCTGACTCTATTTAAAGGAGTGAGATGGTAATTGAGGGAAGACAGTTGCTTATATTAAACTTTTTACTTGGATTTGTAGATCCTGCCTAAAATTTATTCAGGTGTGGAATTTATAATAATCATAAATATTGTGGCTGCTAAGTGATACACTAGCACTGGTCTGGAATCAAGAGGACCTGAATTCAAATTTGGCCTCATACATACCGACCTTGGGCAAGGCACTTAATCCCAATTGCCTCCAAATAAGTAAATAAATATTTACATAGCATTTTAAGGTTTATTTTATACATCTATTATCTTATTTGATTCTCAAAGTAAACCTGTGATGTAAATGGTATTTTTACCTTATTTTACAGATAGGAAACTTATTGGATTAATTGTCTCACAACTAGTCAATGTCTGAAATAGAATTTGAACTCACAGTCCAGTACTCTACCAGCTAACCATTTTCTGTGATGTAATACCAATTATAAGATTGCCCTTAAGTGAAGACAGGAAGCCTGGAAGTTCGAGGACCAACCTTAGCACTGGATTCCTCCAGAATTATTTTGTCTTCCTCCGGGTGATTAATTTGTAAAGTTGAAACATCTTCTGCTAAAATTTGGTGGACTGGCATACTCTGTGGATCCATCAGGATTTCATAGGGCACCATAGGATGTTTCCAGGAGGCAGATGTAAAAACATTCCAGAGCTCACTCTGCCCAAAAGTCCCTAAGAGGAAGAAACATCATTGAATAAGATGTTAGGAAATAATCTACTCTTTAATTATAGAAGGCACAGGGCTAAGATCCCATGTGCCTCCTTTATAATCCATTAAGTTCATTATTTGACCACACTGAAGTTCAGCATATGTGCTTCTGTATAAAAAAATCCCAGGAAAAATAGTCTAAGAACACCATCATAGTATACTTCACTTACAGATCAAGTCTTTCAACATGTGTGCTGAATAACCATAGTATTAATCTAGAAGAACACAGAACAGAGGAGGATACCAGGAGAGCCCAGGTCCTAGTCCTTTCTCTGCCACTCATAGGTCACTTAACCTCTCGGCATCTTAGTATCCTCATCTGCAAAATGGGAATGATAAATGAGCTTGTCTGCTTTATAGGGTTGCTTTATAGGGTTATACAAGGCTCATACAAGGTGATGCTGTGAAAGTTGCTTTGCAAACTATAAAGTGCTACACAAATATGTAATTATTATTATTCTCAGTGGGATATGATAAAGAGAGATGTAGTCCTTGCCTTATGGGTCATGCAGCCAGGTGACAGAGAGGGTAGAGTGATGGGTCTAAAGTCATTAAAACTTGAGTTCAAATATGACCTCAGATACTTACTAGATGTATGATCCTGAGCAAGTCACTTAACCTTGTTTCTTCAACTACAAAATGTGGATAATAATAGCACCATCTCCCAAGGTTGTTGTGAAGATCAAATGAAATAGTATTTAAAAAGCCTTTAGCACAATGCCTAGTACATAGTAGGCCCTATATAAATGTTAACTATTAATAAGGAAAACAAGACAATATACTTACAACATGCACACAGATCTTCCACACCAGAGAGTTAGTATCTTTAATTTACCTTGGTCACACAATTCTCTTTTTTCACCTCCATATCTTTGTACCTCTTTTATGCTCTCATCTTGCCTATAATTGCATTATTTTTTTTATATGTATGTGTTTTTCCTTAGTTTCATAAAGACATTTTATTTGGTTTTGTACTTAGCACAATACCTTACATGGAGCAAGAATTCAAATATTTCTAAGTTAAATACTGAGGTAATTAGGTCAATTATTGTGTATATTTGAAAAGGGGGAGAATTAAGTGAGGAAATCTTCCTAGAGAACAACCTTCTAGGAAATTAAGGAAAAGAACAATGTAACATGCCATACATTTGTAAAAGTATGAGGAAATATTCTAAGGAAAACAAAAGGCAAACTTGGAAGCAAGAGAGTTTGAACTTGGGCATAAGAATGAGAGTAAATATGCAGAGATGTAACAAGTCATTATGGCAATTGAGACAGGGACGAAAGCACCATAGAAAGATACCTTTCAAATGAACTTTAAGACAAAATTCAGTTGGGAGTGTGAGGTTACTTAGAAAGAGACTCCAACTTCAGATTCAGATAGATGTTGCAGTGGATAGAGAGTTAGACCTGGAGTGAGGAAGGCTTTGAATTCAAATCTAATTTTATACAATTACTAGCTATGTGATGCTGAACATGTCACTTAGCCTTTGTCTGCCTCAGTTTCCTCATCTATAAAATGGGAATATTAATATCAACTATCTGATTGCTTAATTCAGCACCCATAGGCAAAGTCCCAGTAGACCCACCTTAGATATGATTCTGCAGATGGTTGAAAACTGCCATTATTAATTTTAAATCTATAATTACTTGTCTGCTTTGAAGATGTTTCAGATTAACTGAAATAGCAACACATATTTACTCAGTGCTCTCTATCTATACTGTGATAGAGTTTAGAAGAGATTCAAAGATCAAAGAAGAAACTTATACTTTAATGGAGGAGGAGCTGATATACGTACACAAATAAAGATGATATAGTATAAAATGTAATTTGGCAAAGAAGTAATCAAATCAAATTTTCAAAAGTTTTCATCAGCCACAGATATCAACTCCCCATATAAGACAATGGTCTTAATAAGTTGTTTTTGTAGGTTCTTTCTAAGTTGAAATATTGATATCTGCAAAAATATAATTCCCAACAGAATTTATCACCATCATTCTAGCTGGATTTCTCAGCTTAACAGTCCAAGGGATTTCCAATTTGGCCAAGTGGAGTTAAGTTTTTATTTTCTCCCCAGGAAATGATTTCCTCAGGTGATTTTTGATTCTTCTTCCAGGAAGGAATGTATGTATGTTCCACACTAAACCTGATCTTCTGCATAGGTGGGTGTAGAAATTCCATACCTATATACTCTCCATCCATGCTCCAAAGACGAACTGTACAGTCATCAGAGGCAGACAATAGAACCTTTTCTTTCTCTATCAGCTCTAAGCTAATGAAACGAAAGAAAACAGATGATAAATTCACTACAAGAAAGCAGAGTGATTTTCTAGTATGACAGTCAATTAAATGGACCAAGAATCAAAGGATCATGGAGTCAATAAGTCAAAAACCCTTTAACAATAGCAATAACAATAATCATGGCTGACACAAAAATAATGCTTTAAGCTTTGAAAAATATTTTTTGTACATAATTATACATGAGTCTCCAAGGACCCCTGTAAAGTAAGCATCCATTAAAGGTGTCATTACCTCCCATTTAACAGATAAGGAAATGGAAGTCCGAAGAGATTAAAAGATTTGTCCATGTTCACACAGTTAATATATCCCACAATACAAAGAAACACGAGCCACAAATACTTTGGGTTTTTTTTTTTGTTTGTTTGTTTTTTGCTGAGGCAATGGGGGTTAAGTGACTTGCCATGGTCACACAGCTAGGAAGTGTTAAGTGTCTGAGACCAGATTTGAACTCAGGTCCTTCTGACTTCACACAAGTAGTTTCTTAAATTATGCAATTGACTTTTTTCAGACTTTTTTCTCCTAGGGTATTCCTTCCTCCAATTATATCCTGACCTTAAATCTCAAATGATCAAGGAAAATATACCACAAACAGACTACAGTTGTTAGCTAAGAAATAGTCTTCTTATCCAGTGGAAAATATCCAGAACTGGAGATTAGTTAAAACTTTGCCTCTGACTCTTTGTATAATTCAACAAATTTCATGTAACAAACATTTATTAAATATCTTCTACCTTTGAATTCCACAAAATTGCGGGGAATACAAACGCCCCTAAGGAGATTAACATCAAATAGGGGAAATAAGACAAATCACTTAAAATGTCCAAGGTTAAAATGAGATAATATTTATAACACATTTTGCAAACCTTCAAGTGCTACATAAATACTAGATATTACTACTACAACTTCTACTAATGCTACTATAACTACTACTGCTGCTGCTGCTGCTGCTACTGCTTCAACAACTCCTCCTCCTATTTCTACGCCTATTACTACTATTGCTACAACAATAATTACTACTACTATTACTACCATCACCATCAAATATCTACTCATTCAGAGGGAGTCAGGGAGATGAAGCACATTGTTGAACAAGGAATTCTAATGTTGTGGAGAAAAGTGTATGTCAATTTCCTTGTCAGAAAAATAAAGATAAGACTATCCCCCCATTCCCCAGTTTGTTGCTGTTATTCAGTTCTTTCTAACTCTTCTTGACTTCATTTGAAATTTTCTTAGCAAACATACTGGAATTTTCTTTCCCAGCTCATTTTACAGGTGAGTAAATGATGGCAAACAGGGTTAAGTGATGTGCCCAGGGGTCACATAGTTAGTATCTGAGGTCACACTGGAATTCAGGTCTTCCTGACTCCAGGCTCAGTGCTCTGGCCACTGTACCTTCCCACAAGCAAGAATTTGAAATGATAAGTAAGAGAAAAGCTGGGACCATTCTTTTAGCTGCTAGCTAGTTGGTGTGATAGATAGAGCAATATGCCCCTTGTAAAATGTGGATAATAACAGACCTACCTCCCAGGATTGTTGTGAGGATCAAATTAGACACTATTTGCAAAGAGCTTATCACAGAATCTAGCATACCTAGTAGTCACTTAATAAATGCATGTTTCCTTTCCCACCTGTAAGAATAGGATATTATTTTATCCAGCTTTCCAAACTCAAGATACTCACCAAGTGACTGCATTAACATGCGCTCTCCAGAACTTGACATCTGTAGCAATATAAAGATTATATAAAATCCTATCATTTTATTTGTTTCTTATTATAATTACCACATGTGGTCACTTCATCTTTGGCTCTAAAGGCAAAGAAAAATGGAAGTAAAACCTGGACGAAATAAAAAGAGCAGAATGACAAGAAAGATTCACTTTCATAGCAACTTCTTTAGAGAAGATTTAGACTCACATGGACCTAAATAATACAGTCTAGTCAGGTTTTCCCCATGGGCATCATGATCAGAAACAACAATCACAATTTCCAAAGGAGACTTTCTGGGCTGAGCCTCTGAAATTCAGGGTTCATCCATGAGGAGAACCTAGGACCAATAATCTAGGATTCCTGAACCATATTTAAATCTCTGCCCTGAATCTGCCGGACTAGGTCAAAACCAAGTGACTATATAGGGGAAATGGGCAAGGGGCTAAGGGCAGGGATTAGGGCAAATGATAAAGTTTTCCTACATTCTCTTCATTCAACATTCCTTTTTTTTTTTTTGTATGTGCTTTATTCAAAACACATAGCCATGAGGTCAGAGAGATACAAAGAAGTATGCAAGAAATCTCAAGGTGCTCAAATTCTAATTCTGGTCAATAATGAATTTTTTTTCATTACACATTAAGTTGTCATTTAACAAAAATTTCTATTTTAAAAATAATCTTGGAAATAGTCATTTGCCTAAAATGAGTGAGGGTGAATGACAGAAAAAAGCCAAAATTCTAAATTCTAATTTGAATAAGTATTAGGGATAGTTCCTAAGTTATGTAAATAGATAAAAAGTGAAATAAGTTGAACTGGGAAAATAATAATTACAATGATTAAAACAATATATACATGAAAACAAAATAAAATAATAAACTTTAGTTATAGTAACAAAGTTTGGTCCTAAAAAATTTCAGAAAATGTTCCTCCTTCCTTTGAAGAGATGGGAGAGTAAGGGTGTAGTACATAAGCATACACTATCAGATTTAATTAATGTATTGGTTAATTTTGCTGAACTTCTTCCCTTTCACTCCTTTCTTTTTCTATCCTTACAGAGAAGAGATATTTAGGTAGGGGAGGGGAAAAGATATATTTGGAAATGAAGGTTATGTAAAAATAAAATATTAGTAAAAACTTATCAAAAAACATTATGAATTTTTCCTTGAAGAAAAGACAATTGGAAAAGAAAAGAGGAAGATAGGAATGGCAATTATGTGCAAAAGAGAAGGTCTGAAATTCAATGTTCTCATCTCTGGCCTGGTTTATTTCAATAGATTTCTAATTAGATTCCTTGCCTTCTCTCTTCACATTTCAATATTCTCCACTCAACTGGCAAAGTGATTTTCCTGGAGTGCAGGTCTCACCATGTCACTGCACCCTCTCCCCCAATTCAATACATTTCTTTGACTCCCTATTATATCTTCAGGATCAAATAGAAAGTTTTCTGTTGGATTTTTAAAGCCTTTCATAGCCTGGCCCCCTTTTACCTTTCCAGTCTTTTTATACTTTACTCCGTTCCCTATAACTTTGATTTAGCTATGCTGGCCTAATTGTTATTTGTATAGGATACTCCATCTCTGATCACCATGCTTTTGCAATAGTTGTCCTCCATGCCTCCAATTACTCCCTCCCATTCTCCTTGGCTTCCTTCAAGACTCAGCTCAAATCTAACCTTCTGCAGAAGCCATTTCTAGCTCCCCTCCTTCTGGCTGCTAGTGCCTTCCTTTCTGAGATCACCTCCATTTACTCTCTCCATATTTTGTCAATGCCTAGATATTTGCGTGTTGTCTCCCAATTAGACAAGGAGGTCTCTGAGGGAACCATGTTTTTGCTATCTTTGTATCTCAAGGACTGGAACTTAATAAATACTTCTTGACTGACTGATAATCTGCTATTTCCTTTCAAAAACTACTTGGACCAAACAATTCCAATAAACTCAGGCTGGAAAGTGTCATCCACATCCCAAGGGAGAACAATGAAGACTGAATGTGATTTGGAGCATAGTATTTGTAGTTGTTTGTTTTTTCTCATTTTTTCCCTTTTAGTCTGATTTTCTTGCACAGCATGACAAATATGGAAATACATTTAAAATGATTGTACATATATAATCTATATCAGATTACTTGCTGTTTTGGGGAAGGGAGAACAGAGGGAAGGAGAAAATTTTGGAACATAAAATCTTATAAAATGAATGTTATAAACTATCTTTACATGCATTAGGAGAAAAAATCTATTGAGAAAAAAAACTACTTAGACCATAATATTCTTTAAAAAAAAAAAAAGACTGCTGGAAAAAAGTAAAAGCCCTACTTTTGGGTGGTTCTTGCTCAGGTCCCTCAAGAGCATAATCCTTGATGTCATAGGTATACACATAACCCTGGTGGTCTGCCACATAGGCACAGGTATCTATTGTCGTCACCACAATGCTACTGATCTGGGATTTTCCTCTGGACTAGAATGAATACAAACACATAGTGCTCATTAAAAAAAAAACTGTTCATTTTTACCAGACAGTGACATATTAAAGCTTTCTGAAACCATTTAAATGATAACTCATTGCTATGTCTGTATAAGTGCTAGAGAATCAGGAAAAATACTCTCAAGTTCAAATAAAGCAAGCAGTCTATGGCCTCCTGAAGGCTGTTAAAAAGCCAGGCAATTCTGATTTGAAAAAACAACATTCTTTAAAATGGTTTTGTCCAACTTACAGGGATGAAGCTGGCTAGGAGCTGGGCCCCACTGAACAAACTCCAGAAGATAAGAGAACCTGTGACAGAAGGGGAATCAAAGGTGTCAGATGAATTTTTCTGAGTTTATACAGGATGACTCTAGGGTGAGGAAGCATGGCACACTGGGGCGGGTGAAGGTCTCAGAGTTAAGATCTATGTTCAAATCTTGCTTCAGACTTTCTAGCTCTGTGGGCCTGAATAAGTCACTTAAACCCTCTGAATCTCTGTTAACTCTAAAACCATCACTTATAGACAGGCTCCAATCTACAGAAGAGGGAGTTAGTTCTGTCCCATGTGGATGAAATTCCATGTCCTTGACTTGGTGTAATACCCCCTTATATTATATGGCACTGAGCAATTAAGAGTGTTTTATTCTCTCACAGGATTCTCACTGCAGTTCTGTAAAGTAGGTATTATAGTTTACATATCACCTTAGAAATGAGCAAATGGGAGCTTGGCAGGGATAAACATCTGGCTATAGCTAGCACACAACAAAGCTCTTTCTAAAACTCAGGTCTCCTGTTTTCTTCCTCATGTGATTATTGAGTTCCTACAACGTGCAAGAGATTATTATGAATAAACAATACCTGGGCCTTGCCAGTCCCTAAGAAGCTTATATTCCAATGCATTAAGATGGAGAAGGACATCCTTTGTATTTTTGGTTTATGTTGTGATTTTCCTTTTTTTTTTTTAAATAAATAGAACTGGAATATAGACAACATCTTTATCAGTCATGACATGAAATTCTGAATCTCTTGTTTCTAACTCCTAAATATCTTGGTGCTTTTTGTGACTGTAGGCTACTATAGGAAAACTCATTTATCTATATATCTATATCATCTTTATATCCATTTAATCACTCACTCATTTATTTATTCATTCATTGCATATCACAAACATTCTCCAGATGGTTTGGTTCAATTGTAAACCTTGGAATCAAACACCAAGCATTTACATTACTTACTATATCTAGGCACTGCTTGACAAAAGTGAAACAGTTCCTGCCCTTGAGAAACTTCCAATCTACTTTGGGGAAGCAATGTGCACATGTAAAAGTATAATCAAAATATACAGAATATCTCAAGTTGCAACTGAACTAAGACTTTTGGGACACCATATAAGAGAGGTATAAGGTAATATACCTAATGGGGATATCAGAAAAGGCTTCTTTAGGACAATTTCCCTGGAGGTTGTCCAAGCTACTCCTTCAAGAAAACTAGGTCTTATAAGAGACAGAGATAAGAAGGGAGTAAATTCCAGACATGGAGAGATGGAGTGTCATATAAAAGGCAGAAGGCCAGTTTTACTAGACTGTAGAATATGTGAAGAGGAAAAGCCCCAAAAGGCAGGATGGGCACATGTAGTGAATGATTTTAAATGCCAAACAGATGAATTACAATTTATACCTACAGGTAATAGAGAACCACTGGGAGCTTAGTAAGCAGGGGAATATCGAAGTCTGACATGCATGTTAAAAAATCATTTTGGCCCATGTGAGACGATGTGCTGGAGAGGGAAAGGCAGGAGACTTCAGGCAGGAGAATTAAAGGCGAAGGCAACTCAAAGGCAATGGAAGGTGTAACTAGACTGCAGCTTATTTTCCATGATGATCCATGCACAGGAGGTGACATAAAGGATATAATCCAGGAAATGTATGTTGGGAGAAGAGCTGAGTTGGTCACATATTATGTACAAGAGATAACAGATGGGCACCATGGATGCTGAACTGGCTTCCTAGAGTGAAAAAGAATTAGAAGACAGCCTCCAGCCCTTTGGGTATTGAGCAAGCATTACACAGGATGAAAGGCATGGAGGAGTGGCCATTACACCATTGGAAGGCATGTGCTGACATATACTCCCGATTAATCAGGATATGTTTCCAGAAGGAGACAAGTTCTGCAATAAGCTTCAATTTGAGGAATATAAAAGTGGGATTAATTACTTGACATCATTAGTTTATTTTTAAAGTTTCTTACATAAATGAGCTTTGGAGTTGTGTTCCAGAAATGATGGTATGCTTTTAATTTTTATATTACTGATCATTTTACTTCCTCTCTCTGAATCTTAGTTTCTTCATCTGTTAGATGAAGATACTTGGATAAGAAGATTTCTAAGGTTCCTTCCAGCTCTAGCATTCTATCACTTTGTATTTCAGATGTGAGAGCTTGCCCTCCAAAGTTTCTTCTTCCTAGAGACATCCTCTGAAGAAGCTTTGAGACTAATTATTAGCCTTTTCAGGTTAGGGTTTATTTATCAGTTTTTCTAAATGAGGCACACTCCCAACCCTGACACATGCTCAGGATTTAGCTGGTCATTCTTTACCCTCATGCTACATAAAATTCTCTCCTTCTCTTTCTAGGATGAGAACTGTTCTTCCCAATTCAGGTTGGGCAGAAATCTAGAGAGAAAGAACTGGAAATCAAGCCCTTCCTGGCATATGCAACTTGTGCCTGGACCAGAGAATAAGTACTAGCTAAAATCTCCAGCCCTAAACTCTCCCATTATCGCCAAGACAAAGAACCATGATACCTTATTAACTTGCTTTTTTAATGTTCACTCCTTAGGATACTTTTGGTCCTTTTGTGACATCTTTTTCCCTGTAAGGTTTCCCGTTATGCTATACAACAACTGTATTCAATTCACTCTTTCCCTGCCCAAGGATAAGCCGGAAGATAGATATGTGATTCCAAGGCTTGCTCATTGGACTTGCTCATTAAGAGACATTTGATGTGAAGGGATTTGTCATGTGATCAGGCCCCAAGAATTAACTATCTTCTTCCTGTTAATAGAGGAATCTAGCCAGCCATGATTCCATCAAAATAGGATGGGCCATAGCAAGAAACCAGTGGGGATCTAAGATAGGTAGTAAATATGTTCAGGGCTGTTCCTTGTAAATGTGTCTTTGGTAAACTGCTCCAAGAAAATCAATTTGTAAGAGAAACACAGCTATATTGATGACAATTTGTGTTCTTACCTTGGGGCCCATTGGAAATGAGAGAAGCAGCTGTTGATTCAAATTTGGCTGCACGGGTCTTTAGGAATGTGATATGAGAAACACTTCTGTCTGTAACACAAGAGAGGGAGAAAGGCATTAAACACAAGTCTCTCTGTAAACAGAATGGCTTCCAGGATTACCTCCTATAAATATGTTAGCTGATAAAGCTGAGGAATGCCTCCTTTTGCAATGCTGACTGATCTAATAGTCTGACCACTAGTCATTTGCCGAGTAGCCATGAGGTAGAGCCAAAATATGAATGTGCTAATGTGCAAAATTGGGTTAAGGGGCATTCCTTTTACCATCCTTAGTACCCTTGAGGAAGATCCAGTTTTGGACAATTGTAATTTCCTTGGATTTTTTCTTCCTTCAGTGGAAAAAAGGGATAGATTTCAAGGGATACTATAATCAGTAGGTGAGCTAATATTTGATACAGAAGATAGAAATACTTCAAGCTTTTCAAATCTCTCTCTTAAGAATGGAAAAGGGACTGAAATTGTTCTGGTTGGTTTCAGATGGCAGAAGTAGGAGCAATGAACCAAAGCTTCAGGAAGGCAGATTTGGGCTCCATGTAAGGAAAGACTCCTGAGCACGAGAGCTGTTCAAAAGTGACATGGGATGCTTTGGAAGGAGGGGGGCTTTCTATAATCAAAGGTCTTCAATCAGAGGTTAGACAAGCATATTGGAGATGTTGAACCCTGTTTGGATATGAATTGAATTAGAGACAGAGATCCCTTAAAATCTGTGATTTTCTGAGATTCTGGTTAGTGAGTAAGAACTGGAATACTTTCATAGGTTATAAATTACTTTAGAGAGACCTGCATAAGGCCCATCTTGATTTCAATGCTTTTGTTTTTCTATAAATAAAAACAATGATAATAGCAAACCAACTTCAAAAGTCTCTTCAAAACAAGTCTCTAATTTGTGTATTGCAAGTATTATTACTTCTACCTTGCAAATGAGGAAACTGAAACTCTGGAAAGGTTACATGACTTGCCATGATCACTTGTTCAGTGAGTGACAGAGCTGACACTCAAACCAGGTCCTCTGACCTCATGTCCAGTGTCTAATTCACTATACCATAATTTGATTGGCTTGGGACCCATGATAGGTCTTCTGAATCTTCCTACATCTGAGATTCTTATAGGAAGAGAACTAGTCATGGGAAGGGAAATTTTGGGAAAGAGAATAAGCATTTATTAAGACCTTACTCTGCTAAATGTTTTATAATTATCGTATTTGGTCCTCAGAAGAGCCCTAAAAGGTAAGTACTATTATTATCTCCATCATACAGATGAGGAAATTGAGCCAGATAGGTTGTACATGTCAGAGTCATGCAAAGCAAATGCCTGAGGCTATATTTAAACTCAGGTCCTCATGACTCCAAGTCTAGCATTATGTACCATGATATCTATCTGTATTATCACCCCCATTTTATAAACAACTGACATATTTTTTCTTTTTCTCAGTTTTTTTAAACTAATTTGAGTTTTCTGATGAGTCAGTGCTCTGACTATTCACAGATAGCTTACTCAGAGATAACTCCCACATCAATAAGAAGTCTTTTCCTGTTTGTTAATATAATAATAAGTGTAATACATGAATATATTATCACTTTAGTAGCATGTTAGTTAATAGGAGATGGGGATTTAGAACATTGTTCCACCCAGGGAAGGTAGAGCTAATATGGTATACCATGAGTTGGAGGAAGAAAGTACTAAACAAATGAGTCTCTACTAATGAGAGATCTTAAGGGGCAGGGCAGAAACTAAAATAGGATGCAGCAAATACTGAAGACCAATTTCACCTACTTCACAATAGTGTTAATAGCCCTTTCTCTTTTGAGGCACTTTCCCTTGTGTTTTATTATATAATATAATTTTAGCAATAACATAATAACTCACATTTCTTCACTGCTATAAGGTTTATATACCACTTTCCTTACAGCAGAAATAGGTCTTATAAAGATAGCTATGTTTTATACATAAAGGAGACTCAGAGAGATGGAATAACTCCAAGGTGACTCAGGTAATAAATAGCAAGGTCAGGACTACAACCCAGATCTCTATACTTTAGAGGCAGTGACATTTTTTTAAAATCTCCATTATATTTATGAATTTTGTCTTCTCCCTGACAGCTACTGTTCCCAGGTATGGGCTGTCAGTCAGTCAGTGAACAAGCACTTATTAGGAAGTTACTATGTACTAGACATCATGCTATGTGCTAAAGATACAAAAAAGGGCAAAAAACAGTCACTGTTTTAGGGAACTCCCATTTTAATGGGGGAGAAAACACACAAACAACCATTTACTAGAATTTTAGCTAAAATTTGAAGAAAGCAAGGAAAGCCGGGAGATAGAGATGAGGAGGGAGAGCTTTCTAACAATGGAAAATAGCTGGCCAAAATTCCTGGAGTTAGAAGATAAACTTGTATGAGGAACAGCAAGGAGACCAGTGCCATCATATTAGAATGTGGAGGGTATGAAGGGGTATGAAGACTGAAAAGGTAGGTGGGACAAGATTATAAAGAGCTTTAAAAGCCAAACAAAAAAGATTTTATATTTGATCATGAAAGATAATAGGGAACCATTGAAACTTATTGAATGTGTGTGTGTATGTGACGGAGAGAAGGAGGAGGAAGAAGAGGAAGAGGAGGAGAAAGAAAGGAAGAGGAGGAAGAAGAGGAGGAGGAGAATGAAAAGGAGGAGGAGGAAAAAGAAAAGAGAGAAAAGAAGAGGAAGGACAGAGAGGGAGGGGAGGTGGAGGGGAAAGAAAAAAAGGGGGCGGGGGAGAGAGAAAGAGGGAGGGAGGGAGGGAGATGGTCAGATCTTCACTTCAAGACAATCACTTTGACCACTGAGTGGATGACGGACTGATGTGAGGAAAGTCCTGAAGTAGAGAGACTGACCAGCAGGCTATTGCAATAGTCTAGGTGTGAGGTGAAGAGGGTCTACACAAAGGTGTTTGCATGTATCAGAAAAGGGTCTATTTCAGAGATGTGGAGATAGAATTAAAAAGACTTGGCAACAGGTTGGTTACAGGGAGTGAAAGAAAGAAAATGAAGATGACCTTTAGGTTGGAAGTTTGTGTAATTGGGAGGATGACAGTAATAATTCTTGACAGTAATGAGGAAGTTGATGGCCTCTATAGAAGGCCCTGATCTACCAGACAAATTTGTTTTTTTGGGTTTTTTTTTGTTTTTATTTTTATTAAAGCTTTTAATTCACAAAACATGGGTAATTTTTCAACATTGACCCTTGCAAACCCTTCTGTTCCAAATTTTCCCCTCCTTCCACCAACCCCCTCCCCTAGATGGCAAGTAGTCCAATATATATATATACACATATATATATGTGTGTGTGTGTATATATATATATATATATACATATGTATACAGTTATCTTGCTGCATAAGAAAAATCAGATCAAGAAGGAAGAAAAAAAATCTGAGAAAGAAACAAAATGCAAGCAAACAACAACAGAAAGAGTGAAAATGTTATATTGTGGTCCACACTCAGTTCCCACAGGCCTCTCTCTGGGTGTATATGACTATCTTCATCACTGAACAATTGGAACTGGTTTGAAACATCTCATTGTTGAAGAGAGCCATGTCCATCAGAATTGATCATCATATAGTCTTGTTGTTGCTGTGTATAATGATCTCCTGGTTCTGCTCGTTTCACTCAGCATCAGTTCATGCAAGTCTCTCCAGGCCTCTCTGAAATCCTCCTGTTGGTCGTTTCTTACAGAGCAATAATATTCCATAACATTCATATACCATAATTTATTCAGCCATTCTCCAATTGATGGGCATCCATTCAGTTTCCAGTTTCTAGTCACTACAAAAAGGGCTGCCACAAACATTCTTGCACATGTGGGTCCCTTTCCCTCCTCTAAGATCTCTTTGGGATATAGGCCCAATAGAAACGCTGCTGGGTCAAAGGGTATGCACAGTTTGACAACTTTTTGAGCATAGCTCCAAATTGCTCTCCAGAATGGTTGGATCCGTTCACAGTTCCACCAACAATGCATCAGTGTCCCAGTCTTCCCACATCCCCTCCAACATTCATTGTTATCTTTTCCTGTCATTTTAGCCAATCTGACAGGTGTGTAGTGGAATCTCAGAGTTGTCTTAATTTGCATTTCTCTGATCAATAGTGATTTGGAGTAACTTTTCATATGACTACAGAGAGTTTTAATTTCTTCATCTGAAAATTGTCTGCACATATCCTTTGACCATTTATCAACTGGAGAAGCTTGATTTCTTATAAATTTGAGTCAATTCTCTATATATTTTAGAAATGAGGCCTTTATCAGAAGCTTTACTAGACAAATTTGATCCAAATCTGAGTTTTAAAAGGTAGCTAGCTGGCTCAGTGGATAGACCACTAGACCAGAGGCAGGAAGACCTGAATTCAAATCTGATCTGAGGCACTTCCTAGTTGTATAACCTCTGATGAGTCATTTAACTTCTCAGTTCCATTACTCATTAGATGGGAATAGTGATAACAACACAAGGTTATTTTGAAGCTCAAATGAGATAAGACAAAGTTCCCAATAAAACCTTAAAGCACTGTATAAATTCTGGTATCATTTTATATTTCGTATTTTATTCAAACACCAGGCTTTGTTCTTAAACATACCTTCTGAGTCTTCAGAGCAGGGAGTAGGAATAGGTGTGTTTAGCTTGCAATAAATGTGTCCTGAGATCATATTCCAAATGATAATTTCTCCATCATAACTAGAGGTAGCAAGCAGAGAAGGTGGGCACTGAGCCACACATAAAATATCATCCTTATGTCCCCGGTTCTAGAAGAATAACAGGTAGAAGACAGAAAAAGTGAGACTGAGCAAACAATCAATCCATAAACATTTATGAAGTGCCTACTATGTGCTATGCTCTGTACTAAATATTGGGGGCTACAAAAAGAGGCCATATAGAAGAGATTCAAGAAGACCTCCCTTTACAACTAGCCATATGTTAAGAGGCTTATTCTTGTCTGGGGGAATGTTATCCAGGTGGCAAAGTAGATAGAGTGCTGGATCTGAAGTCAAGAAGACCCATCTGTCCGAGTTCAAATCTGGCCTCAGATACATACTAGCTGGGTGACCCTGGGCAAGTCACTTAACCCTGTTTGCCTCAGTTTCCTCATCTGTAAAATGAGCAGGAGAAGGAAATGGCAAACCGTGCCAGTATCTCTGTCAAGAAAATTCCAAATGGGGTCATAAAGAGCAAGACATGATTGAAAAGAATGAAAGAATGGATTGAGGATACTAAATTTACTGCTTCTCTACAGGTTAGACAATGATTTTAGACTAGAGGCAACTTGGTGTGGGGGAAGGAAGATTGGAATTGGACTCATAGCATCTCAATTCAATACAAGTATCTCTTGGCATGGAGATGTCCTTGAGGGACCTTTGAGCATGATCAATTTGCTTAATGTGGAGCCTATAAAGACCCCTACTATGGTGGGGAGGGTGAGGGTAACTTCTTTTGATTGGCTGTACATATAAGCCCAAAGTGGTAAGACTAAGCCATTTACTCTTTTCCATCTTTTTTGCTATATTCTTTTGAGCAACTTGTATTTGCTTCTCTCAGCATGGATGCCATGAATTGAATGACCAGGAAGGGAAAGGAATATCTTTTCTATGCTTCCTCTCTTTTATCCCTCTTCCAAGAAATGGACTTGGGTATTTGTTTATGTTTGATGTAATTTGTAATCAAGCCCCATAAGCAATCATCAAAGATCTATAAGTTTGAACCATGATGATCTGGGAGTCATTGGGGAAGGAAGATCATACCTCCACATGTTAGGGGAGTTAAGTTCTTACATTTGTGATAATTTCTTTTAGTATATACTCCTTTGTATAAGGTTCTGTATTACATGTAGGGACTGAATTTCTTTATATTAGAGCTTGTATACCCAGGTTTGAATTCTGCCTTTAGCTACATACCTCCTACTACCTCTATAAAAGCTTGTCACTTATCACTGCTCTGGACCTCAGTTTCTTCCTCTGTAAAAACAGAGGTACATAGAGGGTTTCCACAGTTCTTCCTAGTTCTAAATCTCATGGTACGCCCTGGTCTCTCATTTTTCTCATGAGGACAACATTCCTGCCACCTCCCTCACCATGTTGGCTGACTTGTAGTATTCACAGGGCACTTGAACTCTTTGCACAGAAAGAATGAATGGAAATGAAAATTCAGCTGCCTTCTTTTCCCCCAGCTTGGCTGTGATTTGTTTGTCTTGCAGATTGCCACAGAGCAATATACATGGAACTCTCCAAGCCCTCCATCTGCATGCAAAGTCCTCTGATTACTAAATCTTTTCATACTTTCCACCTGGTCACCGTGGTGGTGAGTGCATGCTGATCAGAATTCAAATGATCTGCCCTTTTCAGAAGATGACTTTCAGGAAGCTATTAATTATCCTGGGCTGAGCCAGATGGCAGGCAGCCCTTAAGAAAGAAAAGACATTTAAAAATGATCTTCCAAGATTGTCACTGCAGAGTTCTAACGATTTCCTATGACATCAGGTTTAAACTTTAGCTTGATTTAGCTCATGTCTTCTTTTCCAGTGGAGGGAAATTGAGTGACAGTTAGGTTATTATATGTCTATGAAGATCTTATTGGTTCTGAAGAGACTCCAATTTCTTTCCAAATACCCCAAGAGTCTACCAGTGAGTGATAACTTACTGAGTATTCTGGCAACCAGGTGACATGTTTTGATTCATTTCTGCCACTAACTTGTGTATCTGTGAATGAGTGACGTTTCCTAAATGAGACTTAATTTCCTCATCTATAAAATGAATGAGCTGGACTAGTTGATCTCTAAGGTATCTTTGAGTTTACAGTTCTAGTTGGGAGTGGGAATGGAAGAGGACTGAAGAAAGAAATCTGGGAAGAAGAGGAAGTTTATTTATTTCCACTCAGCTGCTATATACTTTCTTATTCCAGGGCTTCCCCCTTCCCTTCTTCTCCATGCTCCTCTTGCCCAACACTGCCCAAGGCTATATGAACAATGATGTTTATATCCCCTGATATAACCATGATTTCATTGGTCTTGAACACCCCAAAGGGAAAATTAGGCATTTACTTCATAGTCTACAGATCAATCTATATTTTTCTAAAAGGAGAGGACAGAAAAATTAGGGGGAAATTGGGAGGGAGAGAGACAGAGATAAAGAGAGAGACACACATATTCAAAGAGAAGAGGCAGAGACAGACACACACAGAGAAAGATAGAGATACAGAGACAAAGAGAGAAATATGTGGGAGAAACAGAGAAAGGGAGGAAGGAAGGGAGGTAGGGAGAGACAAAGAGACAGAGAGAGAAATGGAGAGACAGCGACACAGAGAAATAATGTGGGAGAAAGAGAGAGGTAGGGAGAGACAGACACAGACACAGAGAGACACGGAGAAAAACAATATGCTGTTTTCCTTGGGAGCTCAGTTTAATGGTATGGCATCTCCCTTGGTGGATTTTTCTGGAAGAGTAATAAATAATGTTACCAACTGAGAGATAAAAGAGACCTAAGAGGTGCCTAGCTCACCCTTATAAAGGAGAAAACTGCAATGCAAAGTTTAGTGACTGAGTCAAGGTTATACAGGTGGTAAGTAGAAAAGGGCTAGTTCTGTAGTGCCCAGAACAGCACCTGGCACATATTAGTTCCTTGATAAATGCTATTTGGTTGACTGAATATCAGAATTCCTACTGAAATCTGGCCGTCTTATTGCCAAGTTCAGGACACTTCCCACTAGACCACATTGCTCCTCCTCAGATGGTCAGCATGAAGGTCATTTAACTCTTCTAGGAACTTGGAGACATTTAGAGTCCTCATGGAAATCACAAGGAGTTCCTCTGATACTGGGCTATCGTGTCATGAAGTCTAATATTTAGAATTGGAAGGGGATTCCAAGACTATCTGGTCCAACCCCTAGGGACATTGAACTTCAGAAATATTAGAAGACTTGCCTAATCACCCTAATAGTAAGTGTCAAGACCAATATTTGAACCCTGATTTTCTAATTCTGAATCCAATGTCATTCTCAGGATATTCTGTGACTCCAGCAAGCGAGCAGGCAGCCAACTTGAAATTCCTGTGCCCTCTAAGTTTGGGCAACTATTTAAGGGGGGAGCATTGAATTATTACAATTGTACCCTTGCTGGGGAGCCCTGGAGTGAGTGTGCATGTAGCTCCTAATTCACCTATGACATCCTCATCATTAGCTTCTAGTTCTGTCGATCAACACAATAGATCAGTCCGTTTGATCTTTATCTTGCTAGGCAACACTTCAATGTGAACAATTCTGTTTAAAGATAAAATACATTTAGCAAAAGTTCCTTTGAATAGTAACGTTTATCATCTGGACTTGGATGGCAGGCCATATGGAAGGAATCCTATTGAGTAAGGAATCTTAAGTAAGTCTCAGCAGCCATGTCTTTTGTGTAACTTTTGCTGAGAACGTAAGAATGTGCTTGTAGTTATCTAATAGAATTCCAGGAAAAGCATAAAGAAAGGTAGGCCATCCTTTCTTGTGCATTAATCAATGAGTACACTTTATTGCAGGCCTGTGTCTATCCCAGAAATCTGGCCAGTTCCTGGAGCAAATACAGACCTCTTAAAGGAATAAACAAATATTCTCTTTGATGGACCTCTTATGATGATGTATCCTGTACCTAAAAGGTTGCTACATCTTAAGAGTCATGCATCAAATGAGACTACTTAGTGTAGTGCCCTCTTTGTTCTCAGCCTATAAAAAGCTCTTTGTGGAAAGGGACTTTGAGGATTTGGGCTAGGAAGTCTGATAAAATTTGCCTGGCAATGCCTCCCACTCAAGACTCTGAAGAGCTGTGACTGTCCTCCCAGCCAAGGAATTCAGATGTTGGTGATTCCTTGGAGTGGTGATGATGTATATTGTATGTTGTTTGTATGCTATAGTGGCCACTATGTTTGTTAATTGTGTATTATTTTTGTGCTATGAGCTTCCTCTTCTCTTATATCTTATTTAAATCAAGGTTCTGAGTAATAATAAACTAGAACCCACCTTCTTTAAGACTATGTCTGTTGAATGCAAATTCCGAACCTAGATTAATCTTACACAACATCACCATACCAATGCTTCTTAGACATTTTTTCCTTTCCCAGGTAAAGTTCTAAAGTTCACTTGGACAAAAGAAGCATTCCTTTTTATTCCTACTTGTTACGAAGTGAATAGGAACACACAGTATAACTTACCAGATCATCGGGCCAATGTGGCTGAGGCTTCCAAAAGTGATGGAAATCATGAGGAGAATCCTGCACCAAAAATCAAAGGGGACAAACTGTCTATTACTAGAATGATGAGAAGTAAACACAGTCATAAGATAGACAGAAGAATCTGTTCTACCTCCTAATCTTTGAAATTCAGCTTCCTAGGCCCTACCATTGATTTAAATTCTCAAAATGTCAAAGGAAAGTCCCTTTGAGACCATGCAAATGAGAAGCAATGCAGCACAAAAGCAATAAGGTGATTGTATTTCAGCAAATCATATTTTTGGTGACAGCTTTTGCTAGGATGCTGATGAAAGAGTGGGCCAGTTACTGCCCAGTCTTCATTTAAATAGCCTATAGTTATTTATTGCACTTTGTGCTACTTCACACAAAAACCAAAAGCTTTACACTAAGAAAAGCTGGATAATCAGCTTCCCCAATAAACCTCAGAACAAATGTAAACTTGTTTCCCCAGAAAATACTATTTTACTTTGCATGTTATGTGAAGAGAGAAATGAAGTATTTGTATCTTAAAATAAAGAAACATTTTTTCAAATGAATAATTAAGTTAAAATTTGGACTTAATTTTCTATCATAGCTGACTGTGATATGAAGCCATAGCATGAGAGGTTGGCCATTCGTTTTGGTCATTATTTTTAATCTCTCTCTCTTTTCTTTACTTAACCTCACTGGGCCCCACACAGAGAAAAAGATGGACAAGGTTTCGTTCTTGGCTATTAATGAAGCTATTAACTAAGTGGTGGAGAAACTGACATATATGTGTTTTCTAATTCCTCTAATTTTTACTGATTCCTCCCATACCTCAGGGTCCCTCTGAGGGGGTTGTACTTCATGGCCTTCTGGATCCCTTCTGGCTATAAATCCATGACCCACCTCTCCTTCTGCCCTCACAAAAATACTAAAACAAGAAATAAAATGAGCATCTTTATCTCACAGCTGCTACCTAGTGGCTAATAGATTTATTTGAGCTCACTTTCTTGATCTTCTCTGGGCCCATCTTCTCATAATGGGAACAGTGAGCAATAATATGAACAAGAGGAAACGAGGAAAAGTAAAGAGCCCAGATGAATTATAATCTGGATAATCAGCCTCTGAAAACTCTTCAGTTGGTTGTCATCAAACTAGAGGCAACTAAAGCTGGTCTTGTCCCTGAGAAAAATGAAATACTGCCCTCCAGCACACTAGTTGCCTTGTCTTTGATTGAGATTGCCTTTGGATAATGGGATGGGCAAGCTCAGAGCCCTCTCTCAGGAAATTCTTTGCTAACCCAGATAGTTTCTGTTTTATGTTTGATTTCCATTTCTACCACAGCCCTGTACCAAGATGTTGTCATTTTAATTAGTAAAAATATTTGAGATAGGAAGACTGTAACTTTGTGCTGAATTCTAAAAGAATTTCATAGTCATTTCAAAGAGAAAAAAATTATTCTCCTTACTTTTTCTTGCACCTGCTTTCCCTCTAGACATATATGAACACACAAGTAGGTAATATACATATATTTTCTATTCAACGAACATTTACTGAGTATATAACATACACTAGGTTCTGTGCCAAACTATGACAGAGAGAAAAAGATGGACAAGGCTTTTGTTGGAGGGGGGAGTGACTATTAACAAAAGATAATGAGAGTGATGAAAAAGCCTACATATATACCTTTTGTGATACTTCTACTTTTTAGTGACTCCCCCATTTCTCTATCACTAGACCCCCTCAATATTTTTTTCTGTAATGTGTTTGATTCTGGCTCTTTCAGGAACAGACCTGTTATAGCTCCCATTTACAGTTCTCAGATGTGCTGTTGTGTTTTTGTTTGGTTGTTTGGGTTTTTTTTTTCCCTTCAGCTTAAGCCTCCACTAGCTATGTTTCCCACATTTTAGGGGGTCATTAATTAACACCCCAATTTCCTTTAACTATTTAATATTGGGTAACTTTGACAAAGAAATATTTACTTAGAAGATATATCCAGAAAAAAGTACGAACATTTTCACAAACACTTTGGGGGCACAATCTTGCCTATATATAGCAGAAGGTTAAAATATTAGGCTCAAAATTGATCTTAGTTCTTACATAGCACTGATCCCATACCAAGTTGAAACAAGAATGCTGGATAAACCTGCCTCTTAGCTGCCTGTGGGATAGGTTCCTCAAAGTCAGTCAGCCCAATGAACTAGAATTTATTAAGTATCTGGCACTGTGTAAGTCATGGAAGCTCACTCCCCAAATCACTTCATGTTCTTCAGGACACAGATTCTGCAAAACTGAAACTCTGGAATAACAGGATTCTGAGGTCTCCTCTATGACTTCAAAGTGCACCAGGTCACAGACACACTCCCCTTAACTCAGAGATCCTTCCACCTCCACTCCTTCCCAATAAAGTGTTAGCAAAGGTAATGAAGTAGAAGATGAAGATGAGAGGCTGTGTTTTTAATTAATCTGTAGTCAATGGAAGTACCTTTTCTTTATCCTGTAGTTAGCTGACTGAAACCAGTTAAAGAATGTCTACACATGTTTCACAGTCTATCTTTACAAGATGATTCTCAAATTATCCTGAAAGCAATGCCCTGGCATTCTCCAAGTGGACAATATCATTTTCTCTGTAGTGACATCTACATTGAGATGCTATCTGAAGTAATCTGAGTATACACTACATCATCTTTATATTTATAGATGTATACCCAGATACTACCTCATTTAGAATGATGTGGCTCCTGACTGGCTGAGAAACTGCTGAGAGAAGAAAAACAGAAGAGAAAAGAAGACTTTGATTGGAAAATGGAAGGTCTTCAGAGGCATAGGCATTTAGGGAAGAGCTGGGACTCCATTATGTTCCTCTAATGCTGGAATTTCAGGGACTGCTAAGAACAGGCTTTTTAGGTGAGGTCATTCATTCCTTGGTTGAACTGAAATTTCATCTCACTCTCTGGGCATAGAGCCCCTTTGAGCTAATCTCTATAGCTTCCTTGTTATAGCTTTCCTTGCTTGCTGTGGTAAATATATTTTTATAAGAATCATTTGATAGAAGGGTTGAGAAGCTGGTCCTGGCGATGCTAATTGTCACTCTCCATGTCTGAGATGGAATTATTTCCACTCTACCTCCAACACCTTAATCACCAGGGAAAATGGCTATCATTCTAAACAACCCCCATTATATCCCCAGACTACAGATAACTGATGTGTAATAGATAGATATAATTCTTAGTATAAAGAAAGTTCGTTTGTGTCTATCTTATAGGAGATGAAAAATTGCATTTCTGATCTTTAGATTTTTGAGTAGAATGAAGTCTGTGTTGGAATAATGGAAGAAGAGTTTCTTGGAGGAAATAAAGAAGAAAATGGACCTGACTGGTCAAAGGGCAATCCTAAATTATATCAGGATATCTAATGATGGAATAATGTGGCATAACAATGACCACTGAACATTTAGAGTTTAATAACAGAATTGGGTAACTTCACATGGAGAGGAGACACATATTTCAAGAAGAAGCACCTCTTTATCCTACAAGAAAAAAAATATATAAACCATAGATGTCAACAGAAGATGAAGAGCGATTGTTTATGACTCCCTAATAAGGGGCTATTAAGGATATAAATAATATTAGTTGTCTTGGGGCATATTTCTGGTTCATAATGGAGATTTTTTAAAGTTGTCAAATATGATGAGCATTATCTTTTTTATGATTTATCCTGGAACAAATTATACCACTAGGAAGCATCTATAAATCATAACTAAACATTATGAAGTTCTGGGGAAGGAAACTAAAGGCCTTAGGGACAAGGTGGTATTTTCAACAACATTGCCTTATGAAGGTAGGGGGTTTGGAAGATGAATGTGGATTTAAGGAGTGAACAGAAGATTTAAGAAAATAAGTGTTTGAGAATGAAATTTGGATTTTTTGAATTTCACTTTAAATTTAGATTTTGAGAGATGGAATGTACCTGATTAGGATACTCTAGGCTCATTTTCTTAATTCTTAGTACAAAAATCAAGTTGGGTTCCCAAAGCATGTCTGACTACACATCTCTCTGGGGTCCTAAAGGTAACCCAAAGGGATTAGGGTATCTTTCTATGTACTATTGTTCATAATCTTCCATTGAGTTAACATCTCCTCAGTATCAATTAACCAATCATTAATGCCATGATATCCCCAATGATCTTCCTTGGTATCGATGAATCAATTAGCTTTTACAAAAGGATATTTACAGAGTTTATAAAGCAAGACCTGAAGTATAAAAACTTTTAAGACCTGGAATACACTTTCCCCTCCCACCTCAGCCATTGAAAATCTAATATTTTTTTTCTGACTTTTCAAAGTTCACAAGATCAGGACTTGATCCATTGAGTCTGACACATATATCTAAGACCAAGAAAGAAGAGACACAACAGACACAGAAGAAACAGCAGCTCCAAGTGTTTGGGACTACACGGCAACTAAGTGGAGGAAGAAATTCCCCTATCCATAGGTTTACAGAATTTTTCCCCTCCTCACTCAAAAGCGACCAGAAGGAAAAAAGATCATTGGTCTATTTGTGCTTTTAGTGTGCACACTCAGTTCCAGCTCAGAGGCTTTTCTTCACTAGGAAACAGTCATAGATGACTTATACATGATCTGAATCAGGGTTCAGCACTTCTATTATGCACACCTAGATGCAGACTCACCAATTCTTCACCCAGATACACACCAGGAAGGGAACACTGTGCATGTTCCTAAAAACTGGGTTCTTCTTGACCAGTCATCCATTATGTTTCTAAATCTGCTTAGGATTTTAAATTGAAAGTTGAGGAGGAAAAAGAAAAATGTTCAAATAGATCTAGATATTATAGAGAATAGTAGTCACAACTAGGAAGAATAGCAGAAGAAAAAATCACTAATTTACAAAAAAACAATATACAAAAAGAGGAAGAACAAAAAAACTCATGTCCTCGGATCCATAAATTCACAAAATATGAGTAATAAATATAATGAATTAGAGATACTAATGCAAGGTGGTAAATATGAATTCCTATAGACCATTGAAACTTAGTAAGATGTGACTTATGACTGGAATACTTCACTCAAAAGAAATAAAGTAGATTTAAAAGGTGGGGTAGAACAGCACTGTATATCAAGAAGATAGATTGATTTTAGGAGATCTAGGATGGAGGAAACATACTGAAATTTGATCAAGAATCAGTGGAGGTAGAAACAGTATCAACATTGTGATAGTATTATCAGCTGGACAGAAGAAAGAATTAGATAAGTTTGCAAAGTACATCACAAGCTTAGTATAGAGACATAATCTAAAAGCCTTCAATTATCTATATATCCTCCAAAGCCTCTCTCTCCCTAACAGTGGAATATCTGACATATTACTGATTTGCCCTAATAATAACTTCATTCTCCAAAAGATAAAGAAAAGCCGTAAGAACAGCCATTCTGGCTTTGGTTGAGCAACAAGAGGGAATTTGTTGCTAGAGTAGACATGGTTGAAATTCTGGCAGTAAGAAATGATTCCATTTTAAACTTCATTATAGAGAAAGAGAAGAAAGCTAGACATAATCTGACATGCAAAATATATTTTAGGAGAATATATTTTAAAGGGTTCAGTGAAAGGATAGGTAATCAAGTTAGCGAATAAACATTTAGTAAATGTCTGCTATGTGTCGGGTACTGGAGATAAAACGATAAATGAAACAATTTCTCCTTTCAAGGATATTACAGTCTAACCAAGGTAAACAATATGTACATAAATACATATATATGCATATATATATATAGAGAGAGAGAGAGAGACAGAGACAGAGACAGAGAGAGAGAGAGACAGAGACAGACAGAGAGAGAGAGAGAGAGAGAGAGAGAGAGAGAGAGAGAGAGAGAGAGAGAGAGAAGTTGGCTAATGAGAAGGGCAGGAGTCCTTAACTTTGTTTGTTTATGGATCTTTTTGGCAGTCTGATGAGACCTATGGATCCATTCTTGAAAATGTTTTTAAATGCATAAAATAAAATACAGAAGATTACAAGGAAACAAATCATACTGAAATGGTTATAAAAATATTAAGCACAAAAAGTCTGCAGACCATAGGTTAAGAATTTCCATCTCAGAGTTGCTCAGATTCATCTTTTCCTGTGGGTCATAAAGCATACATAGATGTTCCCTTTCTAATTTCAATTAAATATGTAGAAATTGGAAGTTTGTTTCCAGCCATAACTAAGAAGCTATCATTATATGATGGTGAAAATCACCTAATTGGTTACAAAGCCAGAAGAACCAATGATCCAGAAAAGGTGGAATTGAAATTGAGTTCATATACAAAAAGGACAATCCAATAGTATCTCAGTTTCTTTCTTTCCTAGAAGCAAGGAAAATAAGAAATACTATGAGCTACTGGGTGGGACGCTGCTTTATTTCCCACCTGGCTCCTATGTGTCCACAAGCATATGATACTGCTGGTTTTTGTGTGTGTTTATTCATTCCAAATATTAGGTGAATGACTTTTCTGATACAGTATTACCTTGGCAACCTCATCAATTTAGGTGATCCATCAGAATTATCAGTAATCTTCTTGGCATTTGAAGTCAGACACAGTTCTAGATCTGGAGTTAGGAAGGCCTGAGTTCAAATGTGACCTCAGACACTTGTTACCTGTGTGCCCTTGAGAAAGCCATTTAACCCTATTTGTCTCAGTTTCCTCATCTGTAAAATGAAGAAACAATAAACCACTCCATTGATTTTGCCAAGAAAATCCCTAATAGTTGGACATGACTGAAATGACTAAATAATAATAAAAATACAGAGTTTAATGGTAGTGACAGCAATAACAATAGAGGCAATCTCATTTTACTCTCCTACATGCACACTGTTTTAGTCAAATTGACTTTCTAGCTCTTCCTCATTCTTCACCTTTCTGCCTTTGGATACAAATAAAGCTACTTGATCATACCTTAAAATCAAATCACTTTAGCTAGCACTGATTGGCCAATAATAGGTCCCAGCTCAAGCCTCACTTCATCATTGTTTGGGTTTTAATGGCTCAAAATCAGTGTAAATAGCAAGAGTTTCTGTCCTAGTCAGAAACTCTGGGGTCTTTCCCTCTCAAATTGACTTTTTTAAACAGGCCAAAAAGGTCATCTTCTGTCTCATTTCTTGCCTAGTCTTAAATTACAGATTCACTGAATGGATACTGACTTAGACAACCTGAGACTTAGAAAATGCCTTAGCTTAAAAAGGTCCAAGTCCTTTTTCAACTCTACTGCATCTGGGACCATCTCTAGTTGTTCTGACCTATGTCTTTCCACTAGACTCAGATAACTCTGGAAGAATAAGGCTAATGACTTTGTACAATCCTGCTTCACTTAAATCCAATTCACTTGTAAGACAAGACATCACCTTCCTGATGTGATTGGTTCTCTTCAAGAATGAAGGATGAAAAACAACATATAGTTCTTATGTCTGAAATGTGTCTATTTGGTGCCTTCAACTGATAGAATTCTTAGTCAAAGCTCAGGTACCACTTTCTATATGGGGACTTTTCCTGATTTCCCCAATTATCTGCATTTCTCCCTCTTGAAACTATTTTAATTTATTTATTTGGGTAAATATTGTATTCCCTTAGAAAATAATTTAAGTTCCTTGAGCTCAGGCACTCCCCCTTCTTCTCCCCACTCTAACCTCAGCTTTTGTAATTGTGCCTTCCATAAAGGGTTTAATATGTATGTTGTGAATTGAGAGTATTAAAAAATATAAGACTTTAAGTAGGGAGGCCAGTTAGGAGAGCAGAACTTGAAGGCAGGAACTACATATCTCATTGATTTTTTTTTTATTCCCCACTGAAACTAGCTCAGTGTCTGCCATGTAACCACAATTCAATAAATGGTTGTTAAAGGGAATGGATTCTAAGGGTAGCCCAATGTGACTCAGCCATGTCTGACACTTACTGTCTCTGTAATCAGTTTTCTTCTGCACCCAACTGAGACCATGAAGAACAAACAACAGGAGTAAAACCAGGACAAGAAAAATGTTTACAGAAGAGAAGCTAAAGAATTCTTTCCTCCTTCAATTTCTGCTTCACTGGCCAGGTAAAAAATACTAAAGACAACCATACTGGCCTTTCCCAACATTTCGTTGTAAAAGGAAAATAGTCAACTGATACAAAGTTTATTCTGAATCAGGGAGGTGAAACTTTTATTTTGCTGTTCACTTACAAAATACATGTTTATTCTTCTGTCCCATCCCACAGCTATGATGTACCTAGAACAATAAAAAAACTCAGAAGTCAGATAGTTAAGCACTTATGAATTGCATTAATAAATCAAGGACCCAGGATTTCATTACACTAATATGAATTGCAATCCATTTAGAACTTGGTGGTCAAGTTTTAGAGAGTTGAGTGTGTTGGAGGACTAAACGACTTCTAAGTTTTAAATCTAAAATCCTATGAACTCCAACTTCGAAGTCACAAGTTAACAGACAACTACTTCTTTCACTTTACAGAATTTGGGGAATTTGTAAGTCTTAAGTAGAATGTTGAACTTAAGTTACTCTGAGATGGTAAAAAAAAAATGCATTTGAAGGGGCATATTATCCCCTAGTAGCTTATTCCTATGAAAGCAGGCAATGGTGTTATTATTTACTTTCATAGTATTTTATGGTATATTTTCTCTTATTTGATACTTATTAGTTAAATATCATCTTATAAGTTAGGTTATTAGCCCCATTTTATAAATGAAGGAAAAGAGGCTTAAAAAGATTAAATAACTTTTCAAGTTCACATTCCTAACAGGGAGATAAGATTCAAATCTCAGTCTTCTGACTACAAGTGCTCCTTCCACTATTCCATGATCTAATAAATTGTTCAGAAGTATCCTGGAAATCCTGGATTAGAGAGAAGATTGGGAGTAGGGAGACCAATTAGAATATAGTATTTGAAGGCAAGTTGCTCATGGCAACCCTTGAAATATTTAAGGACATTTGTAATGCCCTGTCCCTCCCATCAAGTTTTCTCTTTACCAAGTTAACATGTCTGAAGAGCAAGTCTTACTACTGTGGATATAACTTACTTATTTTGAAAAACTTCTACATAGGTGCAGTCACAGACTTCATTGTGCTTTTCATCTGGAAAAATAATGCAATCAGTTTGTATTCTCAAAAACACTTTAAATCAATCAATTGGTCAACAAGTATTTATTAAGTGCCTACTGTTTGCTAGGTAGTTCTACACATTAGAGATATATAAGCATAAAGAATAAAACAATTCCTGTTCTTAAGGAACTTTCATTTCCATTATAAACACTTGAATTGTTTTGATTACTTTAGGTCTGATTTTATTTATGAGTAGAAGAGAAATCACTGACTTTTTAAAAAGTTAATGATAACTTCCAAGCTCCTATTCAAATACCCTACAAGTCAGAAAACCTTTGCCAATTTACCAAACTGGACCTTATAACCAAAAAACTAATTTTCTGTTCTTCATAGTACATAGAGTTCTGGGCCTAGAATTAGGAAGACCCGAACTGAAATTTGCCCTCAAATACATATTTACAGACAGTGTGATCTTGGACAAGTCAATCTCTTTTGCCTCATTTTTTTTCAACTTCAACTTCAAAAGGTAATAATAGCATCTACCTTCCAGAGTTGTTGTGAGGATCACATAGAATTGAGCCCAATGCTTTGCACATAATAGGTACTCAGTTAATGCTTGTTTCTTTCTTTTCTTCCTTCCTCATGAGTAGGTCTATTACCTACTCCTACAGCAAAAAGGAGGATCAGGAGTTATGGTTTTATGATATTTTTCATGCATACCCTCCCCAACTATTTTACCAAAATTCATTTTAAAACTTTAAACAATCCTTTAACTTCTTTTCAGTAGCCATTCATTATAATATTTCTATAAGTAGACATAATGAAAACATAATTGTAGTAGAAAAACATGACAATGATTATAATAATAGTGTAAAGAATCTATCTTACTTTATTAATTATCTTTAGATTTTATAATATTTAGAAAATTCAGGAGGGCCTGAGTCCTTTAAGAAGTTTAATGGTATCCACAATATTGATATAAATAATAGAAATCTTATGTTTATATCAATAGATGCTGAAAAGGTTATTGACAAAATTATACACTCATTTCTATCAAGATTCTATAAAGCATAAGAATAAATGGATATTTCCTTCAAATAATAAATTTATCTAAATCTAACAGCAAACATGATATAAATATAAATAGATATAAATAAAGTTCAGAGACCTTTCAGTAAAATCAGGGATAAAGCAAAGATACCTATAATCACTACTACAATTTAATAACATAGTGGTAAAAATGCAAACTATAACAATAAACAAGGGAAGAAGAAGAAGAAGAAGAAGAAACAGAAGAAAGCACAAAGAGAAACTTTTTGCAAATCTACCAAGATTCACGTAGAGATCATTTGACTCTCATATACAACATTCTTTGCAAATAAAAAAAAAACAGATCTAAATAATTGGGAAAAATTAATCAGTAAAATGAACATAATAAAATGACAATGTTACTTAAATGAATTTATTTATTTAGTGATGTGTCAACTAAACTACCAAAATATTTTATAGATAGAAAAAATAATAATGAAATTTATGTGATGAACTAAAGATTAAAAATCTCAAGGGTAATAAAGGAGGGGAAATTAAAAGAAAGGGGATTTTATAAGGACCAGATCTCAAATAAGATTACAATGTAGTAATCATGAAAACAATTTTGAATTGGTAAAAAAGAAAAAATTAAAAAGATAGAGGTTGATCAGTAGAACAAATTAAGTACATAACATACACTAACAAATAAATACAATAGTACAGTATCTGATAAACACAAAGAACTCATTCAATAAGGGAAAGGAATCACTTTTGGGAAAAAAATGCTAAGAAAATCGGACAGTTATGTGTGAGAAATTAAGTTTAAACCCCACCAACACAGGAAAAGATACAAATGAATATATGACCTGTCAATTTGGAACCATGCCCCAAAAGTTACCAAATTGAATATACCCTTTGATCCACTTAGACTATGACCAAGTCTAGACTTAAAAGAATTTTTTAAAAAGAAGAAAAGGATCTCTGTGTGCTTAACTATTTATAGTAGCTTCTTTTGTGGTAACTAAAAATTGGAGATTAAGTGAATGTCCTATGGGTAATAGCAAAACCAACTGTGTTTTATTAAGACAATGGAATATTATTGTACCATAAGTGGACAATTTCTGAATATTACTATGAATTGATACATTATAGAGGAAAACAATTTTTGAAAGACTTTGGAACTCTAATCAATACATCAATAAATCATTAGTACAAAAGAATGAACATGAAAATGCCATACTTCCTAACAGAGGTAATAGACTTGATGCAGAAACATATTTTCAAACATGACAAATGTGGGAATTTGTTTTGCTGGACTATGTTTATATGTATTGTAGAGTTTGTTTTTCACTTGAAAAAAATTGCTCAGAGAAGAAGAGAAATGAATTAATTCAAAAACAAAAAAAAAGAAATCTGGTTGTACAAAGAACAGAAAAAAACATTTACTTGAGGGGAGAAGAGGAACAGAATGATGGAGTGAATTTGAAATAGCTATCATATACATTTATTTTAAAGTAACCTCTCTTATTTAAAAAATAAAAAAAGTTCAAAGCCACCAAGAAAGGGAAATTTATTTGCACAGATAAATTCTACAGAGGTTATGTTTATGACCACTGTAAAAATGACCTAGATGAAAGGAATTTTAGAGGAAGACATTTAAGAATTAACATGAACTACAGTTAGCATAATGGAAACAGGAAGAAATTATAGGAAAATTTTATCTTTAAGTCAAATAGTGAAGTAACGAGATCATGGTAGCTGAAGCAAAAGGAAAGGAATTAAAAAGGTAGACAATGCCCTTATGTGATTAGTTATGGCCCAGGTCTGAATTCTAAGAGCTGAGGGGCTCTAAAAGAATTAAAAGAAACAATGAACTCCTGTACAGATCAGACCCTATCACAACTAAGGCCAGCACTGCCATTAAATGACATACAAGAGTAGTCCCATTCACAGAGGGCCAGCAGAAGAGAGTAAGGAGAAAAGAATAGTCTAACAGGATTGTCAGCAATTCTGCAGGAGAGCAGCAACATTAGAGCTGGAAATTCACTGGGAACTAGTCCTATGAGTTGTTCCACATTGTGCCCTCTTCTGTGCATGATTCTTAAACATGCATTTTCCATCCCACCTATGATATAGGGATCTGTGAAAAGGATGGGGAAAATTTTTCTTGTCATTAATTTTGTTGGACTGTTTAATTAAATGTCTTTTGCTTTGATTTGAGAATTTGGTTGGTCTGGTAAAAGAAATATTGGTGGGGGCTCAGAAGTTTTAGTTTGTTTTGCTTTGTGCTTTTGAACCTGGAGTATCTTTCATTAGGTTCTGAGTTTTATTGTTGGGGCTCATTCTGGATTTCCATTGTAGCTTCCTTAAAATTTCTGGGATTCATTTAAAATTTTGATTTTTTTCTAGCTGTGATTTTTTTTAACATATGATTTTTGTAGATGAGATGAGTGATTTTAAAAATTATCCTGTTCTGGGTCAAGTTGTTGCTGTGTTATTTTTTGCATTGCATTATAGCACCATGGTTAGTCAGATATTGAAGATCTTTACACAGCAATATAACGTGACTCTCATTAAGTATTGTTAAGATAAGTATGATTTGACCATGAGACAGATTACATTGCAAAGACTCTGCGTCATACTGTGGTCACTATAGAGGTAATATAGAGTATGAACTAAGGGATATGAGAATGAAGAAATAGTAGCTATAGTTTGTAAACTGAAACAGCAATACATTCGAGCTTGCTTAAAGTCATAATTATTAATGTTAAAAACCCAACTTCATGGGTTTTTAGATGTCTGTGGATGTGGAGTAGCCAATTTGGCAGCATGAGAAGGAAGCGTGTGAAATACATTCTGTGATTGATTGGTTTTCTTTTTTTCTTTTCTTTTCTTTTTTTTTTTTTTTTTTGAGGGATTTCTTATCTGTATGCCAGACCATCAAAAATGCTTAGAATGTAATTCTAAACACTCTAAATAAGTTAAATCAAGTCTTTCTCTCAAAACATTGACCCACAGATAAGTTCAGAAAGGGAATACCACTTGATACATTTATACTAATTTTAATCCCTTTGGCCCATACTACTCACTAAGTACACATACTCTTATAATATGAGGCCCAGAAAATGGAAATCACTTGCCTTGGGTCAGAGTTTTCAGACAGTGCCCACTGTTATAGTTCCAGATTCTTAAACATCCATCTCTGCCACCAGTGATCAGTCTGAAGTGGAATTATTATTGATTAAGATTCAAGACCAAAAGGCTCAATGACAATTCTCACTTGAAAAGACAATTGAGAATGAGTGTACCTTCTCCCACTGGAATCAAAAGTCAAGCAGGTGATTTCTGCATTGCCATGAGTTCCAATAAATTCAGACAGCAACATTCCTGTTTCAAAATCCCACACTTTAATGACCTGTGTAAGAGAAAAAGGAAAACTGAGCAAAGTATTTGAAATAGAGATTATAATGATTATTAATATAAAGGGTCTTTCCATTTAAAGACAAGAATCAAGTAGATCAAAACAAAAAAGAGATATCACCTTTATCTATAGTTTTCCTGGGATGGTCTATATCAGTAAGAAGGTTGGAAGGTTTTAGTCATTTTTTTAAAGAAACCATAGGGCAAAAGTGACCAAACTTTCTCTTGCAGAGACAGGATTTGAATAGATTTGAACCAGTACAAATGGATAGTCATCTTCCTAATGAAGACCAACTTCCCCAAGGTAGCCAATATGACCAAAACCTTCAAAAGAGTAAATATTTTTTTTAATTATTCTTTTATCACTTTAAATATTTTCATAAATGTTAATAGCCCAAGTCTCACCAGTCATTTTATGATACAAGCATGGCCTCCAGTGGCATTCCAAAGAGTTGTACAAGTTATTCTCTTTCTCATGCATGCATTGCAAAATACCATGAACAGATTTCCAGATGAGAAAGGTTTCCTTTCCTAGGTCACTCTATAAGCCAGGGACTGCTTTGGCAGAAGTTATACCTATAATAAATTCTTTTAATTCTTTTACTGTACTTTATATGTTGTGAATTACATCATTAAATAAAATAATTTCAATAAGATGGTACATTCTTTTTTTTTAATTAAAGCTTTTTATTTGTATAACATATGTATGGGTAGTTCCTCAGCATTGATCTTTACAAAGCTTTCTGTTACAACTTTTACCCCCAGTCCCCTCCCCTCCCCTAGATGGCAGGAAGTCCACTACATGTCAATAATATTGAAATACTTGACAAGTTGTGCAAGAAAAATCCTATCTGGGAAACACACTGCAAGCAAACCTCAATAGAGAGCGTGAAAATGTTATGTTGTGGTCCATATTTCATATCCCTCTCTCTGGCTGTATATGGCTTTCTTCACTAAACAATTGGAACTAGTTTGAGACAATTCTTTGTTGTAGAGAGCCATGTCCATCACAGTTGATCATCATGTATTATTGTTGTTGCTGTGTATAATGATCTCCTGGTTCTGCTCGTTTCATTCAGCATCAGTTCATGCAAGTCTCTCCAGGTCTCTCTGAAATCGTCCTGCTGGTCGTTTCTTGCAGAACAGTAATATTCCATAACATTCATATACCATAATTTATTCAGCCATTCTCCAATTGATAGGCATCCCTTCAGTTTCCAGTTTCTAGCCACTACACAAAGGGCTGCCACAAACATTCTTGCACATGTGGGTCCCTTTCTCTACTCTAAGATCTCTTTGGGATATAGGCCCAGTAGAAACATTGCTGGGTCAAAGGGTATGCACAGTTTGATAACTTTTTGAGCATAGCTCCAAATTGCTCTCCAGAATGGCTGGATCCGTTCACAGTTCCACCAACAATGTATTAGTGTCCCAGTTTTCCCACATCCCCTCCAACATTCGTCATTATCTTTTCCTGTCATTTTAGCCAATCTGACAGGTGTATAGTGGTACCTCAGAGTTGTCTTAATTTGCATTTCTCTGATCAATAGTGATTTGGAGCAACTTTTCATATGACTAGAAATGGTTTTAATTTCATCATCTGAAAATTGTCTGTTCATATCCCTTGACCACTTATCTATTGAAGAGTGGCGTGAATTCTTATAAATATGAGACAATTCTCTATATATTTTAGAAATGAGGCCTTTATCAGAATCATTAAATGTAAAGATGATTGCCCACTTTGATGCTTCCCTCCTAATCTTGTCTGCATTAGTTTTTTTTTTTTGTACAGAAACTTTTTAACTTAATATAATCAAAATTATCTATCTGGTGTTCAATTAGGAGTTCCAGATCTTCTTTGGACATAAATTTATTCCATCTCCATAGGTCTGAGAGGTAAACTATATTACTTTCCTCTAATTTACTTATAATATCACTTTTTATATCCAGATCATGAACCGATTTAGATCTTATCTTGGTATGTGGTGTTAGGTGTGGGTCAAGCCCTAATTTCTTCCACACTAGTTTCCAATTTTCCCAGCAGTTTTTGTGAAATAGTGAGTACTTATCCCAAAAGCTGGGGTCTTTGGGTTTATCAAACACTAAATTGCTATAGTTATTGCCTAGTTTGTCCTGATATCCTATCCTATGCCATTGATCGACTGCTCTATTTCTCAGCCAGTACCAAATGGTTTTGATGACCGCTGCTTTATAATATAGTTTTAGATCTGGTACAGCAAGGCCACCTTCATCTGCCTTTTTTTCATTAATTCTCTTGAAACTCTTGACCTTTTGTTCTTCCAAATGAACTTTGCTACTATTTTTTCTAGATCTGTAAAATAATTTCTTGGGAGTTTGATTGGTATGACACTAAATAAGTAGATTAGTTTGGGTAGTATTGTCATTTTTATTATATTCGCTCTGCCTACCCATGAGCACTTAATGTTTTTCCAATTGATTAGGTCTGATTTTATTTGTGTGGAAAGTGTTTTGTAGTTTAGTTCGTATAGTTTCTGACTTTTCCTTGGCAGATAGATTCCAAAATATTTTATACTATAAATATTTTATACCAAAAATATTTATATCAAATAACTATCCGTTATTTGGAATGGAATTTCTTTTTGTATCTCTTGCTGCTGAATTTTGTTGGTAATATATAAAAATGCTGATGATTTATGTGGATTAATTTTGAACTTTGCTAAAGTTGTGAATTGTTTCTAGTAGTTTTTTAGCTGAGTCTCTAGGGTTCTCTAAGTATACCAAGATGGTACATTCTTAAAACTCAAGAATGGATTGGTTTAATAGAAAAAGCCCTGGCTCAGAATCAGAAGACATGAATTTAAAATCTATTCCTATATATAACTTAAAATCTTATTAATAATAACACACTTAGTGTTTGACACATAGTGTCAATACACATAGTGCTTGAAGTTTAACAAAATAGTACTCTCACAACAATCACATAAGGTAGACAATGCAAGTAATCCAATTTTATAACTTATTATCCATTATTTTTCTTTACTACTGTACCTTCCAGAAAGATTAGGCTTCTTGCTGTTTCTCACACATAAAGTTCCTTTTATTAGTCTTTTCAAAGACCAGTTTTTAGAACGATCATTTCTATATCATTTTTATTTCTAATTTATCTATTTTTTTTTACCATTTACCATTTCTATTTGTTAGTTTTCCAGTTTTCTTGAAATGAATATTCAGTTCATTAATTCTCTTCTATTTGTTAATGTATATTTTAGGGATATAATTTATCTTTCTCTAAGGACTGTTTTAGTTACACTCAAGAAATTTGGAATATTGTTTTATAGCTTCCATTTCCTTTCAGTCAGCAGGCAATAATCAAATAACACTTATCCACCTACTCTGTGACTGTGCAAAGTACTGGGGATATAAATGCAAAAAAGATATTCCCTGATCTCAAATAGTTTATAATTTAATAGGAGAAAACAACAAAGGCAAAGGAAAAGGGAGGAGGGACTCCATGCAAAAGCATGGTAGCAAAGTCACAGAAGTGCCAAAGTAGTGCAGTTAGCTTGAAAATGAGATGTCTGTTCCAAGTATCTCTCTTAAATGGGTGTTTTGGAGTTCAGCACTCTGCCTTTTCAACAGAGGAGAGTGATGAAATAGGAGTACTGAGGCTGAGGTTCTGGAGGTAAGGTGGAGAAATCAAGGAAAGGAAAAGAGAAGGGAATAAACATTTACAAAGCATTTACTATGTGCTAGGTGCTGTATTAAATACATTACGTATATTTCATTTGATCCAAGAAGTACCAATATAGTGCCAATTGGGAAATAACCATTAATTTTCACTATATTCTTTTTTGTTATTTATTTTTATTTTGTGAGGGAATTAAGGGTTAAATGACTTGCCTAGGATCATACAGCTACTAAATGTCAAGTGTCTGAGGCTCGATTTGAACTAAGGTCCTTCTGAACACCAGGGCTGGTGTTCTTTCCACTGTACCACCTAGTTGCCTTTATGATTTATTCTTTAACTTATTCATTAGTTAGTATTTTTAAAATCTCCATTTGTAACTGTTTTTTTGTTTTTGCTCCCTGAACTGGCCAAAAACAAAAAACAATTACAAATGGAGATTTTGGGGCTTTAAAAAAATTTGGGCTATTTTTATTGTATTACAATCTACAAAACATATGTTTATTATTCCTGCTTTTTTACATTTATTTGAAATATATCTTTGACCTACTACACAGTCAATTTTTGTAAAAGTTCCATATTTTCCATGAACTGTGTACATTCTTTAGCATCTACATTTAGAAGATGCCAAAAGTTTTTTTGTTTTAATTTCTCCAGCAATTTGTTGAATTCTCCTTTTTGATTATCTTCCTGTCAAATCTGTCCAAAACTGAGAGAAAGGACTTTAAAGTTTTCTGCTATTGCTATATTGTTGTCTATATTTTTTCAGTTAATGTTTTCCTTATGAATTGGGATATTAAGGCATTTGAAACAACAGGGATATTGGTTCATTGTCTTGTAGTTTCCTTGTTTACCTCTTTTTTTATGTTTTGAAATTTTTTTTAATCTGTACATATTTTTAATTCCATTTCTTATCAGCAACAGGTTGTGAAATTTCGTTCTTATGCAATTTGTAACTTTCTCTTTATCAAATGGCTTAAATATATTTACATTTAAAGTATGAGAAGTGGGTCTATATTTTACTTCTTTAGTCTCTAATATTATTTTGTTTTATTTTGGTTTGGTTTTTCAAATTAGCACTTCGTGTTATTCCTCTTCTTGTGTAAAGATAGTTTTTTATATGTTCAGTTATTTTTTTCTTAATCTTCTTTAAAGCAACTCTATGTCCATGGGTTCATTTCCTTTCACTCTTATTCTTGCCCAGATGATCCCACTTTGTTTGTTATCCTTTCCCTCATTTTGAAATTTTATTTAGCTTATTCCTTTTTTTTCCATTTTATCTAGTTATATAATTCTTCTCATTTCCTTCTTTTTTCCTCTAAATTAAGCAGTAAAATCCTTCTTCCTTTCTCCATTTCCAATTTCTTTGTTAGTTTTTAAATTTTTCTTTGTCTCTTCATAAAAAGGATTTTTTCACTCATTTTCCTATTTTACTTTTCTCTCTATGTTAGACTTCTATCATGCCATTCATAGTACTTATATCTATTTATTCTTTTTTCAGTTCCTTTATAATGTCTTCCTGTAAGTATTTTATATATTCTTATTGACTGACTGTATTCTTCTTCATGAAATTAAAACTTCCAAGGTACTTATTTTAAAATCCCTACTCTAAATAATTTCCATGTTATTTCTTTACAGATTTTACTTCCTCACCTTTTTTTCTCCTGTTTTACTTAGAAATACCAGTTTCTGTAGGAGATAAGGAGGACAGAAGCATTGCTCCATGGTAGAAATTTTTATATGTCCCTGATTGTATGGTTAACATTCCTACTATCCTTATGATAATTTTTTCCTTATTTGCCTATCTTCATCCATGCCATTGGATCCTTCTGAATATCAAGAGTTTTGTTTCCCCCTTTTCTGTCACAAGATACTGTTGGTACACAATACTTAATAACAATAACTATTAGTATATTTACATAGTGTCTACAATATCACTTGATCCCTATACAACCCTGTGAGATAGGAGCTATTATAATCATCATTTTACAGGACATTTTACATTTTCAGAAATTGTCACTTGCCCAAAGTCACATAGTTGGTAAGGGTCTGAGACTGGATTTTAACTCAGAGTCCAGACCTATCATTTTATCCATTTAGTTACCTCTTTTAGAGATAGTGGTTTCTCTAAGAACAAAATCCCTCCAGACCACAGTCATTATAACACCTCCATCTCAGTATCTTTCTCCTCTGGGAGTGTTTTCAGTGAGATTCTTTCACACTACTGAACTGAGATTTCTCCCTCCTTCTGCCATTCAATTCTTCCTTTTGCCACCTTTTCCATTCTTCAGTTGGCCTTCCTTTACCAGAGAAATTAAAAAAGTTACTTTCCTTCACTGTTTATCATTCACTTATTAGGGCACATTTCATTTGCCCCTAACATCCTACTTCCCATTTCCTCTTTGTATGTACTTTCTCATTCTTCAGTTTACACACACACACACACACACACATACACACACAAAATTAAACAAAACCTAACCAGAAACAAAGTATTATATCTATTGTTTGGGAATTATAAGTTCATCGCATTTCAAGTCTGTTTCTCCAACATAATTTCCCTTTAAGTCCTGCTTTCTTCTTTATCTACTTGTGCGTTTTTAGAAATAAATCTCTTGCTGTTTCTCTAATGCTATTGTTGATATTGTTTTTAACCTTATAGGAGAGGTATGCTAACAAATGTTCGCACCTGGATGTCCTTAAAAAAAAAAAAAAAAAAAGATAGCCATGACAAACTTTTAAGCTGAATTTGAATTAACAGCTTTTATAGCACCTTCTTAAATCTAGAAATCAACGAAACAATAAAGCCTGCCCCTGATTTGTAGCACTTGCTGACTGCCAGGACATAAATGCTTACATTCAAAGTTTAAAATTTTCTCTCAAGAAACCCATTTAAGCTCACTTTAAGCTTACACTAAGAAACCCTGATGTATAAATCTTTCTGGTTTTTTTCCTCTTTTTTTGGGGGGGGGGATAACTTACTTAATTATTCTCTCCTTGGATACTATTTTTTTTTGCTTTTCTTGTATTTATGTTCTCTTATATGTTTGCAAAGCAAATAATCTTTTCATTTCTTTTTTCTAGGCAAATATTTTCTTTGATTAAACATCTATATTTTGATTAACTATTAGTTAGTTTTGCTCTTCAGAACATATTATTCCATTCCTCTTGAGGTATCTTATGAAAATAGAGTAATCTTGCATTACCTGAATTTCCTTTTCTTTAAATTTAAAAGTTTTTCTTTTAGTCATTTGCAGAATTTTATTGTTTGTCACTGAAAATGTTCAACTTAGTCACTTATTTGTCTTGGAGTTCTTAGCAAATGTTTTTGGGTTTTTGTTTTTTGTTTTTGTTCAGTGGGGTGTGAAGTATTTTTCTGATTGTCACTATGTTTTTTTGTGTTCAGAAGTTCTGGCCAGTTTCCACACATTATTAGTTGCATCATACTGTTTAAGTTTTTTTTGTTTTTTTGTTTTTTGTTTTTTTACTTTTCATGTTCTTTTGGTAAATCTATAAACTGTATATACTGTCTTCAAGAGCAATGTGTTTTACTTGTGAAAAGATCATAGATTCTTTTAACATTATTGCATTTTACTTCTATTCTTCCAAACTGCCTTTCATTTTTGTGTATTTGTATTCCCAATCAATTGTTCTTTCATTTCTTTATTCAGATATGCTATCTTGTATTCATTTTTCTATTTTGTCATTTATTTCTATTGGGCAGAACATAAATTCTACTTTTATAATTCTTATTTCTCTCTTGAATCATTTGGGAACATCTTCCTGTGGCCCCATGCTTTCTTTGGAATTCATGGGATCTTCTACCTCATCAATATTGATTCATTTTCCTTCATATTCCAATATTTATTTTGAGATGGTTGGACTCAGAGGATCTCTAGACCATTTTCTTTTCTGTTATTAATATTTTCTCTATTGGCTTACATGTTTGTACTTAAGTTTTAACTGATTTTTCTTCCTTCTGAGATTTTTTGAAATTTCTATCTTTTTCTCTTATGTTTTCTTATTGGTCAGTTCTAATTCCTTTCCCACTCTTCCACTTCTATCCCAGGCTGATTCTCAAAGCTATCTCAGCTTACTCCCATGCTAGGGAATTTATTTTTCCTGGCCTCAGTCTCTGCTCCAGGTGACTGCAGGGGAAGGCAGAACCAGTTTCAGCTGGATGCCAGCCTCTCTCCTTCAGGTCTTGTACCTGTTGGTACCTGTCCTATGAGCCTTATTCCTTAGTTCTCTGGCTGTGCACTATCATAGAAAAATATTCCAGTAAAACAAACTCTCTACTTTCCTATATCTCCACTCCTTTTCACTGAGTTGAGTTCTGTTGTTTGTTGCCACAGAATTGTGAGGAGAAGGTAGAAGTGGATGAAGGGACTCTGGCAGAGACAATAGCTGCAGGAAGGGAATTTCTGAGTGGATCTCAAAGCATAAGCCCATGGGTGCTGGTGTGAAACTCTGCTAAAGCACAGAAGCCAGTGAGAGGCAGAGGGAGGGTTATACTGAGTGAACACATTAGAGGAATAGCCTTCTCCATTAATTTATTAGAGTATTAACTCATTGGAGTCCTTGATGTTTTAATCTAAGGTGATAAGTATAATTGCTTTATTTCTTGTGCATAATTTGTATTTTGGACAATAATTTTGAAAGGATGTAAGGACTGAATGTCTAGTCTGCCACCTTTTTCACAATGTGACACAGAAGTCTATAAAGAGTTCTAAATGACAAATGTAGCTTATATTTTACAGGGAACCATTGGGGTTTAATAAGTGTGTGTGTGTGTGTATGTTCATGCAAGCATGTAGGGTAGGGGGAGTGACATAGTCAAATCTCTACTTTAGAAGAATCATTTTCACAGGGATATCGAAGTTGGACTGGAGTAAGAAAAAAAATGAGGTAGGGAGATCACCTATTATAATAGTTCAAAAAAGGGGTAATGAGGGATTAAATTAGAGTGATGGACATTAAGCAAAAAAGAGGACACATGTGAGAGATACTGTGGAAACAGAAAAAAAGAGATTTGACAATTGATTGGATACATAGGGTGAGTGAAAGGATGATATTGAAGCTGCAATGAGTGGGGGGCGTAGTGAGAATCTGGGAGACAGTAAAATGGAAGTTTACAAGAGTATGCATTTGGAAGAAAAGATTATAAATTCTATTTTGAACCTGTTGATTTTGAGGTATCTCAAATCCAGTTTGAAATGTCCAATTTTAGTAGTTGGTCATGTGAGCCTAAAGTTCAAAACAGATATGAAGACCAAATGTATATACCTATATTTACATATGCATACATGTATAAACATACAAAATACATAAATATAGGAATCATATTCATAGATTATAATTCATCCCATGGGAGTTGAAGAGGTCACTATGTAAGAGTGAGTATAGAGGGAAAAGAGAAGAGAGGCTAGGCTAGAACCTTGGGAGTTACTCAGAATTAGAAGTATGATATGGATGATGATCCAGGAAAGGAGAATGAGAAGGTAGAAGGAGAACCAGGAACAAGCAAAATCATGAAAATGGGAAAACTCTGGCATATACAAGTTAAGTGACTTATTCATTGTCATCTAGGAAGTCATATAGCTAGGAAGTCTCATACCTGGAACTTAAACCCAGGCCTTCTGATTTCAATTTCAGTGATTTTTCTATTGTAGCAGTCTCCCATCTATTTGAATATAGGAATCCATTTTTAAATAAAAAAGAATTAAATAAAAAGGATATATATGCATTTTAAAATACATATATACCTATATATGTGTGAAATATACAGTATTCAGTCTACAAAGGGTATGTTCACTTAGTTATCACACATATTGGTCACACTACATATTTTGTTAGAGCTAAATAAAAATGAAAATGAGAGTCTCGTTTGCACTTAATGGATTCTCTGACCCTTGCTCTGAAAGACTGAAGGCTGAAGAATGCTGGGTTCTAAGGTTCTTATATAATAAGAACTCTATAGAATTCAGTGACCTTTAGCCTTCTGCTTTTTGCTTGGAAACCACTACACTAGGCCATCCTGCTTCTATAAAGGCAATACATACAGCATAAAACAGTATAAGACTGAATATAATCACACCTCCTCTCCACTACTAATTGGTTTAATAACAAAAAAACTATTTAAAATGTGTATTAAGTGAAATAATCATGTAGAAAACATTTGGCTGTGATCATTGAGTTTGTCTTGTTAGCAGGGCACAGAAATTAGAGATTTTGGATAATTCCACTTACTGCCTATATGACCTGCCCAAGGTCTCTGGGCCAGTTTTTTTTTAATCTGTAAAATAGAGAGGCTGAATTTGCTAAACAACTCTAAATCAAGTCAAGTGTTGAGTCTATAAGCACTATGGGTAGCTAGCCTGATGACCTCACAATAGACTTTAGTAATAGTGTATTAAAGTGTATTTTTAAAAAGTAAAAACTACTATGATTGGGACAATTCCTTATAGTAAATGCTCAAATACGTACCATAGTACCATCTAAAAGCAGGAAAAGGGAGAGACTGGATAATGTAGGGTAACAATGGAAGGCTTCATGGAGGGGATGAGACTTCAGCTGGACCTTCAAGGTTCAACAGGATTTGTAATGAAGAAGCAAAAGATGAGGAAGCATAAGAAAAGGCATGGAGGAAGGAACGAGAATAGCTAATCCAGGGACGGTGAGCAGACTTGTTTCACTAGAACTGATGATTTATGTTAGATAGTAGTGGGAGAAAAATAGTTTATTGTATTTACAAGCTCAAAATATACTAGAAAGTCACAGCTCTGAGATACATTGGGATGGAACCATGACCTCAAATAGAATCTGATCAACAGATCAGATAATCTCTTGATAAAGTTAATAAAAAATATGTGATGCCTGATGCATTGTTGGTGGAACTGTGAACGGATCCAACCATTCTGGAGAGCAATTTGGAATTATGCTCAAAAAGTTATCAAACTGTGCATACCCTTTGACCCAGCAGTGTTTCTATTGGGCTTATATCCCAAAGAAATCATAAGAGAAGGAAAGGGCCCCACATGTGCAAGAATGTTTGTGGCAGCCCTTTTTGTAGTGGCTAGAAACTGGAAACTGAAGGGATGCCCATCAATTGGAGAATGGCTGAATAAATTATGGTATATGAATGTTATGGAATATTATTGCTCTGTAAGAAACGACCAGCAGGACGATTTCAGAGAGGCCTGGAGAGACTTGCATGAACTGATGCTGAGTGAAACGAGCAGAACCAGGAGATCATTATACATGGCAACAACAATACTATATGACGATCAATTCTGATGGACATGGTTCTCTTCAGCAATGATGTGATTCAAACCAATTCCTATTGTTCAGCGATGAAGATAGTCATATACATCCAGAGAGAGGCCTGAGGGAACTGAGTGTGAACCACAACACAGCATTTTAACGCTTTCTGTGAATATTTCCATGCATTTTGTTTTCCTTCTTAGGTTGGTTTTTTTTTTTTCTCTCTTTCTAGATCTGATGTTTCTTGTGCAGTAAGATAACTGTATAGATATGTATACATGTATTGTATTTGTCATATAATTTATCCTATTTAGCATGTATTAGATTACCTGTCATCTAGGGGTGGGGGTGGGGGGAAGGAGGGGAAAAGCTTGGAACAACAACAAAAAAAAGCTTTGCAAAGGTCAATGTAGAAAAATCACTCATATGTTTTATAAATAAGCTTTTAATAAAAAAAATGTGATGCTTATTGACATTATTGTTCTACTAGGTAAACATGGCAAGAACATATGCAGTTTCCCTCTAGGAGAGGAACTAAAATAAATGTAGAGATAAAGAGGCCTCAGCAAAGCCAATTATTTTGGAAAGTAGATTATTTGGGCCTATACATGAAACATTATAAAAAGCAAGATTCATTTTATAATGATATTTTTTCAAAAAGGACTTTTAGCTGTCTGCCACAGAAACCACAAAATAATTCATCTCAGTGAGAGGTGACTAAAGTTTAATAATTAAATAATTATTAATTATTTAATGATAATAATTAATAATTAAAGCTATCCTAATAATTACATTTGCTCACTGTTGTGAGCATTTGTCTTTACTGATATCTCCAGTTATTGAAATCCCTCACTTCCTTCAAGGCCCAGCTCAAGTGCTACTTTTTCCATAAAACCTAGTGCTTTCAACTAAAAGTGATATCTCATCCTCATTCTTCTCTAGGTTGAATCCTGGACTTCCTTTACATTCTTCCAGAAGCTTCTTCATCCTAGAAACACACTCCAGATCTAGAATTTATACATTGGAAATTCCCTCCATTCCTGTAGACTCTTCCTCTGATTAAACTGTTCCTCCCAGAATCAGAACAGTCAAGTTTGTATTTTGGACTTCGGACTTCCTCCATTGTGGTAGCTCATTAGGTTCCTTCCTCTCCTGATCAACGCAGTAATTTTTCAGCTTTTTAAAATCCCCTCATTAGAACGTAAGTTCTTTGAAGGTAAATTGAGTTTATTGAGTTATTTGAGTTAAATTTTATATTTGTATTTCTAAACTTTAGCACTTGGGAGTACCTGAATAATATTAAGTATTTAATAAATGTTTGCATTGTTTTTGCTTTTTGTCTTTTAATTTCTTCATACTACTGTGTTTGAATCTTTCTATTCATTTATGTTCTTACTTGTACTATAGATATCAGTGAAAGTATTTTTTAATGTTTTTGGCTTGGTAAAAGTTTTATTATTTTTAAATAAAATAGTTATTAATGTTAACAAGTAATGGGTTTATCATTATTTTTAAAATAATAAATAAAAAATTTCAAATTTGTAAGTTTTATTTGTAATATGGTAAATATCAGTAGATATAACCCAAATAAACAAAAATTATTTTTAAAAATATAAAGGACCCCTCAACAATTTTTAAAAGTATAAAGAAGTCCTGACACCAAAAAGTTTGAGAATCTCTGTAATGTATCATATTGCCTCTCTAATGCATCTATTATTAACTAAATAAGATTTGTGAAAAAGAAAATCATCCCAAATTACTCACTTCTTCTGGTAGTCATTAACATAATGGTAAAATACCGAGATCTTCAAAGACAGCACTATTCTATTTCTTTTTTTATATTTCACAGGGGGATAAAGAGTGAGTTCATAGCAGTTGCTTAAGAAATAATTCCTTGGTTCCCTCTACTTTAGTTACTAAATCTTCATGCTTAGATTTCTAAGGGGAGGCTTGGCTGTGAGAGCCTATGCTGGCTACCTGCATCCTTTATTCTAGGTGTTTCACCAAGTCAGAGAAATCATGACCATTTTTGGAATGACCTGATACTTACAGACCCCTGTGAGCAGCTAATCACATGTCCAAATGTCTTGTTGTACCTGCAGCACACTACAGGCTCCTTATGAGAAACCACCAGGTGAGGCTCAGGGCAAGCTCTAGTTCATGAAAAACAAAATTAGCTCATGAAAACCAAAACCAATCTTGAGGCTTCCTCCCACCATCATGTTTATCCAGTGGCTTGGGCCACCCTGCCATCCACTTCCAAATGAACTAGGAAGAACTGGGAACTGAGAAAATGCATACTTCAAATACTTTGTACTTGGTAAACAGTATGAGACAAAAATCTGAGTTATGACTTTTCCCCTTGATCTCTCTATAGAGACAAAGAGACAGAGAGAGGAAAACAGAGACAGACAGACAGACAGACAAGACACACACACTGAGACAGAGAGAGAAAGAGAGACATACACACACAGAGATAAGGAAACAGAGAGACAGACAGACAAGACACACACATACACAGAGACAGGGAGAGAGAGAGAGTCAGAAAGAGAGAGAAACACACACCCAAAGAGATAGAGAGAAACAGGGAAACAGAGACAGAGAGACAGACAGACAAGACACACACACACAGATAAGACAGAGAGAGAAAGAGAGAGACAGACACAGAGACAGGGAAACAGAGACAGACACATACCGACAGAGATCGACAGAGACAGAGAGACAGAAAGAGAGACACAGACAGAGAGAGACAGACAGAGAGAAAGACAGATACAGGGAGAGAGAGAGAGAAAGGGAGGGATGGAAAGGGAGAGAGAGAAAGAGAGGAAGAGGGAAGGAGGGAAGAAAGGAGAGAAAGAGGAAGGGAGGGGGGGAGAGAGGAAAGGAGGATGTATGTCTGTCTATGATAATGAAGGTGAAGAGAATCACCACATTTTCACTGAATCCATTCTCTTTCAGATCAAGACAGTGCACAACCAGGAATTACTTCCCTTCTCCTTGACTCTGGTATATACATTGACCTACTCTCTCCATTTTCCGATATATACTCCCTGAATTCAACTTCATCCCAGATTCACTTATTTTTCTACTTCTCAACTCTTTCCAGAATCCTTCCATAACTGCTATATCTCTTTTTTCTGTGTATAAACCGAGCCCCTCTTATACCCCTCAACTAACTCTTATTCCCACTAGTGTCCCATGTCACTGTGTCCTGACAAAGGCACTGTGATCCCCAAGAGCATTGCCTCAGTCATTGTTCCTTCTTGAAGAACTCCTATCCAGAATACTCTATCAATTTTTAAAACCACACATCAGCTCTAAAATTTCTTCCTGACTTCATAAAATAGGCTCACAGAATAGCAATCTCTTACTAGGGATACAAGGTGACATTTAGTGCTTGTGAAACTTTAGGCAGATACAAAGATGATTTCTACAGGGATCCATGCCAAGAGTATTATATTAAGAAAAATGAGGCAAAGGCGGAGGAGAGAAAACACCAGTCCAGAAAGTCTGCTAAGTTTTTTGTTAAGAAGGTATGATTTTAAATTAATAATAGCCTGCATATATATATATATATATATATATACACACATATATATATAGTCCTTTAAAGTTTGTTAGCATTTTAATATGCTATTGCATTTGATGATCACAACAACCTTGTGAGACAATTTAATTTTACATATGAGGAAATTGAGGCTGGGAAGAGTTAAGGGACTTGTCCAGAGTCACACAGTCAGTGTCTGAGGCAAATTTTGAATTTACATCTTTTTGACTCCACTGTTCTACTTAGCTAGGTAGAGGGCGAAAATCTGACAGGTAGAGAAATAAAGACCTTTCTATGAGAAACTGACCCAAGAGTTACAGCAGATATCTATTAGGGAGCATTAACAGAGATAGCCACAAAAAGAAAGCCATGGTAAGAATATATCATCAGTGAAACCCAAGGTAAGATTGATGGCTAGAAAATAAACTCAGTACTAGAATGAAGAGAAACATCATCTTCTAGTCTTGACCAGTAATCCAGACAGGGCATATGCAAAGCTATGCAAATTATAGCCAATAGGTCTGCTACAGAAGAAAGGAAACAATCATTTAAAAAGTCCCTACTAAGGGCCTGCCCATGTGCTAAGCCCTTTACTAATATTATCTCACTTGATCCTTAGACTAACCTTTGGAGATAAGAGCTGTTATTATGCCTATTTTACAGCTAAGGAAAGGAGGCAGATGGGGGTAGAGTGATTTGTCTAGGATTATGTAGCTAGTAAGTCATCTGAAGCCAAATTTGAACTCAGATTTTCCTAACTCCAGGCCCAGAGCTCTATCCTCTGCTACCTAGTTGCCCCAACTGTTTAAGTAGAATTCAGCCAGAAGTAAGGGAGGAGTCATTTGAGAAAATCATCAGAAGAGAGCAGGAAAAAAAAATTCATATGAACCTAGATTTAGAGCTCAAAAGGATCTGAGAGGTCATTGACTCCAACTTTCCATTGTTGCAAATGAGTAAACTGAGGCCCAGAAGTTATTTGCTCAGGTCAGATGCCTAGTGTCCGAAGCAAGATTCAGATCTTGGTCTTCCTTAACCCCAAGACCTTTGCTCTGCTCATCCATCATGCCTCATTGCCTCCTAAAACATATAAGAACGTGCATCCAGGAAGAGAAATTTCTTTGAAATGCATATCTCCTGTCAAGTCCAGTCTTTGCTGCTAGCTAGAGCTATGCATGCCCCCTAAAATATACAAGTCTAATTTCCCATTACATTACTATGCAGGACCATGCTGGGAAGGTAGTCATGATCACACACCCTCATTCTCCCTTTATGAATCACTAAACTCATTAGCATTTTGGATGAGATGATCTGTAAGGGTGTATATAGTTCTAAATCCTATGAAACCATGGCCTGCCCTTGGGGACAGGAGTAACCCTTCCGGGGGTCTGGGCAATTCTACATGAGTCCCTTCTCTTGTCCCATCACAATTTCCACACTAACACTGGACCTGGAATTAGGAAGACCTGCATTCAAATCTATCCTCAGACACTAATTGTGAAACCTGGGGGAAAAAAAAAAACCCCTGGAAAAATCATTTAATCTCTACTCTGCCTTAGTTTCCTCATCTGTAAAATGGAAATGATAAGATCATTCCTATTATACAGATGGGGCCTATTTTCCAGGGTTATTGTGAATATAAAACAAAATCACATTTGTAAAAATGTTTATGAACCTTAAAGTTCTAGTGCTAGTTTATTATTATTATTTATTATTAATATCTGATTAGATATTGCTAATATCTAATTACTGAGATCAAAGCTCAGACACTCTGATGAGATGATCCTTCTGGCTCCACTCTGGAGAGAGGGATATGGTAAGAGCACATTTCTGCTCTTCCCTACGATTCTAATCTTGGGCTACAGAGCAATATTGGGGAGGGTAAGAGAGAGGGTAAGAAAGAGGATGGAAAGAAAGAATAGCAACTGGACAGAGGAGGTGTAAAATGGAATGAGAGTTAGGGGTAAGAGAGGAGTGGGAGAAACAAGGACAGGAAAGTTTGGGTAAAAATGAAAGCACCAACTGATATCCGATTTTTGATGCTGGAAACTGAAGCTGTGTCACGATGATGCTGAAATAAGAGTTCTTCAGTCCAAAAAAAATCAATAAACTATCCATGCTAGATGTCATCATCCCATGGAATAGTTTACTGACTGAAGTTTTTTAATGTACTTTCTCAACATCAAAGTAGGACCTCAGATATCAGTGGTGATTTAGTGGTCAGGCTGCTGGGATTCTTCTGATAGGAGCAAATTGATGTCAGACCATGAGATAAAATTAGGAAAGAGCCTGTAAACAGATCAAAAGTTGTTTCTTCTTATCTATACTATTTAGCCAAAAAAGAGTCATAACTGGTATGTGATAAATAGAGCTTGGTCCCAGGGTATCAATATCTAAGGAAATACTCAGGGAGGCCCCTAAGATGTTTCCTTCTCTCCTAAAAGGTCCTCCACGGGTCTATGCTGCCACAGGACACAAACACCCCCAAGCGTTCTCTTTTTGTACTATTCTCCAAATCTTTCCCTCTTAACCTTCTTGCAGATCAGGAAAGACTCTCTGATCTACCTCCCCCAACACAAATGCACTTACCAAGAGACTACCTTCTATGACTTTACCCGTCACCCCCACACAACTGGGTTTTTCCCCCTTTAGCTGAAAGAATTCCTGTTAGTTCTATCATGAATCACTTGACCATTAAATGGGCGATCCCTTTGTGCTAACAATGTGGCTTCCTACTGAAGGATGATAACAAGGATAGAGGGAGACAGGAGTAAGAGTGAAATCTTGGAAGGGTAGATGGTACCCAATATTCTCTGCAGGAGAGCTGACCTCTCTGGGCTGACAAGCCAAGTCACATACCTCATCCTTAGATGCAGCAGAGAGACAGAATCTGTGGCAACACACAGTACTTTGATGTTGGACAGGTAATGACAAGCTGTAAGCTCCCCCTGGATGCCACTGGCTTTGGGGCAGGCAGTGAACAAGCAGTTGTGGTTCTCGAGATCCCAGATCTGGGTGGGAAGACAGAGGGAGAATGTCATTTACAGTCATATACCCCTAAGGGGGTGTTCATCTCAGAAGCAGGCACTTTGTTCCTGGAAAGGCCTCCATGTGTTTCATACTTATGCAAAGCAGCCATCTGTTATATGGTAGAGGTGAAGGTCTAGCCTCTGTCATAAATTTGCATTTATAAACCCCCTTGCCCAAAAAAGAAAGAAAAATCAAATCAATAAAAACTGTTCCCCTAGTTCCTGTCCGTTGTAGATTGAACAGACTTCTGAGATCTTCAGTGGAGAACTTTACTCTCCATCCATGTCCCCAACTTTTCATCCCAGACTCTGAAGAATTTCTTTGCAATGCTGAGGTTACTAGGGATTACTGACATTTATATATCTAGTTCAATCAAGCAATTAACTAGTGCCTATTACATGCCAAGCACTATGCTAGGCACTGGGAATACAAGCATAGTGAAAAAAACAATAGCTACTCTCAAGGGACTTTCATTCTAATGGCTGGAGAGGGGGCAAGTAGGTGCATTAGTATAATATATATATATATTATATACTTACATAATATATATTATATATACACTTATATGATATATATATATATGTATATATATATATAAAGAGATTAAGTATAAATAAATACAAGGCAACTCAAGAAGAAGATCTGCAGCAATCTCTTAGGCCATTAATGTAATTTTTCATCATAAAGAAGTTATTAGCTAACTTTCTCAAACTCTAGAAAAACTATTAGTGTTTTCTTTCTCTTTAAATGATTCCATTCAGAAATCCTTGATGCAAAGACTACTTATCCACCTACTTGCCTCACACAGATTGGACTTTTAAAACTTGATATATTCTGGAAATAAGTTTTATATGAATGAATATGAATAATCTATATCAAATTGCCCACTTTCTCAAGGAGAGGGAGGGAACAGGAGAAAGGAAGGGAGGGAATTTAAAATTCAAAAGAAATTTTTTAATGCATGTAAAAATTGTCTTTATATGTAAGTGTAATAAAATAAAGTATATAAAAAACTTGATATATCCATTTTAATTATTCCCCTCTAGGCACACTCTCTGATTCAGCATAACCAACTGAATCTCTTCTCTGAATACATACCATATTCTTATGCCTCTAGGCTTTTGCTTGTGCTGTTCCCTGCTCCTGGAATGCCTTCTCTCCTCCTCTTGTTGAATTTCCATCCTTTCTTTAAATATCAGTTTAAAGGCCAACTTCTCCAGAAAGCCTTTTCTAGTCTGTTTATCCCCTTTCTTCCCTCCTCCTCTCAACAACTTCCCCTATTCAGGCTTCATATAGCACTTTGTTTTATATCTCTCTAATGAATTTAACATAGTTACTCTAGAAATAACCAGTAGTTTAGTATAAAGTCTATCCCCTGATTGCCCAACTGTGGGCAGAATGGGGGTCTAGAGTTATATCCCTGACTTACCCTCAGTTCAATCCCTGAATTATTGATGTTTTACATCAATTGGCCAAAACACAATGGTGGTTGAACTGGAGTGTCAAGGGAAAGTTAATACATTATAGTTATCTGTGTTATTGTCTTATCTCTGTGCATGACTGGAACTTTACTGAAGGCAAGAACAGTGTTTTATTTAACTTTGTATTTGCCCCCAGTGCTTATCACAGTGTTTTGTCAATAAAATAAAAGCACTTTGAGGACAGGGTTTGTTTCATTTTTTTTACCTTGGTATCCTCAGTTCTGGGATTCCCTATCACATTATCTGGAACACAAGAAATTAATAAATGTTTGTTGAAGGAATAAATTGTAAATAATTAACAATTATGTTTGTCACAACTGCTAAAAATATTTTAAAAAGCCATTTAGGAAGAAATTAAGTCATTAATCAAATTAAGATGACCTGGAAAAGTCAGCCCCAGAATAATACACTATGACCAAGTAGGATTTATATCAGGAATGCAGGGCTGATTCAATATTAGGAAAACTATCAGCATATTCAACTATATCAATAACCAAACTAACAAAAGTCACAATTATCTCAATAGATACAGAAAAAGCATTTGATAAAATCCAACATCCATTCCTATTAAAAACAATAGAGAGTATAAGAATAAATGGGCTTTTCCTTAAAATGATCAGAAGCATCTATTTAAAACCATCAGCAAGCATCATATATATATAATAGGGATAAATTAGAAAATTTTAACAGAAAGCTTTGCAAGGGTCAATGTTGAAAAATTAAAAGGAATTTGTGTCCAAAGAAGAACTGGAACTCTTAATTGGACACCAGATAGATAATTTTGATTATATTAAGTTAAAAAGTTTTTGTACAAACAAACCTAATGCAGACAAGATTAGGAGGAAAGCAATAAATTGGAAATCATCTTTACATTTAAGGGTACTGATAAAGGCCTCATTTCTAAAATATAAAGAGAATTGTCTCATATTTATAAGAATTCAAGCAACTCTGTAATTGATAAATGGTCAAGGAATATGAACAGACAATTTTCAAATGATGAAATTAAAACCATTTCTAGTCATATGAAAAGTTGCTCCAAATCACTATTGATCAGAGAAATGCAAATTAAGACAACTCTGAGGTACCACTACACACCTGTCAGATTGGCTAAGATGACAGGAAAAGATAATGTCGAATGTTGGAGGGGATGTGGGAAAACTGGAACACTGATACATTGTTGGTGGAACTGTGAATGGATCCAACCATTCTGGAGAGCAATTTGGAGCTATCCTCAAAAAATTATCAAACTGTGCATACCCTTTGACCCAGCAGTGTTTCTATTGGGCCTATATCCCAAAGAGATCTTAGAGGAGGGAAAGGGCCCCACATGTGCAAAAATGTTTGTGGCAGCCCTTTTTGTAGTGGCAAGAAACTGGAAGCTGAATGGATGCCCATCAATTGGAGAGTGGCTGAACAAATTATGGTATATGAATGTCATGGAATATCATTGTCCTGTGAGAAACGACCAGCAGAATGATTTCAGAGAGGCCTGGAGAGAACCACATGAACTGATGCTGAGTGAAATGAGCAGAACCAGGAGATCATTATACACAGCAACAACAATATTACATGATGATCAATTATGATGGACATGGCTCTCTGCAACAAAGAATTGTCTCAAACCAGTTCCAATTGTTCAGTGAAGAAAGCCATATACACCCAGAGAGAGGTATATGAAATGTGGACCACAACATAACATTTTCATCCTCTCTGTTGATGTTTGCTTGCATTATGTTTTCCTTCTCAGTTTTTTTTTCTTGTAGATCTGATTTTTCTTGTACAACAAGATAACGATAAAAATATGTATACACATATTGGATATGTCATATATTTTAACATATTTAACATGTATTGAATGACTTGCTGCCATCTAGGGGCGGGGGTGGGAGGGAAGGAGGGAAAAATTTGTAACAGAAAGCTTTGTAAGGGTCAATGATGAAAAATTATCCATGCATATGTTTTGCAAATAAAAAGCTTTAATAAAAAAATTTTTAAAAGATGACATGGAAAGTACTTTATCACTTTATAGTATTATATAAATTGTTATTATTATTTTTATTAATATCAGCCATTAACACTTCAGTATGGATTAGCTCATCAGTTGCTTTCCTTAGAGCACTGAGGAAATGAGAGTTTTGCTGGGATTGGAAGGGATATAATTTCAGAATAGATGGTATTGCCCTGAAAGGGCAGGCCAAGGGATGTGATGGTGTCACAGTGGGCAGCCTGAACAAAGGAGGAATAACCAAGAGTAGTGAGAAAGGAACAAAAAGGAAGCAACAAATTTAAACTTAAAATGTTTCCTGGGACTAACCTTAGTTGTTTGAACAACTCAGGAATGGTCTTCTTTCTGTTCTCACACTGTTTCCTATGTTATAGCTTCCTTTTCAGCTCCAAATAGGAATATCACAGATTTAGAACTAGAAGAGATCTTGAAGGCTATCTGATTCCCCTTCTTACATTATCCCCTCCCCATTTAGATAAGAAAGTTAAGGTCCAGGGAAGAGAAGGGACTTAATCATGATCACATGGGTAGGATTTGAACCCTGTTCTTCTGATTCCAAAATCAATGTTATAAGTTGCAAAACAACAAGGTGAAACTAAAAATTCAAAAAATTGTGTGTACTTTCAAGAAGGCTAGGAGAATTCAGGAAACTCTTATAAAGAGGTTTCCATGAATTAGGAAAGTGAAACATATGGACTGAAAAAACAATTTAAAAAAAGCAAAGATGCCAGATTCAGCTGTTTGGGGCTTTTATGATTAATGTATTGAATAAGAATAATATATTAAGAAGCAACTTACGTATCATATTTCAAGGATATGATTTCAGTGAATTTTAGATAAATTTTAGGCAGGGATTCAAATGTGCTTGAATCATCATAGACATGATGTTAATCTTGTAATGATGGATACAGATTGGGAAAATGTGGAAAAACACACTGGAAATAAAGAATAATACATGACACCTACCCACACACAGAGTTTTCATGATTGGAGAGCTAAGGCAATTTTTGGGGAAAAATACTTCTTTGGAGTGTTTACAAAATGAAGCTTTCAAATTGAAAACTGAAGGAAATTGTTAATGTCTTTTCATGAATTTAATTTTTAATGATCCTTATCAAAATAAAGTCTATAAATCTTGCCATATTAATTGTGTTTGCCCAGAAGACTGAGGGGGAAGGAGGGTTCTTTGCTCTATCAAAGAATATATAGCCTTGGGCAACTAAATTTAGCCTTGTATTCCAGTTTGGGGCAGGTAGGTGGTGCCATAGTGCTCAGAGCACTGGGCTTGGAATCAGGAGGACTTGTCTTCATGGTTCAAATCTAGCCTCCAACACTAGCTGTGTGATCCCAGGCAAGTCACTTAACCTTGTTTGCCTCAATTTCCTCATGTGTAAAATGAACTGGAGAAGGACATGGCATACCATTTCAGTATTTCTGCCAAGAAAACTCCAAGTGGGGTCACAAAGAGTCGGACATGACTGAAATAAATTAGCAACAACAAAAGAGATTTAATCAATATTCCACATCTGGAACACTGTTTTCGGCCAAATTTTAGGAAATACATAGGTAAACTAGAGTACATTCAGAAGTGAACCACCAGAATAATGAAAGGTCTTGAATCTGTGTGATATGTTGAAGGAAGAGGCAATATTTAAGTTGTAGAAGAAAAGATCTGCCAGAATAGTTTAGTCTAATCCCTAGGGTAGAATAGGGTAGGTTATGGTGGTAATATTTGGGATATGCTAGAACCTTCAAGAATTGATTGTTGTTGTTTTTTTTGACATGAACATTCATATCTTGAAAATCAAGACATGCAACAAATCCAGGCTTCATTGATTGTTTTGATGATTGTCTAAATATTAAGACAATTTCATCTTTAAAGTACGCCACAAACACATTTTTCCTGAGGAAAGCCAGTTGTTAAAAATTTTATCAGCACCACATTGGCTGTATAATAGTATAAATGCTGTTATGTGGGAGAAACATTAGGCTTGTTTTGCTTGGTGTAAGAGAACATAGGAATAACAGGTAGAATTTGCAAAGAAGAAAATTTAGATTTGATATAAGAAAAAGCTTTCTAATCACAGTGTTATTGAGTTGTTTTTCAGTAATGTCCTACTCCTCGTGACCCTATTTGGGGTTTTCTTGGAAAAGATAATGGAGTGGTTTGCCATTTCCCCCTTTAGCTTGTTTTACAGATGACGAAACTGAGGCAAACAGGGTTAAATGACTTGTCCAGGATCACACAGCTAATAAGTATAAGAGATCAGAATTGACCTCAGGTCTTTCTGACTCCAGACCTAGCACTCTATCCTCTGTGCCACCTAGCTGCCCTTTCTACTCATAAGAGGTATTAAAATATGGAATGGGCTGCCTCAGGAACTTTCTCTTACTAGTGATCTTAAAGCAAAACTAGATGGCCACTTGCCAGATGAATTTTGGAGAGGAAGTCTTATTCAAATATATGGTTTTCTATGATGGCCCCAAGTCTTTTCCATTCTGAAATTCTATATATCTGCCATATCTCCTTTCTAGACTCTAAGTCTTATTTATCATCATATCTTTCTCAAGACCTAATAATGTCACTTAATAAATATTGAGTTTTATCTTTCTCTGACTGCCCCACTCCTCATCCTGGTTAGTCATATTACAAACATAAGTTAATGTAGGTAACAAGGTGGGTGTAGAGAGAATATGATACAGACCCAAACCTTCCATTGGCAAACACTTCAGATGGTCTATACCCTTCTGGTATGGCAGACTGTGTAGCTACCCTGATTGACATTTTCTAGTCATGTGACTGTCAGGACAGGTTTCTCTTTACTGGAGATATTTAATCAAAGACTACATTCCTCCTACTCTGGTATGTTAGAGTAAAGGTTCTTTTCAGTTATGCTTTGGACAGGAGATGACTTCTAAGGCAAGTAGGAGGTTGTCTTATTTTTTATGTTTTGAAAAATTATTGTTTTGACAAATCTCTTTGAAATAGTCTGTATAGTGGAGAAATTAGGTGGCACAGTAGAAAGAGCACTGTTCTGGGAGGCAGAAAGGCTTAAATTTAAGTCCAGCCTTAGACACTTAATAACTATATGACCCTGGGCAAGTCACTTAACCTCAATTGCCTCAAAAAAAATCAGTGTTGTAAAGTAGTTAGAGAAACTGCCTACGAGCCAGAAAGACTTGGGTGTAATTCCTGCTTTTGATGTATACTAACTATATGACCCTAGAAAAGTCATGTTATATCTGTGTGCTTCAGGTCCCATCTCTGTTAAATAAGGGAGTTGGGCTTCATAATCTCTAAGATGCTTTCAAGATATAAATCCATGTGCCTATATACAGAAATATAAAGTGAGAGGTAAATGCCAAGTGAATAATTATGGGTGCTATTTCTTTCACTAAAATCTCCAAGATGGATTTTAATTTTTTAAAAATCCAGGTCAAATCATCTGCCTTTTGGAGAGTTAAAAACACTACTACTAATAAAAAAACCTCAAGTGGCAAGTCTTTCATCTTTTCAAATCTTCTCAATGGATCTCTGATAGACTGAACGAACATTAATGTTTGTTCAAATGTATGGTTTTCTATGATGGCCTCAAGTCTTTTCCATTCTGAAATTCTATATATCTTTCATATCTCCCTTCTAGACTCTGAGTCTTATATATCTTTCTCAATGTCTAATAATATCCCTTAATATATGTTGAGTTGAATCTTTCTCTGACCATCCCACTCCTAATCCTGACCAGTCATAATCACATGCCTGGCCCATAGTAGACATTTAATAATAGCTTATTGACTACTTATTATGTTCTTGATAAGTGGCAGCATGGCTGACTAGATAGAGGGCTGAGCTTGGTATCACAGACTTAAGTTGAAATTTCACCTTTGTCCTGAATTATCTGGGTGACTATAGGCAAGTCAATTAACTTTTCAGTAACAATTCCTTAAGATTATTCATTAGAGAGAAGTTGAAGATCAGCTTCAGTGTAAGGAGTTTCCATACTGGTAATTTGCCTCACCTTGAAATCACAAGTCTGCTCCCCAACCAAATGTTTTAGGTGTGCTTGGTGCTGATGATACAAAGAATGACAAAATTGCCCCTTCCTTCCAGAAGTTTACATTATAGGAGGAAATAGGAGAGGCATGCAGTTATGCAAATACAAATTATATATTAGAGACACATATACACAGAGGGAGAGACAGACTGAGAGAGACAGACACAGAGAGACAGGGAGAGAGACAGAGAGAGAGAGAGACAGAGAAAAAGAAAGAGAGCCAGAGAGAGAGAGAGAGAGAGAGAGAGAGAGAGAGAGAGAGAATCCTTAACATGAGATAAAGAAATTCTCAACAATTTGGGGTATATTTAAATTCAGAAACAAATTTTCAGAAAGATCCCCTTTTGAGATTTCAGTATATAAAGACCACTACTAGCAAGAGCCTCTTCTTTTCTTGGGCAGTGGAGGTCTATGTCAAAATGCCCAGAGAGCCATTTCCATGCACCACACTTAAGATGCCCCAATAATATCATGATATTGGGGTGGGTGAGAAGGTGTGGTGTACTTCATTGAGGTGGTGAAAGGGATCTTTTCAGAACTATGGGACTGGGGAGTGGTCTTGCATTAAAGGCAAATAGGAACTTAAGAGGAATATATGAAGAGTAGAAGTACAAATATTCATTCTCCAGGTGCCAGCTGGACTTCCCTCCACAATCCCTCTCTTCATTTCAAATGCTCTTTATTTACATTGCTATAGAGAGACTCCCAGAAGCTGACAATAGACAGAACCTCCACAAAAAAGCTCAGATGCTGATCTGTACACCTTGCTACATGTAATAGAAAAAAGGGGAAGGACCTTGATTGTATTGTCAGTGGACATCGAAAATATTCTCTTCTCCTCTGCTGATATGTGGAGGTAAAAGACTGGAGCTAGGTGGCTTTTCAGCATGCCTGTTGGTTTTCTAGAATTTAAAAAGAACAAACAATTGTGTTTCAGTCTCACCTGTTATTTCCAAATGAAAACATCAGACTAAACTGGCTCTGATCTGGTGCTTCTATTCAGCCTGAAGGAGGGTTCAAGTATATTTCATTGTGGGATAAAAAGGCTGAAGCAGATAATACACAGTTAGTGCAACATAACTCAGTGTGAGATGAAGCCCTGAGCTCTGTTGCTCCAACTACGGACAAGGTTGCTACAAAAAGCAGAAGGCCCAGGAGGTGGAGAGAAGAGGGTTGGATTGGGCTGGATTCCAAAGCTTCACAAGGCAGGTGTTAGCGTATTTAGAGTCAAACGAAAATGCCAGTGTAAATAAGGGCATCTGAGCAAGAGTTTCCAGTGTGCGGCTGCACTGTTCTCAATGATATCATCATAAAAGGGCTGGATGGCAAGATGGGGTGGACCTCATCAAAGATAAAAAGAATGATAAAAGGGATCTTTTCAGAACTATGTGGCTGGGAAGTGAATATATGATCTTGCATTATAGGCAAACAGGAACTTAAGAGGTGTAGCAAGCATCTCTTGCTTTATGGGGTTCAGGATGTAGAGATATAACTTACAATCTCTGTAACTTGTATAAATTTCAAAAGCTGTACTTGTTTGTTCCCACCTACACCCACACCTCTAGACCAATTTATAGAACCAGAGAATTCTCTCCTTTCTTCCCAACCCCCATGACTCACAGATATAAATTAGCAAATTGTTAGTTGACATTTACTGAAAACCTGCTGTTCACACAGGTGCTGGGCAGTATACATGGAAGGCTCTATCCTTGATGAAAACTCATGAAGAATATGATCATAATGACTCCCAAGGGGGAGGTGGGAACTTGATGACAAATAAGGGAGAGCTGATGGCACTCCACCCGCTTCTGGTTTAATAGCTTCTATTGTCTAGGTTTGCATTTAAGCAAAGCTTGAATTACTTCTTGTCAGGTAAGTAGGGATTCTTTTCAGATATGTGTTGGTCAATGACAAGTTTGGAAATATGTATACATATATTCGATTTGCCAATATTTTAACATAATTAACATGTAGTGGATATCCTGCCATCTAGGGGAGGGGTGGGGAGTAGGGGGAAAAATTTGTAACGGAAAGCTATGTAAGGGTTATTGTTGAAGAATTACCCACACATATGTTATGCAAATAAAATAAAATAAATAAATAAATTTATAAAAAAAAAAGATATGTGTTGGTCTAGAGTTGACTTCTAAGGTAGGGAGGTAGAATAGCAAGTAGAGTGCCAGGCTTGGCGTCAGAGAGCAGTGGATTCAAATCTGTCCTCAGACACTTATTAGGTATGTGATATTAGGCAAGTCACTTAATCTCTGTTTCCATATTTGTAAAATGGAGGTAATAACAGTATCTACCTTTCAAGGTTGTTGTAAGGATCAAATCAGATAATTGTTCAGTATTTGGTACAATGCCTGACATTTAGTAAGCATTATATAAATAATGGTTGTTGTTGCTTTGTTGTTGCTATCTTGAGGTGTTTACCAATTCTGAAATTCTGTGACTCTGATTCACCCTAGAAATAGGCAAGTCATTATTCCAGAAAAAAGCTGAAAAATTCTCTTCAATAACTAGGTATAAATCCTAGTTGACCAAGGTGACCCATAGATTGGAAGACTAAAGATGGGAAAAGGAAATCTTAATGATTAATAATATCTCAGTGACAGTCCATGAAATACTACCCAGGGAAGAAATACTTAGGTATGGATGTATGCATTCTTATTTATTACCCTTGATTAAGAGAATTACCTAAAATATCCTCCAAATCTCTGTAAGACTCCATTAAAGAGACCTATCTAGTAAGGAATTCTTGTATTCATTTGATATTGGGAACATGGGAAAGTCTTTAGAGTTTGACCTGTGCAAAATTGTGAATTATACAAAGTTTATCTCTGGTACCTCCCTGCCTTTTCTATTATAGGTTCAGTTTCTTAGTTTTGCAGTATCTTCTCATCATCTGCTGTTGCCCCCATCTGAGATGTTCCACCTAATCTGCTCTTCCTATCAAGTGTTATACTCCAAATGTTACCTTTATATCCTTGATTCCTTCCTGCCTCTTCTTTCCCAGTATTTTTACCCTCAGCCTAAATGGATATCAGTTCATTGTTAGGAGAAAATCAGGATTGATTTAACCAACCTGCACTAAATTATGAATGACTTATAGACTCAACATCCTTAACTCCTTCTCTTTGATACTGTCATCTCTGGGCTTTTGTAACATTGCTTTCTCTTTGTATTCCTCTTACCTATCTGGTTCTTCCTTCTTTTTTTTTTTTTTTGTTACGTTTTGCTGGTTCATCTTCTTCTACTCCCTAAGTAAAATAAGTTCCCTTCTTTTATTCATCAAGATTATGTCCTTAAGTCTCTTTTCACCCAATCTTATACTCACTTCTTTGGTGAGCAATTCCTCTGCATTGGATTCAGTGACTACATCTATGTAGATGGCTCTAAAATACACACACAGTCTAGATCTTTCCCTAGATCAGATTCCACAATTCCAATTGATGGATGGAAAGCTTCACTTAGATGTCCAGTCATCATCTCAAAATTAACTAATAATTCAAACTGAATTCAAAATGAACTAATAATCTTCTCTACCCCAAAACTGCCTCTTTGCCAGTTTCCCTGTTTTTATGGATGGCACTTTCTGTTCTCACCGAGACTTGAAATCTTGTAATTATTGCTGATTCTTCTTCCTCACTTCCCACATATAGTCAATTGCCAAGTACTGTCAATTATCTCTTGATTCTGTTCCCTCTTCTCATCTTACAGATACCTTGCAAATTTAGACCCTTTTTACCTCTCAACTGGATTATCAGGATAGCTTTATAAATGTTCTTTCTACTTCAAATTTCTTACCTCTCTGATTCATCATCATTCATATCACTTCTAGATTAATTTCCTAGTTCATGGATGTGACTATTTGACTTCCCTGGTCAGAATCTATCGGTGATTCCCTATTACCTCCAAATAAAATAGAAGTTCCTTACTATGACATTTAATGCCCCTTCCCCTCCTTTCCCACTGTCCTGCTGCAAGCTACCTTTCCAGTCTCATTTTGCACCACTATCTTTGTACATACTATATTTTGGTCAAATTAGATTCCTTGCTATTTTTTTCAATTCCATCCCACCCCTTCCCACTTTTATATATTTGCAGAGACCATTCCCTTTGCTTGAGATGCATTCCTTCCATATTGCTGTCTATTAAACCCTTCCCTTCCTCTAAATTATCTTGCTTTTAAGTTTTTCCACTTGAATTTAGTTCAGGTACTACTTTCTTCTTGAAATTATCTCCCTCCATCCCATTATTGAAGAGGAACTTTTCCTTCCTAAATTTTTCATGTGGCATTTTCTAAACCTCCCATTTGCCTTTTTCATAGTCCAGCTAGTAACAGACAAAGGGGCAGCTTGCTGTGCTGTAAGAGTATCAGGCATGTCTTAGTAGCAGAAGTAGGTTTGAGTTCTTTAATACATTTAGCACCCAGGATCTTGGGCAAGTAATTTTATCTGTTTCCTGGTTTTTGTTAAATAGAGATGAAAATAAAACAACAATAACTGGCATTTATGTAGGACATCAAGGTTAGCAAAACATTTCACATTGATTATCCCCATGAGGTAAGTACTATAGATATCATTACTCCCATTTTCAAACAAGAAAATTGAAGTTTAGAAAGATTAAGGGAATTAATTGCCCAAGCTCAGAGAAGTTGGGTGAGGTTTTTTTTTATGATTATAACAGCTAGTAAATGACAGAATTGGGATGAAAAGAACTTATTACTGTGAATGTATCTTTCCCCTCTTATTAGATTCTAAATTCCTTGAGGGTAAAGATTATATTGAGCAGGAAGGTGGTATAGTGAATAGAATGAGAGGCCTGGTGTCAGGAAGACTAATCTAAGACTCATCTTCTTAAGCTTGCATCCAGAGTCATCTTCTGGCCTCAGACACTTATTAGCTGTGTGATCCTGAGCAAGTCACTTCACCTTGTTTATCTCAGTTTCTTCCTTTGTAAAATGGAGAAGGAAATGGCAAACCACTCCAGTATCTCTGCCAAGAAAACCTACAAAGAGTCAGACACAACTGAAAAAAATGATGGGAAAAGATTATATTGTTTTTATGATCTCTGCATCTAGCACATTGTCCTTCATAGAGTAGAAGCTTAACCAACAATGGATATTTCTTAAAGAAACTTACCAGAATATTTGCATTTTTTTAAAAAAGAGGTCCTCATCCCAAAGGGTTGAATTTTTAATGATCAGAGGATGGAAGATTAGGTGGTAGTTATGAGAAATTTTTGGCTGCAGAAGGGAGATACTTAAATTCTACACAAGAAACATCAAGGCTGTTATTTGTTAATCTGACAGCATATAATATGCTCCAGAGTTGAAAGAATCAGAAATCTTACCCTGGAACATAGGGGTTCCAGATTCGAATTATTCGATCCATTCCACCTGTTAGTAGCAAGTTGTTCCTTTTACAGAAAGAAAATGTTTTGACTCCTTTACGCACTCGGAAAACTGTCTGATCCCCCTCTGCTCGCCTCTGGGGAAGACCAAGGGATGCTTGGTGCCATTTTCTTACTTTTCCATCTTTCTTAACAGCCCTTATTTCCTTCATCTTTTGCTCCACATTTGTTGTTCCAGTGGTACACCCTGAAAGCGAAAACCCAAAAAGCTATTGTTAAATAAAGCTGACCAATTTTCTGCTGAGTTGGAGACTTTTGAAGGCTCTGAGCTTGCATTCAAAGAGTACTGTCACTGTCATCTCTTCTGCCCCAGGTTATTAGAACATTGATATTCTGAGCTGGAGAATGAAGACTATTTCCACAGGAAAGGAAACCATTTCCCATATGTCCTCCAGAAAGAGGCAACTAGCACCACATAGGGAGTGAGAGGGCATCAAGAAGGAAATACAGTTCCAATTAAACCTTAAGCAGGGACATGCTGTTAAGCTGCAGCCTGAGGAATTTTTAGGAAACATTTTCCAGTCTGTTAAACAGTGAAATGGACTCTTAGGGGAAAGTTATAGAATCTCCTCTGGAGAACTTTAAACAAGTTAGGTTCTTATTACTATAATAGCTAATGTAGCTAGCATTTATAGAGAGCTTTTTAAAAACATTATTCTCATATGATCCTCACAATAATCTTGTCAAGCAAATGTTACTATTATTCCTATTTTACAGATAAGGAAACCAAGGGTGAGAGGAATTAGATGATTTGTCAATGGAGATACAACTAGTAAGTAATTAAGGCAGGATATGAACTCATATTTCTGATTTCAAGTCTCAGAGCACTTTATCTATTGTGTCATTTTCCTTGGAATGGTTTAAAGAAGGCACAGATCTAGACTGCATGACCTCATAAGGTTCTTTGCAAGTATACAACTCCCTATTTCAAGAAGTGTCTCTCTTCCATCCTATTAATAATATCTTATTTTGCAATAAATTAGGTATTTAGATGGATCTGTGATCTCATCTACTGGTATAGATGGTGATCCTTCAATTTCTTCTCTTCCTGTGTAATTTTTATGCATGTCTTTTCCATAATACATTCATAAAGATCTCTCCAATGTGCTGAAGAACTTACTCAGGTTGTCACAGTATCACAGGGAAAATATATATATATATATATTTAATGCTATTTGTGTGTTATTTATTTCCCCCCTCTTACTGATAGATAAATGGAATACAGAGGAAAACAAGGAGTTATCTTTGGTGATAGAAGGTCCGCTAAATAAATGTAGTATCTACTTGACTTACTTGGTTCCACTGTTTAACTGATATGACCAGCAAATTAAATCTATTCAATCTTAGGGACAAGTTCAGCAAACAGTAGAACTGTTGGCCTCACATAGCTATAACCATAGTTTTCAGATGTAAACCTTATTGCAAAGAAGACTAGGGAAAGAGAATTCTATATGCTAATGACCATGTACACATATCCATAAATTACTTACTCATAAAAGCTTAAGGGCAACTGGGTGATGCAGTAAATAGAGCAACAAACCTGGAGCCAGGAAAAATTGAGTTCAAATCTGTCCTCAGACATTTGCTAGCCATGTGACCCTGGGAAAGTCATTTAACCAAGTTTGCCTCAGTTTCCTTATCTATAAAATGAGTTGAAGAAGGAAATGGCAAACTACTCCAGTATCTTTGCCAAGAAGATCCTAAATAGGGCCACAAAAAGGCAGACATGACTGAAATGACTTAATAACAACAAAAGCTGCACAGTATAATGGAAAAAGCATATCCGAGAAGATATGAGTTCAAGTCCCAGGTGTATCACTTACTCAACCTTATCAATAGCACTTACCCTTCCTGAGCCTCAGTATCCTTATTTGTAAAATGGGGATAATGATACTTATATCACTGCTGGTGATAATGACAACTGACAACTAATATAGTAATTTGAAATTTGCAAAGCATTTGACATACATTATTTCATTTGACACAGGGTTATCTTCAGAAAGTGTTTCATAAATCTTAAAGCCATAAATGTGAGTTATCATCATATTCTTTCCCATTTTGGCACTTGCAGATTCTTGCACCCAGTTAGTGTTATTCAGTCATTTTTCAGTCATGTCTGACACTGCACCACCTTCCTGAATTCTTTTCAAGGGATTTGGCAGGGATTCTTAATCTACGATCAATTTACTTGTTTTCTTAATATTTTGAAAACTACATTCTGAAAAATTGTCTTTCAATATGATTGGTTTACTTTGTCATCTTGTATATTTTATGCATTTAAAAACACTATCCATAGGCTTTATCAGATTGACAAAACAGTCCATGACATAATAAAGATTAAGAATCACAGGTTTATAACAAAAAAATCTTAATTTCTTAATCTTTTTTTAAGGTAACTATCTTTATAATTTGTGACTTCAGCAATTATTTGGGTGTTGATTGGCCTTGTTTGGATACTGCACCTGTTATTATAAACTACAAGTCTGCCACATTTCCCCGTAATTACTCGTAAGATTCCCTAATCAAGAGAATTCCAACAAAGGGAAAATTACCTGATTGGAGCACATAACTACTGATTTAAAATACATGATTGGACTTGCAGTGAATTTAAACAAGCTATTCTATAATGATTAAAAGAGACTTAGGGAATCAAGAAACATTAGGTTGTTCCTGCTGTATCATCAGCACAATCAAATAAAATGCAAGGTATTAGAAATCTGGTTTCAAAGGGCCAAAATGATGGGAATATCCCTTCAAACTCACAGAATTTAAAAAATAATTATTCTTATTGATCATATAACTTGATATTGAAACATAGTTCCCAGTACATCAAATAATTACCTAGATTTTTAGAAAGTAACAGATCAGCTTAAATATTAGTTGAATTCATCTGTTATATGTATGTGACCCATCAGTTCCATATTTGCAAACCTTGAAAAGCAGACTATTCTCAGGAATCCTTGAATAAATAAACATTTTTTTTCTGCTGCTTCTTAGATATCCTCCAATTCTATTATATTTACTTATATACCTTAAGTAAATTATTATATTTATTTATATTATATATAATAATACATTATAATAATACATATATTATAATAATATCATTATTATATTATATTTACTTAGATACCTTAAGTTAAGATACCTTAACTTAGCAATTCAGCTTATTGACCTCCTGTCTCTGTTTTTATATAGGCTGTTCCCAATATCTGGAAATTATTCCCTTCTCACTTTTTCCTCTTAGAATCCCCAGATTTTTTCTCATTCTAGCTTATGCACTTTCTATGAGAAAGCTTTACTGATCCCCAATGTTGCTAGAGTTCTTTTTCTCCTTCTGAAATTATCATCTATGTAATTTTTCAAAATAAAATTTATTTTATCTAACAAGATCTTATTTTCTTTCTTTCCCACTATTCTTCTTCTTTTTCACCATATCCATCTAAAAGAATTAATGTTAAACCCTTGGAACAAATATGCATCATCAATCAAAATAAGTATCCACACTGGAAAAGCCCAAAAATGTATGTCTCATTCTATGTATTGTATTCATCACAATGGTTAACATTCTCATCATTGGTCTTCTGGAATCATTGCTGTCAATGTCTTGATCAGAATTCTTAAGTCTTTCAATATTATTTTTCTTTATAATGTTATTGTATAAATTATTCTCCTGGTTCTGTTTACTTTACTCTGTATCAATTCATACAAGTCTTCCCAAGTTTTCTGAAACTATCCTTTTTTTCATTTCTTAGAGTACAGTAGTATTTCATTATATTCATAAAATTTAATGTGTTCAGTCATTCCCCAATTGATGGGCAATCCCTTAATTTTCAACGTATACACTCATGTGTGTTTTATTTTACTACTAGAAGGCAAATTCTTTGAGGACAGAGACTGTTTTTCATTTTGTCTTTATATCCTTAGCACATAGGGTGGTTTCTACTACCTAGCAGGTACTTAATAAATGGTCATTGAATTGAATGACAACATATCTCACATCTGAATCATCATCCAATGCCATGGAATAAATCTTTTAAAAATACTGCAGGTAGCATGATAAATGTGGAATATGTTTAGAAGAATTGTACATGTTTAACCTATATTAGATTACTTACTGTCTAGGGGAAAGGGAGAGACAGAAAGAGAGGGAAGAAGAAAAATTTGGAACACAAGGTTTAGCAAGCTGAATGTTGAAAACTATCTTTGCATATATTTTGAAAAATAAAAGGCTATTTTATAAAAAAGGAAGGAAGGAAGGAAGGAAGAAAGGAAGAAAGAGAGGGAGGGAGGAAGGAAGCAAGGAAGGAAGAGAGGGAAGAAGGGAGGGAGGAGGGAGGGAGGGAGGGAGGGAGAGAGCGAGGAAGAAAAAAAATAAGAAAGAACTGATCAGTAGACTGATTTCAGAAAGACCTGGACAGACGTATACAAACTGATGTTAAGTGAAGTGAGTAGAACCAACAGAACATTGTACACAGCAACAACAAAATTATGTGATGAACAACTGTGATAGGCTTGTCTCTTTTCAACAATGAGGTGAATCAGACCAGTTCCAATAGACTTGCCATGGAGAAAGCCATCTGCATCCAGAGAGAAGACTATGGAGATTGAATGTGGGATATAACATAGTATTTATTGTTATTGCTATTTGTCTCCTTGGTTTTTTTTTCTTGCTTTCTGATTTTTTCCCATTTTGATCTTATTTTTCTTGTGCAACATGCTATATGTGGAAATATGTTAAGAAGAATTGCATATGTTTAACCTATACTGGATTACTTGTTGTCTAAGAGGTGGGGGGAGGGAGGGAGAAAAATTTGGAATGAAAAGTTTTGCAAGGGTGAATGTTGAAAATTATCTTTGCATATATTTCAAAAAATAAGATTTTGCTTTCTACAGGAGAAAAAAAAACTACAGCTTAGACTTGGTGACATCTGACTGTCCCTTCCTTTACATTCTCATTTATATTCCCTGTCCCATTGCCTTTCTGAATGGACATCCAAAAACTCAAATTCAAGAGGCCTTGCTTAAATTGTCTGTAGCAGCAGTTGGAGGTTGGTGACTTCCAGTTACTATCACTGAGCAGGTGAGAAGTGGCCATCTATTCTAGATTTCTCAGATCTCTTCATTTCAAGGAAATGAATATAAAATTACATTTTAATTAGGCTTTGCAAAAGGACTATTCTTGGTTAGATTTTTGGTTCTGAAAATGTAGTCAATACAGCCATTAATTATGAAGTACTGACTCACAAGATCAAAACATTTCAGAGCTTTCAGTGAAGCTTAGAGGGTACCTTGGCAATGTGTCAGAATGGCATTACATCTTCATTTCTTCAGTCTAGTGTAAGATTTCATGTGGTACATAAAATGACCATCTTTCTTACCCTCAAAATGGAGTAATAATCTCCAGATTTGTCTATGCTTTCTGTAATGTGCTGATGCTATATTACTGATTGTTAGGAAAAGATGGCAATAAAGTGTTAAAAATCCTGAAGTAATGACTGCTACTTAGATTAGTTACTTGTGCATAAGATGGGAGAAGAAAGTTGGGAATCATTAGACCTTTTAGAAGACTTGTAGGTTCAGAAGTAGAGAAAGAGAGAAGCTGAGGAAAATCAGGAGAGCTGGAATAGCCTATCCTGAGGTCTGAAGCCCAAGAAAGGGAGAGGAAATTAATGTTTTCTTCCTTCTCCTTTCTTCTACAAAGGCACAGACTTGTGGCTGTGAATTCCAAATTCAGATTTCTGCCATCAGCTTTCTAGGTTCTAGCAACTATTGTAGTTTCTTTTTGATTTAGGTGGGATATGTGTCTCTATACATTTTCAGGTCATTTGTTGGCTTAATGGTGTGTGCCAGTTTAAATCATAGGTACCATGGGTGGCACAGTGGATGGAGTGCTGGGTCTGGAATCAGGAAAACTTGAGTTTATATCTCGTTTCACACTTGTGGTAGTCAATTAGCTTGCCTCAGCTTCCTCAACTATAAAATGAGAATAAAAAGAACACCTACTGCCGAAATTTATTGTGAGGATCAAATGACATAGCACCTTGCAAATATATATATACATATAGTACCTTAAATATACATATGTATATGTTTATGTATATATGTATATAGAGAGATATAGCTATATCTAGACAGTAAGCTAGATGTATATATATGTGTGTGTGTATAGTTGATTGTTGCCTTTCATTCTCAAAGAGAATCAAAGTGACATCACTATGTTACAATGTATTTAACTGCCTGATCAGACCACTATGAGTTCAGAATGCTCTACCACAAGTTGGACACAAAGATATATGTTTATATCTGTGTGTGTATACATATATATTACACATATAAAACTTTGTATCTGTAGTATATACTGTATGTTGTATAGGTATATATAATTTATTAGCTATTATTAATTAGGAACTTAATCTTACACATATACTGGCTATATGTTTTCAAGCTAGTTCTTTAATGTCTCTATGCCTCAGGCAACTTAGCATGATGCTCGGCACATAGTAGGCACATAATATATTTTTTTCTGTTCCCTGTTCCCTGCTCACTCTAGCATATACACTATTTGGTAGACCCCTGTACTAGGTCTAATGTCTATAGTCCCTAGATAGGACCTAGTCACTAGGTAGAGATTATTGGCTAACTCCATCCTGCTTCAAGATTCATGGGGAGAGGAAATGGCTTTCATTGTGTAGCCCTAACTGAAGGTGGGGGTGGGGAAGAAGATGCAATGAGGAAAATGTATGCTAGATTGAGTGATTATTTAAGAAGGCAATCAAAGTCATTGTACTCGCACTAACTTCTCACTATAAAAATCAATAAAATAAAACCTCTCCGAAAAAAGCAATTCAAGACTTTCATTCTCCTCAATAAAGAGTAGAGTTTTCCAGCATTAAGCAGGTGTTTGGAGTTTTTCAGAAAGAGAATGGAGAACAGACAATTCATTTGCATGATCTCTAGCAGTCCTGTTCCAACAAAGCCAGACAAAGATACATGTTTAAAAGGTTCCCATGGAAACCAGAAAGCCTGGATCTACCCCAAGGTCTGAATGAAGGATGATGAAAAGTTTTAGCAATCTCCATGGAAACCTAAAGCAGATTCAAAATGTTGTCTGGTTTCCTTGAACACACCGACTAGCAGGTAACTCATAAAATGACCAATTGGCTTATGCAGAGACTATCATACTGCAATGTAGCTGAAGTCAGGACAGGGGTCTGGAGACAAATCGTTTCAACTCCCAAAGCTGTATTTACATGATATAGCTAAAAGACATCAGTGATTGAACTGGAGTTAGAGCTGGGCTTTTCACAATTTAGACTTCATCTCCTGTTTCATGTTCCTTACTGTGGATCCTCCTCTTCAGCTACCTTTCTGTAACCTCTTTGCCAACTTCTTTCTCCCTCATGGTTTTTATGCTACTGACCTCACTTAACATCACATTGCTCAATGGAAAGAGTTTTGAATTTCAGAATCCAAGGAACTGGATTTGAATCCTAGTTCTGTCACTTTGGGCATTTTCTGAGCCTTGAGCTCTTTAAAACTTCATTTTCTTTATCTGTAAAATGAGGTGATTGGACCAGATGAACTCCATGTCTTAATATAGGATTTTGTGACACTGATTCTAGAATTTTCCCTGGGTAATGATGGGCCTAAACTCCCAAACCCTGTGAGCCTCAGAACTCATTTTACATTTCTGCAGATTCTCTATTTACAAATGATGAAAATAATTTGTCTCCTATTTACCTGAAGTAAGCATGATCCTGCTCACAAAGAACTAGTGACTTGACAGCAGAGATTCTAAAACTAGGAGTTTGGAGGGGATCATGGAAAACCAGGAAGTTGTGGAGAATAGATGGCATATTATTGAGTCATTTCAGTCATATCTGATTTTGATTTCATTTGGGGTTTTCATAGCAGAGATACTGGAATATTTTGCCATTTCTTTCTTTTGCTTATTTTACAGGTGAGGAAATTGAGGCAAGCAGGATTAAGTGATTTGCTCTCGGTCATGTGGTAGTAAGTGTCTGAGATTGGATTTGAACTCAGATATCTGTCCCCTGCATCTCCTAGTTGCCCCAAAGTCGTAGGACCACAGATTTAGCACTGGAGGTCATGTAATACAACCATTCATTTTACAGATGAAGAAAATGAAGTAGAGAGAGAAAAAGTGGTTTGTCTAAAGTCACAATTATTCAGTGGCAAAGCTAGTATTAGAACTCAGATCACTGAATCCAAATCTGGCAGATTTTCTACTACCCTGGAATAAGTTGTTTAGAGCGAGCTCTATGAATGGAGTAAACAAGCTTCCTTTGCTTCTCACAATTTGTGATCTAGCTAAATTGAATTTCTCTCTGTACCTCAGAGAGTACCTCTCTGTACCATTCCCCATTTCTCACCTTTTCTTTCACTGGTAATCCATCCTCTGTGCCTGGAATGCTCTCATTCCTTATGTCTGCCTCACAGAATCTCTCTCTTACTTCAAGACTCAGCTGAAACATCTCCTTCTACAATTTCCAGGTCTTTCCAACTATTAGTGATACTTTATTTTAAAAATTACTTTGTATTAGCTTAAGTTTATCCTATATATACTTACATATGTACTTGTTTTCTCTGTTGGAACATAAGCCCCTTGAAAGTAGGAGTTGTATCACTCTTTGTAATTCCAGCATTTAGCATAGTACCTGCTTTCATATTAAATGCTTAATAAAGTCTTGTTGATTGATTAACCCATTGTATCTTCTTCTCTTTTCCTCTCTTGCTATTCACTTTTTCAAACCTTTAAGTTGTCTTTGATGCCAAAAAATGGTCAGGAGCCATGGCATTATAAGCATATCTTGGGGAGGTAATTTCCATAAGAACTTAGTTTTCTCTCTTTGTACTTGTTAAACAATAATATGGGTCATGCGGAGCTTAGTGAACCCTTGAGCCTTAAAAGGACATTAGAAGGACTAAATCTGAGAATCAGGACTACAGGAAACTTCTGAAAATCTTCTTCATCCCATTGATCACCTATCTTACATGAAAGTGAATAATTATAATTTCTATAGAGCTAAATTCTAAGAGAGATGATCAGTTATTAAGATCATTGGTCATAGTCTGATACCATTTGGGTGTCAGAAGGATGTTCAAAGATTCTTGTTTTCTTATAAAATCCATGGGGAGAACTTGGTTTATCCAAGTGGCAACACATTTTGTCATATTTTAAACTACATGGACTGGATAATTAGTGCTGAATTTAAGCTTCTTGGGTTTCATAACCATTATAGTTCTAGAAAAATACAATTTCCTAGTTCTGAGAAAGGCTTATGAAAATTCTCAAGAAGCTTCTTAATCACCTCACATCTCCTCCCAAACATTTTGGTGATTTAAATGTGAGTGAATCAGAAATGTACAAAATGAAAAATGAAATTTCCCTGAAAAGATAACATGAGCTTAAGGATTTAGAATCATAGAATTTAAGGCATGAAAAAAGATCAAATCAATTAATAAATTGACAAATATTCATTAAGAGTCTACTATGTTCTGGGTATTATGTTTAAGCACTGAACCCCAAAGCATATCTCTAAAGAGATAAAATGAAGTAGACTTGACCACTTTGCACTGAGATTGACAAACTAGACTGAATTCCAGCCTAGTCCCTTAGAGGCTAACTGTCACCTCCATGATGTTCAACGATATATGGGGGGCTGGGTTTGGGAAAAGGATGGGAAGTTTAGGGATTTTGTGCTTGTAAATGAATTAAGAATACCTATGCATGGATTGTTATAATGGCTTCTTATTTTTTTTTTCTGCAAATGGGGTAGAGGTATAGTGTGATGGTTGGAAGGCTAAAGAGGAATAGAGTTGCCAAAAGGAAATAAAGGAAAGAAGAGAATATCATTGAGACATCTTTTAAAAATGCAGCAAAAAGAACAGAAGGAAGCCCAGAAAGAACATAAAAAAGAATGGTTTTGAAATGTACTTGTTGAATTTACATATATATATGCATATATACATATATATAAACAAGCTGTACAAGATAAGAGACCTGAAGTTCGTATAATTTTCTTTTTCTATTCTACTAAGTATATGGAAATATCCATTTTATTTAGTGTTAGTTAAATTCAGAATAAAAAAGAAAAATAATTTTAAAAAATTAAAGAAAGAAAAATCTGCAAAATTTTCCTGGAAAGGTCATCAGAAAGTTTATAAGGTGTTTTGTTGTTAACATGGTAATTCTAAAAGTGTGTTGGCATTAATTAAGTGCCAAGTCAGAACTTCAGCTTTGAGAACCATCAATTAATGTTCATGGAATGGCAAAAAAAAATGAAACCAAAGAAATCCAGTACCAGAAGCCTCTGTAGTTTCTCAGATGCTTTTTAGAGGTAAGTAGGTAGGTAGGTAGCTCAATGGATGAACCATTGGACTAGAGCCAGAAAGACTTGAGTTCAAATGTAGCCTCAGACACTTACTAGCTGCATGATCCTATACAAGTCACTTAACTTCTGTTTGCCTCAAACCATTCAAGAAGAAAACAACCACTCCGCTGTCTTTGTCAAGAAAACCCCAATGAGAAAAATGATCCACACTTTTCATTGAGGAAAAATGGAAGAGGGGTTTTTTATGACTCTAGAATTTGGGTGGGTTGGGGGGAAGTAGGGGAAGAGAGGACGAAACTATTTCAGGCAGTGATCAATACACTCCTAAAAGATTTCGAGGTGCTCCCAAAAAGTTTTTGTTTGTGTGGATTATATCTATTGATATTTAATGTGTGAGAGATTAAAACATTTTAGCATTATAATGAAAATAGTTTTGATTTCACAGACCCAATAAAGAGTCTGTTGTTCAGTTGTATCCAACCCTTTGTAACTCCATGGACCACAGCACACCAGAACTATCCATGGGGTTTTCTTGGCAAAGACACTGGAATGTTTGGCTGTTTTCTCTTTCTTTCTTTCTCTTTCTTCTTTTTCATTCTTTCTTTCTTTATTCCTTCCTTCCTTTCTTCTTTTTTTCTTCCTTCCTTTCTTCTTTCCTCCTTCCTTGCCTTCCTTCATTCCTTTCTTCCTTTTTTCTCTCCTTCCCTCCTTCCCTTCTTCCCTCCTCTTTTCCTTTTGTCTATCCCTCCCTCCTTCCTTCTTTCCTTTCTTCATTCCTTCATTCTCTTCTTCCCTTCTTTCCTCCCTCCTTCCTTACTTCCTTCCTTTCTCTCTTTTTTCTTTTTCTTCCTTTCTTGTTTTTTCTTTCCTTCTATCTTTCTCTCATTTTCTCTTTCCTTTCCTTCCTTTCTTCCTTTCTTCTCTTTTGTTCTGTTTCTCTCTGTATGTCTGTCTATCCCTCTTTCTCTCTCTCCCCCCCTACTTTGTCTAGTATTTGAAACCCTTAGCTATTCACATTCTGGCCCTCTTGGTTCAGCTGCAAGTCTTTTAAGTCAAATTAATTCCATTATTTTTCCATATTTTCTTGTTGTTTTCCCTTGATAATATTGTAAAGATAACTAGACTGTCAGAACTATGAGCTCTAAGTACTTTACAAATATCTCATTTGATCTTTATAACAATCTTGAGAAATAAATGTTATTCCATTTTACAGAGAAAATTAAGGCAGACAAAGATTCAGTTATTTGTCTAGAGTTATATAGCTAGAATGTACCTAAGACCATATTTGAACTTAGGTGGTAAGCCCAGTGCTGTATTTATTATGCTATATAGCTGCCTCTACTCGAGAGCCTACTTAATCTGTTGTTAAATCTTTTCAATTGTGTCCCACTCTTAATCACCTCATATGGTGTTTTCTTGGCAAAAATACTAGAGTGGTTTGTCATTTCCTTCTGCAGCTCATTTTATAGATGAGGAAACTGAGGCAAACAGGAGTAAGTCACTTGCCCAGGTTTACAGCTAGTAAGAAGAGTCTGAAACTAGATGTAAATTCAGGTCTTCCAGACTTTCTCTATTATGACACCTAGCTGCCACTTAATCTATCTAGGCTGAGACTAATCTTTACTAGTAGTTATCACTGTTGGGATAGTTATCCTGTGGCTTCTGGATCCCCATATATTGGCACAGGTTAACAAATCTATCCATACTCTCCACAAGGACTCCCTGGTTCCAGAAACACAAAAACAAGTTCTATTTCCCTTTCTCCAGTTCCAGAGAATCTGATCCACATAGGAATCTGACAACAGCTCCCAGATTATAGAAACAGAATCACCTATGATATGTAGTTAGGCATAAATATTCTGATATGGAATCACATTGACATGCTTTATCTGCATTACTGCAGAAAAGGATAGCAATGTGATTCCATAGGCAGTAATTCTTTTTAATAAACTGATCGGCATCTGTCCAGATCCCTTGTGTCAAAGGAATTTTGAGACCTGTTAATCTAGCCCTGAAGAGTGAAGATGAAAGCTAATAATAATAGTTATCATTGCCAAAATTTATATAACACTTTGGCCATTTTCCACATCATTTCATCCCTATAAGAGCCTTAGGATGTAAGTACTATAAGTATTTTAAGCATGAGAGAATTGAGTTTCAGAAAGGTTAAGTGATTTACTTATAGTTATATAGTTAGAAAGTCTAGGAGGCAGTATTTAAAGTCAAGTCCCTCCAGACTCCAAGTCAGGTCATCTTCCAAATATGATGATGATTTCATCATACTATACTAAAGATAGGCAAGGAAAGCATGAATTATCCCAGAAACTGAGTGACCCAAAGATGACAGTATTTTTCAGATCTCATTAGTATTTCTTTCTTACAAATAATAGCAAATACTGAACAAAGTTACACTGGTTTCCAACCAGGCACAAAGGCTCCTAAGCTATAGTAATTTGGGAATAGAAGAGCAGTGGTTATTATTGGCACATGAAACACTATACTAGACTGAATAAATGAAGACATCATATGTCACTTTTGAAAAGTTATCAACTACTGCCCCAGGATCAAGTTCTAAAACTTCCTGGCAACTCTAAAATTTGGCTTGATCTTGTGTGACAGACCAGTGTAACTAAAAGCTTTAGTGACCATATTTTTCTGGACCAGAATATTCTTTCGCAAAGCCTAATTACAAGTATAATTTCTTTTCTTTTAAATTTGCATGATATTCAAAAATTTGAGTGCAAACTGATCTACTATTTGTAAATTTATTTTATTCTATTTTATTTTTGCAAGGCAAATGGGGTTGAATGACTTACCTAGGGTCACACCATAAGTGTTAAATGTCTAAGGCTACATTTGAACTCAGGTCCTCCTAACTTCACGGCTAGTGTTCTATCCACTGCACCATCTAGCTGCCCCTTTGCAAATTATTTTTTAAAATCATTTGACTCAGTAAAACAAAAAGAGCCTTAAGGCTCTCCTCCAACATATATCCACACATATACTAAAATCATACAAGATAATTAGCTACAAGAAGAAAACATTTATTTAATAATTTTCTGTTAAACAAAATAAGTGAGGGATAGAAAGAATTACACTGGCTCAAGGTATTTGACACTGTCACAGAGGACATTCAGCATGGAATTCAAAGATTGCCAATGAAGGTGAGGCTCTCCACATGCTCAAGTCTTTGGATGATTTTATACTGATTGTACTACCCTGCAAAACACCTAATTGAGATCCATAATTAATGGTTTGACATAACAATCTATACAAGAAAAAAATAAGGTGATTGAAGAATGCACTCTATTCCCACTATTACATGCAGTTGAATAGACCACTCAACTGAGTTAGTCCATTGACATCTTGGACAGGTGCCCCCAAAAGACAATAAACTGGGCCAGAATTGGTTAGCAAAAAGACCTGGCTGGAATGGCTATGAGATATTTTATAGTTCTTTTACTGACCTCGAGGTTTGTTGAGGGTTTTTTTCCTGACACAAAGATACATATTTTTGTCATCATCACTTTTCTCAGCTATAGACATTCTTTCTGGTTTTCTCCCATGCCCAGAATGCTCTCCCTCCTCCACTCTGATTACTGAGTTTCTTGGCTTCCTTTAAGTCCTAACTAAAAATCTCACTTTCTATAGAAAGCTTTTCTCAGTCTCTTTTAATTCCAGTGCCTTCCCTCTGTTAATGATTTCCTATTTATCCTGAATATAACTTGCTTTGTATATATTTATTTGCATGTTGTATCTTCCATTAAATTATAAGCTTCTTAAAAGCAGAGACTGTCATTTATTTACCTCTTTTTTATCTCTAGAGCTTAGCACATAATAGGCACTTGATAAATGTTTATTGATTGATTGATTAAAGTACATTAAAGTATAAGTGTCCTATTGGTATTATGTCATTGCAAATCATAGAACACCACAAAATCCAAAGATTCAAAAATTTCAGGTGACCTCAATAGCAATTAACATCTATAACATGAAAGAAGAACTAGACTTACTTGCTCTACTTGACACCATGTGGAAGAACCAATAAAATAGGTAGAGGTTACTGAGAAGTGGATTTTTTAAAATTAAATTTAAATTTTTCAATGAATATAAAAATTTTTCTCCTTCCCCTTCCCCTTATCATCACTAGTAAAAATAAAAATAAAATCCCTGTAATAAATACGCATAATTAAGCAAAACAGATTTCTGCATTGCCCATGTTCAAAAACTTGTGCATATTCTGCTCCTTGAATTCATGAGGATGCAGTTAGCATGCTTCATCATTGACCTTCAGATACGCAAATTTGGGTTCAATATGATGAAAAACTTCCTAAAGGATGAAGTGACTTAGAGACAGAGATGTCCTTATGGAGCTCACATTAGTTTTCAAGCTTGTGGTGAAGGAGTTTGGTGTAAAGGTGAATCATTATGGGAAAAAAATAGAATGAAATAGTGATGGTTCATTCTTTAAAAAAAAGGTCCAAGACATCTCTGTGCAATCACTCCATAAGTCTATCCTCCTCCCTAGGGACTGGAGGACTGAAGTTCACCATCTGGCATCATACACCTCTGCCTGCTGTTCTTGTATAGCCCTCAAGCTGCATGTTATCCTTTCGTGCCCTATGTTCTCTTTCATGGTCATTCTTGATGACATCTGTATAACAATATTGTGTAAGAAGCAAAGGGATTGGGGATGAGAGGGATGAAGGAGAATGTTGCCATTTATCCTGGGCTCTTTATCTCCCTAGTGATGGCCTTGGGTGCAGGAGGAGGACTTGGAAGGGAAGGTTGGATAGCATCTGTCTTTCCATCCAAAAGTTGCCCATTTCCTAGAAAATTACAAAGTATCTCTAGACAGAATATCATGACATCAGTGCTCTATTAGAATCAGATACACAGGCAGATCTGAGAACTCATCCATGGGTTCGGGCAACTATTCCTTTAGGCCAAAATACCATGATAGTTCATTCTCTAGTTTATTAACAAATGGCAAGTTTTTCAACTTTTGAGAGGAGGTACTTCTGCTCATTTAAGGGAACAACCACTGTTAGAAGCCCTTTGAATTTTTACACTAGGGTCTGCTGACCCATCAAAATCTCTCCTCACCCTTTAGAATCAAGGGAAAACTGTGACCTTGGGTATCAGTATTGTGATGAAATTAATTTTTAAAAAAATGTTGTGTTCTGATGCATTGTTGGTGGAGCTGTGAACGGATACAGCCATTCTGGAGAACAATTTGGAGCTATGCTCAAAAAGTTATCAAACTGTGCATACCCTTTGACCCAGCAGCATTTCTATTGGGCTTATACCCCAAAGAAATCATAAAGAAAGGAAAAGGCCCCACATGTGCAAGAATGTTTGTGGCAGCCCTTTTTGTAGTGGCTAGAAACTGGAAATTGAATAGATGCCCTTCAATTGGAGAATGGCTGAATAAATTATGGTATATGAACATTATGGAATATTATTGTTCTGTAAGAAATGACCAGCAAGATGATTTCAGAGAGGCCTGGAGAGACTTACATGAACTGATGCTGAGTGAAATGAGCAGAACCAGGAGATCATTATACACGGCAACAACAGTACTATATGACAATTAATTCTGATGGACATGGCTCTCTTCAACAATGATATGTTTCAAACCACCTCCAATTGTTCACTGAAGAAAGCCATATACACCCAGAGAGAGGGATGCGAAATGTGGACCACAACATAACATTCTCATACTCCTTGACTGATGTTTGCTTACATTGTGTTTCCTTTATCTGATATATCGTTTGTGTAGATAAGATTTTTCTCGCACAACAATGATAAGTTTGGAAATATGTATACATATATTCGATTTGCCAATATTTTAACATAATTAACATGTAGTGGATATCCTGCCATCTAGGGAAGGGGTGGGGAAGTTGGGGGGAAAAATTTGTAACGGAAAGCTATGTAAGGGTTATTGTTGAAGAATTACCCACACATATGTTATGCAAATAAAATAAAATTTAAAAAAAAATGTTGTGTTTTCCAAGTTCATACCAGCAGACAGTCAGAATTCAGTTCAGAATTAATTAATTGTTTACTATGTTGCTAGGCTCTATGCTGAGCATTAAGGATTTAAAGACAAAAATTAACCAGTGCCTGAGAAGGAAAAAAGGAAAGAGGTAAGGGGGAATGAATGAAAGAAAAGAAGAAAGGAAGGAAAGAAAGAAGGAAGAAAGAGGGAAGAAAAAAATAAGGGGGGAAAGGAAGGAAGGGAAGAAGGGAGGGAGGGAGGAAAGAAACATTTTTAAGGATACATTATATCCTGGGAACTATACTAAGCACTTAAATTTTTTTTTCATTTGATCTTCACAACAATCTTAGGAGGTAGGTTCTATTATTATCCATATTTTATAATTAAAAATAACTGAGACAAAGTCTTGCCCAGAAAATCACAGCTTGTAAGTGTCTGAGGCTGGACATGAATCCTGACTTTGAAGCCAGTGTTCTACCCATTGTGCCACCTAACTATAAATATAACTTGAGATAATACATATAAAAATATATTTTGTTCTCTCACTATAACAAGATCACTAAGAAGAAACTGGGAATTGATGACGAAATATATTTCCCTTCTCTCAAAAGAGAGAGGGGAGACTATTAGGGTAGGATATTAGTCATAGTATCGTGTAATTTTCCTTAAATGTTTTTTTTTGGTTATAATAGAACATTAAATTCTGAGGATGAGAGGCTCTAACATCAAAAGATGTGGCACCCCACTGAATGGGAAAAGACCAAACACATCTTGGTAGTTACTTATAATGAATAAGAAAAAATGAACACAAAGAATTCAGAAAGCCTTGCAAAGACTTATATGAATTGTTGCAGATTAAAGTGAGTGGAATCAGGAATAGTACACCTGACTATAACATAAATTAAACAAACAAAAAAGTCAGCTCAAAACTGAATTCTCTAATCATAATAACCAAGCACATACCTGAAGAAAAGGTGAAAAAATATACCATTCCTTTCCTTCTTTACAAAAATGGGAGACTATAGGTATGCAACACAAAATATACTGTCAGATTCAATTGATAAATTGGTTAGTTTTAATGAACTGCTTTTTCAACCACCCAACTACTCCACCCAACTCACCCCCTTTTTTAAAAAACCAGGAATGGCTTAGAAAAGGGGAGGGAAAAAACTGAACATTTTTTTGCATTATAAATATAATATAAAATATAACCTATTATTATTATCTTTCATAATGGTATAGGAGACCCAGGGCTTGGAAATAAGAAGCTAAAAGAACGCTGAAAAGGATTGATATGAATGGATAAATAATACCTATTACTAGAGCAGTGGGCTCATGGATAGAGGCAGAAATGATGACTTGAATGGAATCATAGTAGTTCAACTATTAAAAAAAAGAGAGAGAAAATGTCAATTAACATCAAAATCAGGGGTATGATTAAATAAGACTGTAACAATATTTTAAAATTCACTGGAAATGTGTTTCTGGAGAGAGGAAACCACTTGTTAAAAGCATGAAGAACATTTAAAAAAAACATGTGTGTGTAGGTGGACAGGAGTGGGTGTATTGGCGTGGTTGCTGATGGCAGTATCTTCCTTCTACGCTTTCTCATAAAGCTAAAACCAGAACAAACAATTCTTGTATATCATGTCTAACAGAACATGTTTCAGTTTCTATTCCCTATTTTAGGGTTTTCTGGGAAAATCTGAATGTGACCCACATAAGAGCTACAAGGACTTGAAAGAGAAAACCATTTTATTCATTTGTATGAGTTACCTTCAATCTGGAAGACAGAGTGAGTAACATAAACTACTGTGACATATACACCCAGGATCATCTATTTTTGAAAATAGAATGCAGTGATCAAGACCTTCCATTATAGTATGGAAAGCTTGAAGTACAAATGCCCAGAATGGGGTAGGTTGTAGTCCCCCTGAACTGTGTTCTAACCATATCAGTTCTGACTGCCTCATTTTTAGGAGAATGATGCTAATGTGTAAAGGTTCTAAAGTAGGGTAACACGTTCATGGTTAGAAGGGCCTTACATATAAGCAGAACATTCATTCATTCATTCATGTAGCCAATCAAACAACATTTATCAAACACATATTCTGAGCAATGCTGTCTGCTAATCACCCAGCTTCCAAATATCTCTCCTATACTCATCACCTTGATGGAAATATCTAGCATTAGCATCACTTCTGGATGATCTTAAAGGATAAAATCACTTAAACTAGATTAATTTTGGGTAGCTAAATGCTGGACCTAGAGTCAGGAAGACTCCTGAAATCAAATCTGGCCTCAGACACCTACTAGTTGTGTGACCCTGGACAAGTTACTTAACCCTTTTTGCCTTTATTTCCTTATCTATAAAATGAAGTGGAAAAGGAAATGGCAATATCTTTGCAAGAAAACCCTAACAGGATCACAAAGAATCAGACATAACTGAACAATAAAGGGCTAGGACCTGAGATCCAGATGCCATGGAGTACCATATGGACAAGCTCTTTCTAAGAACATTCCCCTCTCATGCTTGCTCAGTGACTGATTTGGTCTTTACTCTGTCTCAGCAGATATGAATGCAGCCATCCTTTCGCTGCTGGGTCAAGTCAAGCATTTGTTAAGCAACAACTCTGTGCAAGGCATAGTTATGGGAATTCAAAGATTAAAAAAACCTCATGATCTCAAACTTGCAGCACAATGGGGAAGATAACATACAAACAACTATGTAGCCTCACTCTCTTCCAGAGTCATCAAAGTCCAGTGGGAAGAAAAAGGACAGGTCAACTGGCAATGGCCCAGGCTGCAGTGGATGACCTTGGAGTCTTCAGGGTCTGACCAAGCTCCAAGCACTCCATAGCATCTGCGTTAGCCACCTTCACGGCCATGGGAACAAATTGCTCTAGTCTGCCCATTCCACTAGGAGAAGTCTTCACATGCTTGGGGTAGATACCCCCTAAATCCCTGATTGGCTTGTGGCCCATCAGTTACTTCAACCTGATTTAGCCCTTCTGCTAAGATGCTTTAATGGGAAGTCACCATTGTGCATGTTACAGCTTCATGGAGCCACTGGTGACAGGTAAGTGCCAGGTGGATACCAAAGAAGGATGAGCAGCCCTGAAAAGGCCTCATACAAAAGGTACTAATCCTTGAATACCATGAACTCTGGGGCACAAAGTAGTCAATGAACAAATGCTTATTGATTGGATGATTAATTAAAAAAAGAAGGCAGCTCCAAGGAGGGTGAAAGTTGAGAGGCCCTGAAAAGGAGTATTATTTTGGAATTTATAAAATACCTTGGGTCTAGTTATGCTTTTCTATGAAATTGAATAAACATTTATTAAATGCCTATGATGAACAAGATACCATGATAGCAGCTGGGTCCTTCATATATTTTATACCATTAAGAAATATGAGATTACTTTTCATTTTTACATTTCAAAAGTACACTCTTCTTTAAAGGCTTAGTTTATGTATAACTTCATTTTTTCCCCTGAGGCAATTAGTGACTTGCCCAGGATCACACATCTAGGAAGTGTTAAGTGTCTGAGACCACATTTGAACTCAGGTCCTCCTGACTTCAGGGCTGGTGTTCTATCCACTTCACCATCTAGCTGCCCCTTATGTATAACTTCTTCCAGGAATCCTGAGAGCTTCTAAAATTTTCTTAGAGCACTTTTCTCCATCTTTTCCTGTCCTCACCACATTTTACCTTATCCTCTATTTATCTGTGTGTACATGTCAGATCCTGGAAAAATGTAAACTCCTAGAGGGAAGAAGACTAACTTTTTTCCATTAAAAGAAAATTTCTAGCACCTGGGTGCCTAATAAATGTTAATTGAATTTTGCTGAATTGAATTCATTTTCTTTTCCACTGTAGGCTAACCTATTATTTATTTCCTTTTCTTATGCGATTATTTTGTCAATCTCAATTGCCTCTATATTATTGTTGATTTTTTCTTGGTTCTGCTTTTCCTTCTTTTTATTCCCTATTTCATCTATCAAATATGCCTTGATGCTTTTAATGTTTATTTCCTCCCTCTACAGTATTTTCCCATGCTCCCATTCATTCTCCCTTCTCATAAATAAGACTACTTTTATTGCTACTCCCTATAATCCAGTTTAACTGGTGATTTGTTCAAAGGAGACTTAGAAATTTAGGCAGAGGTATGTAAGAGCCAGTTGTGTGCAACTCTTATGATCCCATTTGGTTTTTTGTTTGGTTGGTTGGTTGGTTGGTTTTTTTTTTTTTTTTTTTTTTTTTTGGTAGAGTTACTAGAATGGCTTGTCATTCCTTCTCCACATGATTTTACAAATTAGGAAACTGAGGCAAACAGGGTTAAGTGACTTGCTCAGAGTTACACGTCTACTAAGTATTTGAGACTAGATTTGAATTCAGGAAGATCAATGTTACTGACTCCAGATCATCACTTGATCCACTATACTATCTAGCTGTCCTGGGTCAGTTTACCTTTCTTAATAGATATCACAATTCTTATTGTCCCAAAATGCCCATGTTCAGAGTAGCCTTTTGCTCTTCTTTGCTGGATCAGCAATTCTCTTTGGAGATAACATCAGCACGGAACATGAAGGATCACATCTAGCTCTCACAAGAGCTTCAATTACACTAATATACTACCCCAAACATGAGAAGTCATGGGGTTATACCATGCATTCCATGAGCACTAAGTAATTTTAACCATTTTATTCCCTGGGATAAAGAAAAAGAAATATCCTCTCCAGGCACAGGAACCATTTTTAGGATAGCAACTTCAAATATGCTGATAAAATGAGTGAGCCAACCAAAGGTATTAAATGTTAGTGGTCATGCCTCGGGAAGGCTGATTGATCCATATACTCATCATTTTATGAATATTCCAATACATATGACATTTCTTGGAGTGAGTGTCATATATGTCTTGGTCTCTTTTGAACAATTAATCAGTGGCTGTTCAATGATTGAACAGATAACTATTTCTAATATAATGTAAACTCTTTGAGGGAATTTTTGTATTTCCAGCATCTACACAGTACCTGTCACGCAGTAGGTATTCAATGAATGTGTACTGATTGCTAGACTGACCAGGGCTAATTTATATGGAGTTAATATTATTAAAAATGTGTTTTTTGTTTATTCATTTATTTAAGAATTGCCTGGAGAGAGAGGGAAGCTTGGTAAGTTGTGTATTTATCTGCTTCTTACCTGAGTCACCCAGTCTTCATGTACTTTCCAACGAACATATTTGACATTGGGAGAACACATTGCACGGTCAATTCTAACAGTTGGCATATTTTCGACTAGTGGCAACTTCTTCCAGGTTCTGAAAAAGAGTTTAAAGATGCAAAGCAGGAGATAATATTAATTTAATAAAGGGTTATGCAGAATAAAATAAAGGCTTCTTGAGATTAGAATCTGTTTTCCATTTTCTCTTTGAATTTCCTATATGGGGCACGGTGCCTTACACAAAGTAAGCAGGTGCTTGTTGAATTTCCCTGAACTAAAGAAAGCATATAAAACCCTTTATCTACAACTGATGCTTAATTTATATCCTTACATTCCTCTTTTACATTTTCAATCCCTCATTCTTCAGGGGTTCCTTCCTTCACAAATGCTTAGATAACTCTTCTTATCTTAAAAAAAAAAATCTTTGTTTTGCCTTGTTTCTTTTAAAATATCCTATCCAAACTCAAAATGTCCTTTTATACTCATGATCTTTAAGCTTATGGACTATAGCTACTGTATTAGCTTCCTAGTCATATATTCCATTTTTTCCCATCTTGTGTTGGGATCCTGTGCTTACTGTGCTCTTGAAGGTCATTACTCATCAAATTCAATGATCTTTCTTTAGTCCTCATCTACTTGACCTCTGTGATATTGCATTCATTCCATGAAACTCTCTTCACATTGTTTTAGAGTCTTCCTTCTTCTATGATTGTTCCTTCTTTGTCTCCTTTGCTGATTCCATTCCCTAAATATGGGTTTTCCCCAGGGTTCTTGTTCTCAGCCCTTTGTTTTTATCTGAGTTTACCCCCTTTCATGTTTTTGGCTATCTACTATTTTTTTGCAGATCACTCCCAAATCTCATCTTGAGCTTTGGCTTCTTTACCTGTCCTGGTGGAGTCAGGAAAACCAAGCCACACCCAGTTTTAAACATAATAGATGACCCTGGGCAAGATCTTTAACCTTTCAGTGTCCCAGGTAACTCTTTAAGAGTATAAGGTGCACAAAAGGTGCTGATCTGTATGGGTAGATGCAGTTTCCTCATCAGGAATACCAATGAAATGACAGGTCTGGAAAGAAACAGTGAGTAAATTGAGAATCAAAGAGTGTGACTTGCTTAAGGTCACAAAGTTTATAAGTGTCTGGGTTATTATTCAAACAGATATCTGCTGACTCTAAGAACAGTGTTTTCTCCAATTTATGAGATGTCTAGACAATAGATAACATTTTGTAACAGATATTATATACATAATATGTCTTTAAACAGTATATATTATATATAATTATATTATACTATATATATGCATATATGTCTATATATACATGAAATGTGTGTATAAATGTATATATGTATATGCATTAAATGTATATATCTTTCCAAATTAAAATCTGGCTTCAGACACTTACTAGCTGTGTGACCCTAGGCAAGTCACTTAGCCTCTTTGCTTCAGTTTCCTAATCTAAAAAATTAAAAAATTAAATTAAAAAATTGTGTGTGTGACTATATAATAATGCTACATCTCATGTTTTTCAAGTCATAGTGTTGGACTTGAAATCAGAAGGACTTGAGTGCTAACCTGGCCTTAGACACTAGCAATATGACCCAAAAAGTCAGTTAGTCTCTTTCCATCTCAGTTTCCTTATTGGCAAAATGGGGACAGTAATAGCACCAACCTCACAAGGAATTTTTTTAGGATCCAAGGAGATAATATATGTAAAGTGCTTTGCAAACCAAACATCTATTTGTAAAGAGATAGCTCTAACTACTTGTACAATCCCTTTTTTCTAGCTGTCTGCAGTTTAAAGGAGCACAACACAAATGAGGTCATAGTGTTCATTGATCTCAAACATAAATGTTTCGTTAATGAAATCATATTTGTGAATATGTTTTATATTCCATTCCATATAAACATATACAAACACATACTGATTGCAGAGCAGGGCACTTTAAAATATGAGTTTTTCCTTTTTACATGTATTTTTCCATCTATTGCATTTCACAAATTTGACTTGGGCTTTCAGTAACAATATCCTAAGAAGGCCAATCCAAAGTGGTTTTTTTTTTTTTAAAGGAGACATTTTAAAAGAATGCTTTTTGTCATTTAATAAGGTACCTTTTTGTTCTCCAACAATAGACCCAATTAAGCAGGGCTCAGTTGAGCTGCCTCATACCTTCAGGTTGCCCCCCCCCCTCTCTCCTGCTTTCCTGACACATTCATCTAGTTTCCTTTTAATTTTCCCTCATCTAAAAGCTCTCCAGCTCCCTTCTCCCTCCCTCAACTCTACTTTCTTCAATGATACTGCTCATCATTTGCTTCTCCCTTCCCCAGGAAGCATTCAAGATTCAGTAAAGAGGTTTTGTGAAAGGCTGTGGTGGGGGCTGGGAAGAACAAATGTCCAGGATACATTCATGGAGAGGCAGAGAAGTTAAAAATAAAGGGGCATTGATGCTTTGTGAAGCATACGCTAACCCTTCGAGAGAACTATGGGCTGAATTCTAGAAAAAGCCTTAAACTGCTCCCTACTGCTGCTTGGAAACCCAGGGCCAAGCTCCATTGTAAGAAGTTAATTTTAGAGGGGAGGAGGGGAGAGCATCGCAGAGGAGAGGGAAGATCTGAGGTAAGGACGGGCCTCTGATTTATACAGTGTCATTATTATAATCATTTCTAAATTATCCTCCAATCCTTTCTTAATTCAGCCAAACCTCTTATTCACTTTTATGACCAGCAGCTAGCAAGTAGAAGACGTTCCTTGGTTACCTGTGACAAAGCCAGAATTTTTTCCTGCTCTCTGGAAAGGTTATAACTAATTCAGAACTCATCTGCAGGAAGACATTTCTGCTAGTCTCTCCCTTCCCCCAGCTTTTCATTTGCTCTGACATTCCCTGGGTCATATCCCTGTCCGAGCCTTCCTTTGATGAATTTGAGGAAATTTGTGTCATCAGCAAATTGTCCACCTTGAATTTCAGCTTTCAGCTTGCTGAGGAATACATCAGACTCTGGTGCTCACTAGCATCAGCATGAATCCCTTGAGGAAGCAGACAGATGGAAGCAGGCAGTTGCTACATTATAGTCCTTAGGTCATCCTGCATCTTAGTGGGACACTCCTTACTGTTTGGGCTAAAACCTTAGGAAAACTGTCTATATAATCCCCAAGCACTCTATCCCCGAAAGAAAGAACTGCCAAAAAGATTCCAGCCCTGTTATCCTGATCCCTGAATAGTAGAAGAACTGAAAAATATCTAGGTCCAATGGGGACTTCTCTGCATTTATTTGTACTGCAGAATGGTTCTTCACTCTGCAAAAGGGTTTATCTATGGGATTCCTGCAAAAAGAGAAAGCTTCCCTATGGCATTTACAGGTTTGTTCAGATAATAAATTATTTGACAGAGGGTAGGAGGTGAGAGTGGAGAGAGTGGGATGTAATGACAAACTTAAAGCTAAAGGGAGAGCCACTGCAACTGAACATCAAACAGAAATGCTCTTTGAAGTTACAATTTAAGTCAATGAGTTAATAATTTTTGTTGTCGCTTCAAACTCTCCATGAGTTTGGGGTTTTCTTGAAAGCAGACTAGAATGCTTTGTCATTTCTCTCTCTGGCTCATTTTACAGATGAGGAAACTAAGGCAAACAGGGTTAAGTGACTTACCTAGGGTCACACAGACAATAAATGTCTGAGGGCAGATTTGAACTCTATTCTTCCTGACTCCAGATCCAGCACTCTAACCCCTCTACCACCTAACTGCTAAAGTAAATAATAGCAGTAATTAGACATATATAGCACCTTAAAAGTTTATGAAAGATATTTCACATATGCTTTTGCACTTGAATCTCACAACACACCTGTGTACTAGACAAAATAGATATTATCCCTATTTTGTGGATGAAGAAACAATCTCAGAGAAATAAGTGATTTTTCTAAGTTCACACAATTAGTGCCATAGGTAAAGTTTGAATCTTCACTCCAAGTTCAATATCCAAGTTCTTTTTATATGCAACTTTTGAGGAAAATATCTATGACACAAAATGATATTATGAGACTCCTGGGATGGAGAGCTGTATAATATTCTCACTTAAAATCTTATAAGTAACCCTTCTTTTGCAATAATGGGGGGGGGAATAAGCATTTATATAGCACATACTATGTGTAGATCACTATGCTGAGTGCTTTAAACATATTATCTCATTTCATCCTTACAACAATTTTGCAAAGTACTATTATGATCTACATTTACAATTGAGGAAACTGAGGCAAACAACAGAAGTGGGGTCATATAACAGATAAAACTAGTTTCTGAGGTCAAATGTGAACCCAAGCTTTCATCATTCTAAAATCAGTGTATCACCCAGATGACTGCAATAAATGGGGAAAATCATCTTCAAGTAAGATCTAGTTTAAATTTTTGATATTTTTATACTTCTTTAACTATACTCTTCTCTGTTGTACCTGAAAGACCAGTGTTAAGATTGCTCTTCTATTTACATGCATATACGTATATGTGCATACATATAGATACAGATATAGATATATGTGTAGGTATCCAAAAATGCATGCATATAAAACCATAATTGGAAATTCTGCCATCTGGGACAAATTTAGTCAAGGTAGTAAAGACTCAGAGAGAGTTCCCAAGATACTCCAAGACTAGTTCATAGCATCATCACTGACAATCACAGGTGATTATATAATATGGGTTCCTAGGTCAGAAGGCACATGGGCAGTCACTTTGTGCAGAGTGGTGCAAGCTGGTCACCAACAATCAGAGCCTGATGGAGGAGGGTGGGTATTGCACTTCCTTCCTATAGTCACCTTCTAGACATCAATCCTCTCTCACTCAAGGAATTATACCTTCTTAGGATGTTGGTACCATGGGGAAAAGAAGTATACCTCATCATTTCAGTATACTAAGGCAAAACCCTTTCATCTCTCCCTGTCTTTCTATCTACCCCTCTTTCTTTCTATCCATACCTTTCCATCTTTCTTTTTTCCTTCCTTCCTTTTACTTCCTTCCCTCCTTTCCTTTCCTCCCTTCCTCCCTCCTTTTTTCCTTCCTTTCTTCCTTCTTCACTTTCTTCCTTCCCTCCTTCCAGCTTTCCTTTCACCCTTCCTTCCTCCTTCCTTCCCTCTCTGTCTTCCTTCCTTCCTTCCATTCAACTGTCTTTCAGATTCCTATGGGTTTCACTAAGGAGGCTTTCAGAACTCACCATAATGAATGCAGTGTCATTTTGCATATGAACATTTAAAGAACCATGCAAAAAATAGAGGGCTTTTCTTTTGCTTGTACTCTGTGTGGGACATTTCCCATGACAATGGCAAAATTTTAGGTGAACTATGTTTCTGTTTTTCAGCTCCCTTGATGTTACTACTTAACCAATAAATGAGCAAAGCTATTCCTATAGTTACATCTGTCATTGGGTGGTTTCCAGTTTTTGACATATGTCTCATCTTGAGACAGATGTCATCTTGAGAGACACCTCATTTGAGAAGAGCTTTAAGGCTGGATTTTGTTCTAAGACAACAAGCAGGTTCTTATATTCTCTATACTTCTTATTCAATGGTATGATTATAAAGTGATGTTCTGATATATATGTATACAAACATATATACATATATAATCATGTTTATATGTATAAATACATACATATATACTATATACCTCCAAATTCCTAAATCTCCTCCTTTCAAGTTTTCATCAAGAATACCCATCAAATATCTTTGTATCAACTTCATGTATATTTTATAGAGATGATGAAATGGTCTTACATGAGCCAGTTGGTGTTGACATTTTTTTTAAACTGTCTATAATCTCTTCATTCTTTTGATCTTTCCTTTTCTGAGATAGCTTGAAAATTGACCCCTAAGTATCTTTAAATTTTCATCACCTCCAAAATGGATTTCTTTTTTGTCTTTCATCAGATCTACTCACTTTTCTCAACTTCTGAAGATTTACCACCATTGTTACTCACTCTCATTGCACATTGGATACTGAGAAGGCAAAGTTTATATGTGATGGAGTTCCACAGTTGTTAATGAAAATAAATCACTATGAAAAATGCCACAGATATTTTTGATTTCACTCTGTTTTGTTATTGTTAATAAAAAAAATTTCAGGATTTCATCTTGGCACATAGGGGATTTTAGAAGTTTCACTAGATTGTAAAAGTATAGGGACTAGAGGAAGGCCATAATGTATTTATTGTTCAAGGGCCAATTTAACCAAGTATGGAGAGACTCATCAGAAAATTGGCCACCAGGTAATAGATTTATTGTTCTTATTGTTTTTGCCCTAGATGACTCACACGATTTCCTAAATTTTCTTCTTTCTTTTTCAATGATAAAAGTAGAATAGTGGTAAAGACAGAAGGCAGGGTTATTATGAATGGCACAGCTTTAAAATTTATACAAATATCAATTTAACCTTTTGAACTTTTAAGGGTACAAATTTATGTCAACATAAAAATCTTTGTCCAATGATTTAGATTCCTAGAGGAGCTTCATGATATCCATATTAATATTTTCATTGTAATGAAACCAAAATTCACAAAGAAGTTACATTTTAATGGAAAGATAACTCAAATTCAGAGGCTTAACCATAAAGAGATCTTTCATTGTATACTTCCTATTCAACAAGAAATAAAATTTAATGGGACATTTGGTGATCTTGCCTTCCAGGCTTTCATCATTTTGCAACAGACCACCATGAACATCATGTTGTTGTTTTAATCTTTTTTAGTCACGTCCAACTCCTTGTGACTCCCTTGAGATTTTCTTGGCAAAGATACTGTAGTGTTTTTCCATTTCCTTCCCCAAATGTTGATTGTGACCACATATTACAGCCGATTAAGACATAGAGGTATTATATTAAGAATATGCAGTGACTTCAGTAAAGAAACACACATGAGGGATGACATGAGGGATTTTTTTAAATTAGTTGGGAGAATATTAGGTCAAAAATGTTCTTAGCCTGAGGTCTTTGAACTTGTTTTTTTAAAAAATTTGATAACTATATTTCATTGGAATTGGTTTCTTTTGCTAGCTACCATATTTGTGTGAAATATTTAAAAATAATTTAAGAATAATTAAAAGTTATTTTGAGAAGAGATCCATAGGTGTCACCAGAGTGCCTAAGAGGTCAATGATACCAAAAAATGGTTAAGAATGTTTGGTTTAGGAGTAAAAAATGAAAGGGAAGAAGGGCTAGTAGGCTGTTTAGAAGAATGAAATCAGCCACAGCAATCACAAACAGGAAATTGATTACATTTTAACAGTCAGGAAATGCCTAGCTAATAATTATTTCTTAACTGATTAGATCAAAGGTCAAAAAAATACCAAATTATTGAAGACAGGACAACAATGAAAAGAAGCAATTGCAGCAACTCTTATTTGACCTTTAGTAGTCAAACCATCAGCCCCAGAGAATGGGAAAGAGACCAAAGTAAATATATTGACTCTGTCACTAATTCTTAAAAGAGTAACCATGCACCACAGTTGCCACACTGAAGAGGCTAAAAGAACCCAGAAACTACCTCACCTAATTCAATAACTCCTGAAGTCTCAGCAACTCTCTGGCCAAGAAGACCTAACAGCTAAAGTAAAAAATGACTCAGATTTCAATATGTACTTGAATTATAGGAAGATGGAAAATTTTAAGTGGTAAAACAAATCCTATAGAGAACTTGGCATGAGGTCCAGTTGAGCAACATTATTTTTGATGAAAAAATACTCTGTAAATATGAATTATTATTTTGCTACATCTATCCAGGTATCTTCTAGTTTTCCTTATAAAGGATTTTATTCTGAGTTGGCTTACCCTGTAACAAATTTTGTTGTAATATAAGTCCCAGAGAATCCATTGGAATTGTGTATGTCTGTTTATTTGATAGGTAAAACTGTTTCTTCTCCAGCTTCTTGAAACAATAAACTTATTTTATGATAAACTGTACATTTTCATTAAAAGCTCAAATACCATAGTTTCCATATGGTTTCCATATGGTTTGCAGCTGGTTTAGGTCATTGTTGCAGCTTAACCATTTGATCTGAACTTGTGATTTTCCTTTTGATCTCCCTGTTTTTTCCTCCACCTATTTAACTCTATTCATTTTATGACTGGCAACATCCCATCTTTTCTAAAGGAAAGAACCAGAGCTCCTACTCACTGGAGAAAACAGAGGCACTTAAAGTATTTAATATTTTAGAAATAAATGAGATATAATTTCCTAAAGAAAAGGCCTGCTTAAATATCTGACTTGATGGAAGGGTGCTAATCACAGTAAACTTAGCTTTGTGAATGAAAATCATGGCATAAATGGGCATAAATGAGTTGTGGTCCTTGGCACTTGGAATATGAATGGGGTCCTAGTATTTCAGAAAACAGTTAATCCTTTCTAACTGCTTCTATTACTCTTAGATGGAATAAGCTAGATAGGTTTTTCCCTACTGGCTTCCCTAATGGTTACAGCTGATGTTACTGGAGAATGGAATCATTTGCTCTAATTCAAGCTATTTTTTAGCCTGTCCTATTACCGGAGCTGAATTGCTGATGGTAGTGCTACATTCCCAGCTGTTTGTAATAAATGGCTTTCATTGATTTTTTTTCCTGGATCGAATCTGGAAGAAAAGATTTGTCACAATGAGAAGGTGAAAGACTTGGTGATAAAGAGCTTGAGAGGAATTACATAAGTTTTTCTTGTTTCTTGTTTGTCACTTATATCTCCTCTCAAACCTTTGATAGGTGTGGAGGTTATGCTACGCAGTTTCCTTTGTTCATTGCTAACCACAGCACATACAATCAGCAATTAGCTGCTTTAAAATACTTCTTAGTCTTAAGAATTATGAAAATATGAAGAAAAGCATAACTATTAAAAACTTCTTGACATAATGATAAATGTTGGATGGGATGTGGGAAAACTGGGACACTAATACATTGTTGGTGGAGTTGTGAAATGATCCAACCATTCTGGAGAACAATATGGAACTATGCCCAAAGGGCTATCAAACTGTACATACTCTTTGATCCAGCAGTGTCTATTGAGCCTATATCTCAAAGAGATCATAAAAAAGGGGAAAGCATCCACATGTTCAAAAATGTTTGTAGCAATCCTTTTTATAGTGGCAAGAATACTGGAAACTGAGTGAAGCTCATCATTTGGGTAGTGGCTAAATAAGTTATCATATATGAATGTTATGGAATATTATTGTTCTATAAGGAATGATCAGCAGGATGATTTCAGAAAGGCCCGGAGAGACTTATATGAACTGATGCTAAGTGAAGTGAGTACAACATTGTACAAAGCTACAAGATTATGCAATGATCAGTTCTGATGGATGTGGCTCTTATCAACAATGAAGTGATTCAGGCTAATTCCAGGAGACTTGTGATGGAGAGAACACTGCATCTTAAGAAAGAATACTGCATCTCAAGAGAGAACTATGGGGACTAAATATGGATCACACACAGTATTTTCACCTTTTTGTTGTTGTTTGCTTGCTTTTTGTTTTCTTTCTCACTTTTTCCCCTTTTTGATCTGATTTTTCTTGTGTAGCATGATATTGTGAAACCATGTGTAGAAGAATTGCACATATTTAATATACATTGGATTACTTGCTGTCTAAGGGAGGGGCTGGAGGGAAGGGAAGGAGAAAAAATTTGGAACACAAAGTTTTGCAAGGATGAATGTTGAAAACTATCTTTGCATATGTTTTGAAAATAAGCTATTATTTAATAAAAACATCTTGACATAGGTTTACCTTCTCTCAAAAGGATGAAAGATGTCCAATTATAAGAATTATACTCATGGCATTTGTTTCCATTTTTAGAATGTGAGTGCTGACATGACAAGATAAAAAAATCATGATTTGGAGAGTCAATGGACATAGATATTAAATTCCATTTTTGATACATGTTTTCTGTATGACTTTAAACCAATCACCTCATTTCTATGACTGTCTGGTTACTTGTCTTTAAAACTGGGGGATTACAACCAGTCTTAGATTTTTTAAAAATATGTTTTATTACCTTCTATTTGTCTTTGGACTTTGTAAGGAAGGTTTTTTGTTCATTTTTTGTCTTCTCTGAAATTCTGTATGTGCTACTTTGCAGAGTGCTGTGCAATTAAGTTGTAATAATATAGAGTGCCTCCACAAATTCAATAAAGTTTTAAAACTTGAAAAATATTGTGTGGCCTTCAAAAAAATAAAGCTAGGGAGTTAGATCAGATGATCTCTACCATTTGTTCCGGTTCTAGATCAAAGGTTTTTAATCAATGGTCTAAGGAGGTAGGATGGTTCTGCATTACTAATGAAGAGGTTGTTTAAGGATGCAGTAACTTCAGAAGGAAACTATTACCTAGTGAGAACCAAAAGATGGAAGAAACGTCAGAAGAAAATATCTAGAATGAAGGAAAAGCTGCTTGATTGGATAAAGAGAATATATGGAGTCAGAATTCAAGAATCTGGGTTTACATCTTACTACTGAGTAGGTCATTTATATTTTCTGGGCCTCAGTTGTTTCTAATGTAGAATTGGACTCTGATATCCTATCTGAAGATCTTTGATAAAGGAAAATTTTTTACACTATATTAAGAACACCAAATGAAATGGTGGAAAAGGAAAACAGGATTAGGACTGGGAAGATATATACTTGAGTTCTCCAAGACTGAGAGTTTCAAGAAAAGTATTGGGGCAAAGAGGTTTTTCACCAAGGTAGACAGTAGTTCAGAATGATCAAAATTACTAAGGTAGGAGTTAGGCATTCGCCAGTTGCGATCTATCTCTTCATTGCTGAAACAAAAATGAAAGTTTCATGCCTAGAAATTTGGTGGTACTCTGTGTGTTATAGATAAGCAAGAAAGTATAGAGGTTGGTGAGGGAGCTGAGAACCATTCCCCATCTTCCTATGATGACTTCTGAAATACTCAGTATTTCAACATTGACTAAAATTCCAATGTTTCTTCCCCCAGGGAATCATGCAGAAGGTTTTCTTCTCTATTAAAATAAAAGCTTTCCCATAGAAATCATACCTAACTTCTACAAACAGTTTTGAAGTCAATGGCACTGCTAATTCAAAGCTACTTGGTGTCTTCCTATCAAGCAGTCATGGCAGGCAAATCAAGTTTTATATCAAATGTATGCCTTTGGTATTCTTCATTAATAATTAAGCCTCCTTGGCACCTCTGCAGCATGCTATCAGTATTTTGATCCTAAGTTTGCAAAAGAAGAGAAGCAGAAAGAGGTTAAATTTCCTGCCTGAGTCCATGTGATAACCCAGGTTCTCCAAAGGGCTTTCTGATGAATGAGGGCCACTCACACATCCCTTTCATTTGCTGAGCCTTCCAGTGCCTCCTATATTCATTCCTAATTAGCTTGAGTCATATTCCAAAAGGGAAGCAAAAGAGCTAATGCCAAACCTCATAAGAAGGGAGCCCATTGTGAGTGCATCAGTTCTAGGTGAAAAGGTTTGCTCAATATAATTATGCTTATTTTTAGGGTATTTAAATGTTCCTTTAAGCAGAACTTTAAACTTCCATGATGGATTGTTTTCAAAGGCTTGGTGGGGTGGAGGGGGGAGGTTGTAGAGGAGACTAAATAAAATGTTGTTTAGCCATGTTTAGAGTTAAAACCTGAAATGTTTCATTTCCTTACCCTTTATTTTCCAAGAACACAATCTTCCATTTTTTAAAATGGGCACATAAGATAGCAATATGTTCTGTCCTTGATTTTGCTAATGTGACCATGTTCTTTTTGGTTTCTTAGTTGCTGCACTAATATACTCCTCTTCCATCATAAACTTAGTACATTTCCTTCTATTTATAGTGAATGAAATCACTAATATTACTTTCCAAAGAACTCTTGAAAAAACATGATTTTATTATAGCTTCAAATACAAATAAGAACACATATCTATATCAATCAATTCAAACTCTGCATATATATATGTTTACAAATGTATATATGTGTATGGAAATGTGTGTATATATATGTATATTTTATATATGTGTGTATGTATATATATGCATAGCCATAATTAATGTCAGAATCTAGTCTAGTAGCCATATTTCTCACTCACTCACTCACTGATTTATTCATTCAATAAATATGTTCTGATGCCTACATGTCCAAGCCATTATGTTTGACAATGTGGGACTGCAAAGAAGTTCAAGACATGGTTTTTGCCTTCCAGAAGCTAATAATATTGTTAGAGAGATGAGAAATATACGCAGGCAATGTGTAATAAATGAATAAGTGCCATTCAAATTTAGAAGAGGGTAGAATTGCTTTTAGATATTATGATAAAGGAAAGCTTCATTAAAGAGATGAGGTTTGAGCTGGGTATGGAAGAATGGTTAGGATGTTGATAGGTAGGATAAGGCAGGAAAGCATTTCCAGATGGGGAATGGTATGAACAAGAAGAAAGGAAATTTCAAGGTATATTTATAGGTTTGGGGGTAGATTATTCTGGTTGGAGAAGAGGGAAAGCAGGAGAAAAAATTAGAAAAGGAATTTTGAATGAAATTATCTCAGGAGACTGGATTTTGGGGAAGGTGATGGGAAACTACTGGAGATTTTGAAATGTATGGCATGACTGAAAAAGTGTGGTAGGTTGAATTATTTGCCTGGGATAAGCAGAATGGAATGGAGCAGGAAACATGACAGAGTGAAGGCTTAAGCTAAGGTGGGGGACCTGGGCATAGGAAATAAGGAACAGAAAGGAAAATGCCATGAAGGAAAAATCCACTGGCCTCTGAACTGAGGTGAGATAAAGGATGTAGAGATAACTCCTGGACTTCAAGCCTGAGTGACATAAACAGAAATATTCAAGAAAACATACAGCCCTTCCCTTTTCTCCCTTGTTTGGCAGGCAATTTATGTCATGCTTGTCATTGGTGGGGGAGGGAGGAGGAAAATGACCTTGATTATTTCAAATTTGGTTGTAATTTTCCAACTTTTCTGCATCTAATTTAGGTTGTTTGGTAAAATCAGCACCATATACTCTCTGAGAAAGGTTACTTCAGGCAGAGGTCAGAGTAATGAAATAAAGAGATGGGGAACAATTGTAAATCCAGAAAATTAAGGGACAGTTATGAATAGTTAATTCAAGATGAAAACTATTTTAAAAGTAGTTGCTTGTTAGATAGATCTTATCTTCTCTAGCAATAGATATATATGAGATTCTATCCTTTCTCAAAATGAAATATTTCTCTTGTTCCCAAATTCTATTTAAGCTTCAATATTTACCTTAAGAGCTCTCCTACAGAAGCCAAAAACAGAATGTTCACACATCCCTGCAAGACAGGAAAGAGAAAAAAAAAAAACAGAGACTTCAGGGGACAAAAAAGCAACTTGTACCTTTTATTTCCTGTTCATCCAAAGCTCATTTTCTCTTAACAGTAGTAACAAACAATATTTCTCCCAATTTCCAAAGGCACAGGATCATTTTTTACCTGTTTTCCCTACTTAAAAGAAGTGTGTAAACTCGGGAGCAAGTGATGCTTCTGTAACCTTGGGCAGGAGATAAACTTGGACAAAAACAAACTGTTGTTTTTCTGGATCCAGGATTAAATGAGGCATAAAACAAGACTTGATGGTAAACAGGTTGGAGGCATGATTTCTTCTCCAATCTGTTCTCCCACAAAAACCCTGCTTTGGGTTACACCTGACACATAAGAAAAATTGTGCCTTACAGATAGTTTTATGATAAATAATAATAATAACTGACATCTACAAAGTGCTTTAATTTCCATACACAATCTCATTTGAGCCTCATGATAATCCTACAGGGGGGTATCATGAGCTAGATTTTTATTGGAGTGGAAATGGAAACTCAACAAAAAGACTTGCCTGTAAACCCTGGCTCATGAGTGTCTGAGGATAGATTTTAATCATCCTTCAGCATACCACATTACCTTGGTATGATGGGATCATAGATTTAGAGTGGGAGAGACAGTCAAAGTTTAAAAAGCCCAATCTCTTTATGCTACAGATAAGGAAACTGAGACCTAGAGTGGTAAAGTAATTTGTCCAACTTCACACAGAGCCAAGGCCTCTGCCTCCCAATTGAGAGATCCTTTTATTTTATCACTGATTTTTTTAAAAATAAATAAAAGTCTTTTATCCCTTAGGAAAGCAGTGGAATAAATTCTCCTGATTGAGTTTCTGGAATCAACTACATACTACATCCTGAGTGCCTAATAAAATATGCCTCTTCTCCTTGAAAAGTTTTTTTGCTGTCTTTGATGTTAGTTAAATAGAAAATAAAAAGTAACTCAAGCTCTGATTTTTGTGCACTCATGGATCCAACATCAGGTGGATTTATACTTTCTCAGTTGGTGGTAAGAATGGAAACAAGAAATGTAGCTGGAAACATTCATTAACATAGCATTTGGAAAAACATTCTTAGTCTGGGCATTAAGGATTTTTTTTTGTGAAAGGTATAGTAACAAAAGGCCTGGATTATGAGGCCCAGGGCCTGGTCCTAGTCCTGGACCTGCTACTAAGTAACAATAGGAAGAAGAAGAAAGAAGAAGAAGAAAGAAGAAAGAGGAAAGAGGAAAGAGGAAAGAGGAAAGACGAAAGACGAAAGACGAAAGAGGAAAGAGGAAAGAGGAAAGAGGAAAGAGGAAAGAAGAAGAAAGAAAGAAGATAGAAGAAAGAAGAAAGAAGAAAGAAGAAAGGAGAAGGAGAAGGAGAAGGAGAAGGAAAGAAAGAAGAAAGAAGGAAAAGGAGAAGGAGAAGAAGGAGAGGAGGAAGAGGAGGAGGAGGAGGAGGAGGAGGAGGAGGAGGAAGAGGAGGAGGAGGAGGAGGAGGAGGAGGAGGAGGAGGAACAACAACAACAACAACAACTGACTTCAAATCTGACTCCAGACATTTATTAGTTGTGTGGCTCTGGGCAAGTTATTTAATCTCTGCTTTAGTTTTCCCTGCTGTTAAATGGGGACAATCATAGCCACTATCTCACAGAGTTGCCATGAGGATGGAATAAAATAATATTTGTTAAGCATTTAGTTTAGCATTAAGCACATAACAGGTGTTTAATGAATGCCTACTTCCTTCTTTCCTTTAATCCTCAAAACAATCTCAAAACAACAACAAAGATAAGTTTTACAGCTATATCCACTTTATAAGCAATGAAACTGAGATAGCTCAAATGACTTGTCTAGAGTCTAGTGACACACATAGCTAATGACTAAAGCAGGATTTGAATTTGGTTCTTCCTGACTCCAGGTTGTTTTCTGTCCATTATACTAAGATGCCTCAATTCAATATTGTCTGTGTGATCCTAGGTAAGTCATTTAGTTTTGAAGGCACTCAGGTTTTCATTAATAAAATGAGGGAGTGAAAGGGACACTCCAAGGTCTCTTTCAGTGCTAACATTTTATGACTTCAGATACTACCTGGGCATTTAATTACCTCAGAGAAAAACATGCATCTTTGGGTTAGTTGGATTTTTAGGTCATTAGAGTTTCATTTGGAAAAATACTCTAACTTAAAAAAAATGTTTTTTAATCACTTGACTTTTCCACCCTTCCCAAATGCCAACCTTGTTATGTATCCTCCCTTTTCAACTAAACTTCCTCTGGATGAGTCTACAATGTCAGGTTGTTTTTTTTACCACACACTCCCTCCTTAACCCTTTCTATACAGCCTCTGCCTTACTCCCTGAAATTGTTCTCTCTAAGCTTAGTGAACCTAAGAAATCCACTGATCTTTTAAAAGTCTTCCATCCTCATGGTGAAATGGATCAAATGCACAGGCTGAATATATTGCTAAATAAAGCTATCTATTAGTTTGTTTGCTTGCCTGCTTGTTTTGAAAAGGCTTTTAGTAAGTTGAAAGTATAAATTAACAATATCATGAAGACATCTTGCAAAAAGCTAATGGGACATGCTTTTCGGTGCAGACCTGTGATTTCACTGACATATGGAACTTCCAGTAAGAAAACTCCCTCTTTTGATACAGTTCAACACTTGATGGACAAATTAATGTTTTGGAGACATGGTGGAGGATTTTCTCTCTAACATATTGAAGGATTTTCTCTGGGTCCTGTAGTATTCTTTGGGTACCCGTGTGGCTTCTCAATGTCCGTTTTAAAATGCAGTACTTGCAACTGGATACAATACTCATAATGTGGTCTGATCATAGGACACCAGAACTATGAACTTCTTAGCTGTAGATCAAAGATTCTTAACCTGCAGCCTATGATTTATTTTTTTGGCTATTTGCAATATATTGGTTTCTTTTATAATCTCTATATTTTATATGTTTAAAATATTCTGCAAATGTACAATTTTTTGTACAAAAAAACTTAATAACGATGCTCCAGATGTTACACTTCTATTACTGCCAAAATATGAGAGGAAGGTATATGAGAGGAAGCATGGCTTAGTAGCCAGAGAGATAATACTTGAAACCTTCTGCAATGTGGCTACCAATCAATTTAACATTTACTAAGTATCTACTCTGTGCCCGGCACTATACTAAGAAGGGAGAATATAAAAAGAAGTAAATGATAGTCTCTGCCAATTAAGGGAAGGTTTCCTGTAGACTTTCCCAGTCACACAAGTAACAAATGTCTGAAGGCAGATTTGAACTCATGAAGATTGAGTCCTCCTTATTTCAAGCTCAGTGTTCTATCACTGCACCACCTAGCTGCCCTATCATCTCTTGTATCTAAAACATCCTTCCTCCTCATTAATTACTTTGGCTCTCTTGTCTTCCTTCAAGACAGCTCAACACTTCCCTTCCATAGGAAGCCTTTCCTGGTTTCCTGAGCCCCAGTAGTGCATTTCTCTGAGACTACTTTCCATTTATACTGTATACATCCTGCACATGCTTACTAATTTGCATGTTGTCTCCTCCATTAGAATGTCAGAACAGGGACCGTGTTTTTGCTTTTCTTTGTATCTCTTGCCCTTAGTAGAACCTGGTTTATAATAATTAGAGTATAAATGCTTTCTTGCTGACTAACTGGAATTACACAGTACAAAAGGAATATTCATGATAATCAATTCATTGAAATATTGAGCAAATAGGACAGGGATTGAAGCATGACAATAAATTTAAGAAAATAGAGGTCAAGAAATCCCCTCCACTGATTCAGATTAGCACCTTCTTGGCACCTGATATTCTCAGAGAGCTATCTAGAGCAATGGTTCATAAAGCATAGTCTGGGGACCCTAGGGATTGCCAAGACCTTATCAGGTAGTCCATGAGATCAAAATAACTTTTATAAAAATACAAAGACATTTTCATTTCTAATAAAGTAAATATTGAAAGATATATAACCCATACTAACAAAAACTCTTCATTGTACACAGCAACAGAAAGATTATGTGATGATCAATTGTGATGATGTGATGAATTTGACTCTTTTCAATAATGAGGTGATTCAGGCCAATTCCAATAGACTTGTGATGGAGAGAGCCATCTACATCCAGAAAGAAGACTATGATGATTGAATATTGACCACAACGTAGTATTTTCACCTTTTTTGTTGTTCCTTGCTTAGTTGTTTTTTTTCTCTCATTTTTTTCCCTTTTTGATCTGATTTTTCTTGTGCAGTATGATAAATGTGGAAATATGTGTAGAAGAATTGCATGTGTTTAACTTAGATTACTTGCTGTCTAGAGAGAGGGAGAGAGGGAAAATATGAAACACAAGGTTTTCCAAGATTGAATGTTGAAAACTATCTTTGCATATATTTTGAAAAATAAAATACTATTATAAAATTCTTTTTGGGGGGGCAGGTGTCCTTGATAATTTTTAAGAGGGTAAAGAGATCTCAAGGACCCAAAAATTTGAGAATCACTGAAATCAGGTACTGAGAAGTCGAATGACTTGCCCAGTGTCACACAGCTAATGTGCTCAAAGATGAGACTAGACTAGCCAAGATCTCCTACATTTGAGGTCAGTTGTTTCTATCTGCCTGTGCCCTACTTATATAATAAAGATTTAAATAAAAAATTTAATTTTAAAATATTTTTAAATTTAAGATTTAAAATTTATCAAGAGTATCTCAGGGTATATAAGGAAATGAAACATTTCTATCTGTGCTTCTCCCTCATTTTCTTCCCAGCTTTATCTGTTATGACTGTTACAGAGAGCCTCCATGATCCTCATAACTCTGGTCATTGAACCCTTAGCAGTCATTCCTTCTCTGGCCCCCTACTTTAAAAAAAAGGGTTTAGGCTCTGAGGCAGGGCAAAGGTAAAAGAGGGAACTCTCCCCTCAGGGCCTAGGATCAGAAACTAGAAAATTCTCTGGCTCTGGATCAATTGTTCCACTTGTGTTAACCTTGAGTGAGTGGGGGTGGAGAAGGTGAGGGGACTAGAGGGGAACAAATGACAAACAAAACTAATGGACAAGACGCTTCTGCTTCCGTTGGCACTGACTTTAGTTCAGTAATTCCAACTGCATATAAGACATCTTCATTTAGATATCCCAAGTTTATCTCAGATTCATAACATGTTACACTAAGCTCACTTTTATCTCTACCAGGCCAGCTCCCTTTCCAACCTTTCTTATTTATGTGAGTAGCACAATTTTCTTGGCTTGCTAAATTGCTAACCATTTTTTCCCTCTCTCTTCATCACTCTTGCCCAGTCATCAAGTCTCATCCAAAGCAGGACAAATTCTCCAGCTTCATTCAGAATTCTCTATTTCCACCTTGGTCCAGACTTTCATTACATTATGTCTGAATTCCTGCCACAACCTCCTAACTAGCCTTGAAGCTTCCAGTTATACACTGATGCCAGATAAATCTTCCTAAAACATTGCTTTCATTATGTCATTATCCCACTTAAGGATGGCGACTCCCTGTTGCCAACTGGGTCAACTCCAAACTCCTTAGCTTGGTATCCAAAGCTTTCTATGAATTGGCTCCATCTTAACCTATTTCGTTTTCTCCTGCTACTTCATCCTTCCTCCCCCTTGAAACCTTCTCCTTATTGCCCATATCAATGGGTATGCACAGTACTTTTTCACTTCCCTCTTCTGCTCATGTGTTAATTATAAGAGCTCCCTTTGCTCTTGCTTTTATCTTCCCCTGAAATGTCTTCCACTCTTTATTCCATCTACTCAGATCATTAAGATCCAATTAAAAATCCATCTCCCCCCCCCCATAGTATTCCCTGCTCTTCTCACAGACAGGATAATTCATCATCATCATCACCACTTGGCTTTATATACTTCAATATTTAGTAATTCATTAGATTGTAAGCTCTTTAAGGACAGGGACCATCTTTTGCCACTTTTTGCACCCCCAGGGCTTAGCACAGTGCCTGGCATATTTCATTTTGTGGCACTTCACTTTATCATGTTTTGCAGATAGTGAATTTTTTATAAATTGAAGGTTTGTGACAACCCTGCATTGGAGCAAATCTGTCAGTACCATTTCCCCAACAACAGGCACTCACATTGTGTCTGTGTGTCACATTTTGGTAATTCTCACAATATTTTGAATTTTTTTCATTATATGTGTTATAGTGATCTGTGATCAGGGATCTTTAGTGTTACTATTGTAATTCTTCTGAGGCATCACAAACTGCACTCATATAAGACTGCAATAAATGTTGTATGTGTTCTGACTGTTCCACTGAACACCACTTCCTATCTCTTTCCCTCTCTTTGGACCTCCTTATTCCCTGGGACGGAATAATAACTGAAATTGTGCCAATAAATAACCTTCTAATGGTCTCTAAGTGTTCGAGTGAAAGGAAGAGTTAATTGATGGGGCAAACTTCATTATTATCTCTCTTATTTTAAGAAATTGTCACAGCTATCCCAGCCTTCAGCAACCACTACTCTTTATCAATCAGCAGCAGCAACATTGAGGCAAGACCTTCCACCAGCAAAAAGACTCAGAAGGTAGATAACATTTCTTAGCAATGAAGTATTTTTTTTAAATTAAGGAAGGTTCACTGTTATTTTAAACATAATACTATTGTATACTTAATAGACTATAGTATAGAATAAATGTAACTTTTATATGCACTGGGAGACCAAAAGACTCACATGACTCACTTTATTTGAGATATTTGTTTTATTGCAGTAGTCTGGAACCAAACCCAAAATAACTCTGAGTTATGCCTATAGTAGGCATCTAATAAATGTTTATTGATTGATTTCTAAAGCAATTAGCATAGTACCCAGCATAGTGAAGTGTGTTTAATGAATGCTGAATGATTGCTTTCATGTATTCTTCAGAGGTTCACTAAAGTGTCTGACTTGGTTTTAAAAAGAACAAAATTCAAATCTAGCCTCAGACACTCACTAGCTGTGTGACCCTGGGCAAACTGCTTATTCTCTGTTTGCTTCCATTTCTTTTACTATAAAACAGGGATAATAATAGCATCTATCTCCCAGGATTGCTGTATCAGATAAAAGAATATATGTAAAGGGCTTTGGGAACCTTACTTTATAAATTTTAGCTATTATTAGGAGGCAGCTTTGGTTCCTTGACCCCACTCAGTTGATAAAATCACAAGATAAGGATATCATTACAATAATAATTATAACCGGCAGTTATATAGCACTTACTACGTGCCAGGTTAGGCAGCTATTAGGATCCAACTAAAAGTCCTCCTTCCATAGCATTCCCCGTCTATCCCACTGACAGGATGACTTCTCTTCTTTGAACTATAATAATATAATAATAATAATTTATATACTTTAATATTTTAAAATATTAGAGTATAAACTCCTTGAGGTCGGGCTTAGCGGATAGACCACTGGGCCTCAAGTCAAGAAGACCTGAGTTCAATTCCACCCTCAGACACTTATTACCTAAGTGACCCTGGGCAAGTCTCTTAACTCATTTGCCTTAATCCACTGGTGAAGGAAATCTTTGCCAAGAAAACCCCACAGACAATCTTGACCTGCTATGGTCATGAAGAATTGGACACAACTGAATGATGCTCTAAGTACATGCTAAGCACTTTATATAAGTAAGGCAGGTGCTGTTATGATCTCCTAGCCCATTTTCTAGAAAAAGAAACTGAGAAATGACTCAAATTTGAACTTGGGTCTCCTGGGTTCAGTTCCAGGACTCTATCCTCTGTTACTTAGCTGATCCTACTAGATAATCAGTTCTTGTTAATTAGGTATTAACATTTTAAATCCAATTCATGTAAATGTCATGGTATCATCTCTCGTCATGGTTCTCTATGAAAACAAACGACAAACAACAAGAAGATCCATTTACTGTGTTGTTAGTCATTTCAATCATGTCCAACTCTTTCTGATTCCATTTGGGGTTTTCTTGGCAAAGATGCTGGAACAATTTGCCATTTCTTTCTCCAATTCATTTTACAAATGAGGAAACTGAGGCACACAAGGCTTTTGGAACTTGTCCAGGATCACACAGCTAGGATGTATCTGAGGTGGGATTTGAAATCATGAACTCATGAAGATGAGTCTTCCTGATTCCAAGCCCAGTGCTCTATCCACTGTGTCATCTTGCTGCATCATTACACTAGTAAAGGATGAAGTTTTCTTATACTGGAATGATGAAATTACACATCTGTGAATATTTATGAATTCAGGTAAAAACCACCAGACTTGAAGTTCAAAGAGACCTCAAGATGAATCTCATTTCTCACATTTAAAAGCCAACTGATTTGATGCAAAAGACTTACCCTTTCTGATTCTGTTTTCTCATCTGTAAAACTGGGATAAGAATACTTACAGTGCTCACCTCATAGGGGTGTTGTGAGGATCAAATGAAATAATATTTGTAAAAGTATTTTGTAAATGAAATGCTTCATATAGGTCAGGAATTATATACAGGTCAGTAAAACAAGGGGATTAAGCTAGATGTTCTCTAAGGTCCTATCCTGGTGGAGGGGGAAAAGTACCCACAGTTTATTTTTAAATTTAATCTGTATTTTAAATATTTTCTCTCTGGATATCTTAAGTCTAGAAAATCAACAGAACAACAAGTCAAGCCCTAACTTGTAGACTTTTCCCATTTTCCTGAAAATCTAACAGCCTTAATTGGAGCTGACTCCAGTCTACCCCAGCTTCCAGAATTTATATTCTATGACTTCATGCTTGTTCCCAGGTTCCCTCACTATACCTTTGCCCTGGCTGTTCCCTATCTCTAGAATGCCTTACCTCCTCACCTCTGATTCTTCAAAGAACATCTAGCCTGCTACAAAGTTCTACTTAAGTACCTTGTACATGAGGCTTTTCCTAACACCATTCCTGGGAGTACTTGTGTCCCCCACATAATTTTGTCTAAATTTTGTATTTAATCATCTGTGTGCTTGTTGTATTCCACCCCCAAGAAAGCTCCCTGATGCAAGGACAGTTTTGTTTTAGCCCAGGGAATCTCTAGTGCACGGTACATGATGCTTAAGAAATGGCTGAGGTGAGCCAGTCCTGAGGAGGCCTTGGCCATTTCTTTCATTTTCTTTTGCAAAGGATTAACTAGGGCTAGAGATTGGAAACCTGTTGTCACCCTATAATCATTTGATTATCAGTCTTTATCCAAGCCACCCTAAGGGGCTTTGGTAGGCAATTAACATCGTCTACAATTGTGGTAGGACTTTTCTGATGGAGAGAAGCACCAGCCAGCCAAACCATATCATTCATGATGGCGTGAAACAGGGAAAAGTCAAGCAGTGAGTCAATGAGGATTTTTAAATGCCCACTCTGTGCCAGGCACTGTGCCAGGAATACACAAAGAGGTAAAAGACAATTCCTGCTTCTAAGGAAGCCACGGTCTTCTGGGAGAGACAACTATGTACAAACAAGCTGTAATGTAGGAAACAATCAATCAGTAGGGCTAAGGCACTGGAATTAAGAGGGACTGGGGGAGGCTTCTTGAAGAAGAGGGATTTTTAGCTGGGACTTGCAGGAAGGCAGGTGCCTTGGCAGCAGGCGGATCCAGCCAGCCTTGCTCCCTCCTCCTCACCTTTGACAGTGTCTCTAACCAGTAACATTTTAAAGATGGATCTGCCTGATTTAGGTTCTGGAAAGGTTTACCTAATTCTTCAAAATCTCAGCCCCCTGGAATGGTCGACAAGCAGCTAACAAGGTGTCCTTGCTTTTGAAAAAAAAGCAAGCCAGAGAAAGATGGATACTTCTCCTTGGCTTAGAAATCAGGAAGGTCAAGTGCCTTGTCATAACTGTCTTTTGAAGTTACTGGGCAGATTGAGAGGAACAGCTCAGATAAATGAGGGAAGGCAAGCCTTCTGATATTTCTTGGTACTGTAAAGGCTGAGACACAGCAGCTGCATTTAAAAGGAGCAATTTACTAAATGAGGGGCTGGCTACTTTCCAGATGGCCATTGTTGCACAGGGTTTGGATGAATCTTTCATCCAATCATGCATCTGTCTAGACTGAGACATGAAAAGCCAGGTTCCTGCAGCAGATTCAAAACCCTTACATAAAACATGCATCGTATTGCCACTGAGACAGCTTGGCTAGAGACAACCAGAGAGTGTTCGGCGTTATTGTATGCTATAAAATCTTTACTAAAGCCACTTTCTCAGCTGAACATTAGGTAGGTGTGTATGTGTATGTATGTGTCTGTGTGTACCTAAATTTATTATCATTCTACCCACCAATCCAGGACTGGGACAGATGAGTATAATATATTAGCAAGATGGTCCAGACATTTTAATCAGCAACCAAAACCAAAAACTGGCTTCACTTTATAAGTTTTCTTTCCATGCAATCTTCAGTCATATTCACTCGTGTTTGCCATCTCAATTAGAATGTAATATTCTCAAGTTCTGGGATCCAAGATGGGTTGTGTATTGGCAAGAGTGCCATTTCTGGAGCCTAGAAGATTTGAGCTCAGTCCCAACTCCATCACTACTTACACGACTTAGGCAAGTCACTGGGGCTTCTGCTCATCTCTATCCCTAAATCTCTGCTACCAATAGATTATACACACCTTGAAGCCCAGGAGAATTTTTTTTCTTGTCTTTATATGACTAGTGCCCATTATAGTATAGTGGCTAGAATATAGGCTTAAATATTTATTGATTTAAATATCTATTTCTTTCTCTTTTTGCAGAGGCAATTGGGGTTAAGTGACTTGCCCAGGGCTAGGAAGTGTTAAGTGTCCAAGGTCACATTTGAACTCAGGTCCTCCTGGCTTCAGGGCTAGTTCTCTATTCACTGCGCCACCTAGCTGCCCCTCTATTTCTTTCTTTAAAAAAAAATCCCTTTGTAGACTCTAGTTCAGTCATCTGCAAATCCTGAACTCTCCTCATCAAAAATTCTTTTAATGATCCCTTCTACTTTGGAAGATTCCATGATCCTATGATTACATGTTGACTGACTTTACAGCTGCTCCATGGGATGACTGAGTAAAATGGAATTATCCAATTGGATTTGGCTAAGATCCCAGAATTAACAAGCCTTTGCTTAGGAAACAGGTTACTACTGTACCTCACCTATAAAATCCTGTCCCTTTGATAAGGGAATAACAAAATAATCCTGCCCAATCTTCTATCCTTTAGTTGCCCCTAATCTACCCTAAGAGAAATGAAAATCAGTGTTATCTTATTTTTAAAGTTTTCCAGGAGAGAAGAGTTTCTTAGTAACATATCCCTATCTCTGTGGTCAGGAAGACTTCTTTGTATTCAAAAACCAATTCTTAACTGAGTTCTGTGAACTCAAATTTTTTAAAAATTGCATTTCAAAATAATTGTTTTATTGATAATTTCATATATTTTTTAATCTTTCTTGCATTTAAAAACATAATTCTGAAGATTCCATGGAATTCACTAGCTTGCCAAAGCACTCTACAATTCCCAAAGGATTAAGGACCCCTGCACTAGAGCACAACCTAGCCAGCAACAGCCTTGTGCCCTCCAAACAATGGGCAAGTCCAAGAGTTAATTTCTGACTCAGAGGGAAATGTTCCACCTGATGAATCATCAGCAATAATTTCTATGACATCAGGAGGATAAAACTGGACTGCTTGTGTTGAATTTCTAAGCGGTTCACCTCCTGTGGTCACTGACCTATATAGAATGGAAAATTTAAAGTTCTGCTTCATGACTAGTGAACTAAAACCCTGTATCCACAATCATTTGCCTTTTTAACCCCCAAAGAAGTATCCTATCCCCTTGGGTAACTTTGTCCTTTAAATGACAATAAAATGAATGACTATAATAGCAAGTCAACATGGGACATTGGTAGCAGCATTAAATCTGGATGTCAATCCTAACTTAGACATTTGCTAGCTGTGTGACACTGGACAAGTCACCTGATAACTTTGCACCATAGTTTTCCAGATGTGTGTGTGTGTGTGTGTGTGTGTGTGTGTGTGTGTGTGTGTGTAAATTATCTCAGTTGTGGAATAAAATATTTCTAAACTTTAAATTAAATTAATATTTCTAAACTTACAGTCATGTCTGACTTTTCATGATGTCATTTGGGGTCTTCTTGGCTAAGATCCTAAAATGATTTCCCATTTCTTTCTCCATCTCATTTTATAGATAAGGAACTGAGGCAAATAGAGGTAAATGACTTGTCCAGGGTCACACAGCCAATAAGTGACTGAGACCAGATTTTAATTTAGGTCTCCTAACTCCAGGTCCAGCATTCTATCCATTGCACCACCTCACTGCCCAATTTCTAAACTTTAAAGCATTAGGTTACAATAATATTTTTGTTGACCATCTATTGTCATCTAAATTATTACAGTAGAATCTTAATTGGTTTTCCTGGCTCAAACCTTGCCCCATGCTAATCCTTCCTCCATATAACTGCCAAAGTAGCTTTTCTAATGTGATTATAATGTGAACTGACTATACCACTTCTTTAATCAACCTTATTGCCTCTAAGATTAAATAGAAACTCTTTCATTTGGCATTTAAATCTCTTCACATCCTATCTTTGGTCTCCTTTTTAACCTCAATGATAGATGACAACCTTTCATATATGGTATAGTTCAGTCCAACAGGACTTCTTCTTGCTCCTTAAACACAGCACTCCATTACACATCTCTACACCATTGCTAGGATGTTCATCATACCTGGAATGACCTTTCTCCTCTCCTCCAACTCTTAGAATAATTCAAGGACCTCCTTAAATGAAGACTTCTCTGGGTCTTCCCCAGTTACTATTGCCCTCCCTACCCTAAAACACCTTTTATCTATTGTTTTTTCTTTGCTAGAACATAACTTTATTGAGGGCAAAAAGCTTCTAGCTTTGGATTTTGTATCTCCAAAAACCTAGCATAGGACCTGGCATATTAGAGTAATGAATACTTGTTGGGTGATTAGAGTGCTGTGGCTGGTCTCCAGGGAAATGAAAATTTCTTTTGATAAGGTACAGTCGCTGCCTTCTGGGATAAGACCAAAATAAAAAATAACCATCATCTACAACATTACATGATAAAATTTTAAGTGCCAAAGTAAGTTTTCATTAAGAAGAAAAGTACATTAGAATCACATTGCCTACCACCAAGCAGCATCTGGGAAAGTTTCATGGAAGAGGCAGCAATCTTAAAAGATGGGTAAAATTTAGCAGATAAGAGGAGATGAATGTGCATCCTAGTTATAGAGGAAAGTGTGAGTCTAAGTGTTTGGAGGGACGGAGAAAGGTAGTTACACTTTAGAGAATATAGTAAGGACTGGTATTCAATAATGCAGGCTAGTGACAACTTTCAAAGGTCTTGAACGCTGGGTTTGAACTTTACTTAGAGGCGATGGAGAGTCGGGTTTTTAAACAGAAGAATAACGTGACCAGATCTGGTTATAAGAGAGATCATTCTGGCAGTGGTGTATCCATGTAAGTCATTGTGATGGGCATGACTCCCATTGGTATGGACCTTCTGTTGCTCATCACAGATAGTCCAGTTCCCAACAGTCCCTTGCCTCATTCACTACTGCCAAAAATGATGGGAGCAGTCAGAGGAAGATGGTGAGATTCATTAGTCTCTACAAACCAATACTTAATGTAGAAAGAGAGAAATCATTCAAAACTATGAATGGCTTAATTACCAGCTTGGTCAAACTCTGCCATAGAAGGGCTGCAGGGGAAGAAATAGAGCCTACTCTAAAGATTAAGTCCATTTACATTCTTAAGAAAACATGTAAGTTTACCAAACCTTACCATAAAGTGATTTTTATTGAGCAATCACTATGTATACAGCTCTATATCCAGGTATAAGAGCCAATGTCCAGGATGACACTGACTTCACTCCATGAATATATGTCAATGATCATCAGTACATGAAGCTCCTTCTACTTTGTCTCAACATGCCCCTGATTTCACGTATGTTCAGAGGCTAGCAAGTGAGCAAAATTTGAAAACTGTTTCTAAACTGTCTAAGAGTTACATATAACCAGAGTAAAGAGTAGGAAGTAGATCAATAGGAATATAGAAGAGAAGGGGAGGAGAATCAATGCCCCATGGTTCTAATCATCATTCCTGTGACTTCCAATACTGGTCCCCAACAACCATTCACCTATATGTCATCTTCAACTATTAGAACATAAGCATCTTGAAGGGAGGTTGTCTTGCTTTCTGTTATTTGTATCTCCAGTGCTTAGCATAGTGCCTAGCCCTTAATAATTGTTTTATTTACATAGTTATTTTCTATTATATTTATCTTTTTATTGGCATGTAGGGAAAAAAGAGGCATTTTCTAAACTAAAATCAAGAACAAATAGAACTTCTGAAGATGGAAAAACAATATTTAGTTATGAACTTTACTTAGAATGATGTCTTTGACACATTCTACCTTAGTGACCTCAAAATGATTCACTTTTACTTCTCTGTGCTGCATTTTTCTGATCAGTAAAATGAGGGAATTTGACTAGAAGGCTCTCAAGAGATCTTTGATCAGCTTTAAATTCTGCAATCCTATGAACAAGAATTGCCCAGGACGAGAACATGAAGGTCAGGGAGCAGAAGGAATCTACAAGGAAGGAACTATAGATTCACCTCTAAAAATCTGAGAAGGGTAAAGGATAAAAGCTGATATCATGTCAGAATGCCATGCCTTGGGAAGGCTTATATGAACTAATGAAGTTATATGAACTGATTAAATGAGATAATATTTATAAAGAGTTTATGTGCCTAGCACATGGTGGGCACTATATAAATGCTCCTTTCCCTTCTTTTCCCTCTTCTCTTTCTTCTTCCCTTCTCCCTTTCCTTCTTTCTTTCTTTCCTTCCCTTCCTTTCTCCCTTCCCTTTCCCAAAATAAAAAGACCCAAGAAAACAATGCACATTGACCTCAACAATAATATATATATATATATATGAAAATAACATCAAAAATCAACAAGGAACACTATAATTATAATGACCAAGCTCAGCTGGAATAAGAGATATAGGAATGTACCTCCCTGCTTTCTTTGCAGAGGTTGAAGAGAAATGAAGAAAAAGGAACTGTGGTTTTGGGATATACATGGACTATTGTAGATACTGTTGGATTTGTTCAATTGATTTTTCTGAATTGTTTTCAGCATTTTAAAAAATTCTTTGTTATGAGGGATGACTTTATGAGTATGTAAAGGGGAATAGTTATGTTGGGCAATAGAGGTGACATAGGAACAAAAATTAAAACATAAATAATATATATGTGTATATACATATATGTATATATGCATGAATACATACATATAATATATACGTTATATATAAATAATGTGACCATATATGTATATCTATATTGTTATCTTTTGCTCCTACATCATTCTCATTTCCCAAAATGTCTGCTTCCCATATATACATACATTATGTGTAAATAAATTCTATAGACACATATTGTGCATGTAAATATATTTAAACATCTATAACTATGCCCTCAGAACCTTTCAAGTTTTGCTTTATTCTTAGGTACTCTAAGTCACTGATGATTGACATCCTTTCCCACTGCTGAGCTTGATGGTGAGTTTTGCAGCCATTCAGAGAGAAGGTACGAGCTGTGTGTGTGTGTGTGTGTGTGTGTGTGTGTGTGTGTGTGTGTGTGTTTGTGTGCGCTCAAAGACCAGAAGCCCCAACAGTCTCGAGATGCAATGCGGTCCCTCCTCGGCTCAGAGCATCCCGAATCCCTCTGCCTTGCTCCCTCCTTGACCACTGGGGGGCACTGTGTGACTAAGCCTTCAGCAAGGTTACTATATATACACCTGTTGGGTGTCAGGCTTTTGCGTATTTCCAAGTGAGCATCTCCTGTTGTGACAGGCTGGGAGAGCCAGCCAGTTCTTGCTACCAGCACATTCTGGGAGAGGGACAAAATAACAAGAATCATCTACATTTTCCCAAATGAACTTGTGCTATAATGAATAGGCTTTGGGGCTTATTCTTTATCTCTCTGCTCCCCCAGCTCTCCTAAGACTGGGAGGATGGAGAAGAGGGAAGGAAAAGGACCTTGTAGGAAGTGGGGCTGCATCCTTCCACAGCACCCTGGTAATAATAGACATTTCTTGCAACCAAATGCACACAAAAACCTTTTTATCCCATGCATGAGCAGGTCTTTGGAACAATGACCTGATATGATGGAAAGAAATACAGGATTTGGTACCAAAAGACCTGGATTCATATCCTGGTTGTCCTGCTTTATCTGCGTGACTTTGAACAAATTTATTTAACCTCACTGGGATACAGTGACCTCATCTGCAAAAATTAAGGGTTTGAATTAGATGGTTTCTTTTGGCTGTAAATCTAAGAACCTGTGAAACAGGGTTTTGAGTATCTTATCAGGTGCCCATTTACTGCCTTCAAGGGATTTCAGAGATTCTCAGAATTTTCTGGGTGGAAGCGGTCACCATAGTCAATTGGGACCCCAATAAACATCTCCTCCAGAATATCCCCAACAAATGATTATCCAGCCTCTGCTTGAAGACTTCCTATGATGGGAAAGTTACTGTTTTCAAATGCAGACTATTCATTCTTTATTTGGATAGTTCAAATTATTTGGATATTTTTCCTTATATACAGCAAATACTCATCTCTTTGCAATTTCTGTCAGATATCCCTAGTTCTACTCTCTGGGCTAAGCTGAAAAAGACAGATTCCTCTTCCATACACCAGTTAGATAGCCAAAGAAAACTATTTTGTGGACTCTGGGTCTTTTCTTCTTCAGGTTCAATAACATCCCTAGTCCCTTCAATTGATTTTCTTATTATTGCAGGTATCAAGGCCTATCTTTGTTGCCTTCCTCTGGATGTTCTTTAGTTTTTCAATACCCTTCCTAAAATGGAAATTCAAGAATAGAAAACGACAATCTAGATGTATTTGAACTAAAGCAGAATACAGCACAGCCACCATCTCCTATGTGTTAGATACATTCTGGTGTTCCTAATATAACCTAATATCATATTAGGTTTTTTTGGCTTTTTTTGCTAGGATTGATTAGGTGGTTCAGTAACCTTAAATAAGCTAAAGGAATAAGGGCATAGTCTGGGTTTTGACTATTTTTGGAAGGCTCTTCAAATTGTCCAGGCTCTAGTGATTTCCTTCAGCAACTAACATGCCTTTTTGGCTTATATTAAGTTTTTCATCCTTCAAGATTCCAAAATTGGTGGTGGGAAGAATTGTAGTGAGAGAGAGAAAGCCCTGGACAAAACTTTGAAGGGGTAAAAGTTTCATTTTGGTACATTGACTCCCTTTTCTTCATGACCACACTTATTTCTCCCCCCCATCTGAAGTACTCAACAAAATTCTAATATTTCTCCATACTAAAACTCATTTCTACAAAATGCTCTGAAAATTTGATAATTTATTTCCCTTTTTTTGCACTGTGGAGTTTTAGATCTGGTGAAAATTTTCTTTACATCTTCTCTCTAATTATGAACTTTTTAAAAAGGCACATCTCCTGTTAAAAGACTTTTAGGGATCAAAGAGAAGATGGACTTCATATTTTGGGGCTAGTGCTTCTTGCTTGGTGATCCCTGACAACATACTATAATCAGTTTGAATCTGTATAATACATAAATAGGCAGCTCCTTACTCTGTTTATGCCTAAGATCCATCTTGACAAGCAGGTATAGTTTGAAATAATAATAAAACTTTCTTTTCTCTATCTTTCTGACTTGAATGCCTTGAATATTAGTGATTTTCTTTACTTTTACTTTTCTTCAACAATACTTAATTTTTAAAACTTTTTAATCCTGGATCATAGTTCTGAAATTTGTATATTTTTCTCTACACTTTTATCTCTAAAAGGGAATCTGATGGGCTTTCTCTTCTCATGGATCAATATGTACTCTGCCACCCCTCCACATACCCATCCATACCTGGTCATCACCATACAAAATCAAGCATTTGTCAGGATCCACGTAACTAAAGGAAAGAAAATAAGACAAAAGAAAAATCTTTAAAATGCAAGAAAGATTATAAAAGATTTTTAAAAAGTGAAATAATGTTTGAAAAGTACTTTCATTTTCTTCCTCAGGTGCTATATATACAATACTTTACATACATGTAGTATATGTATAGTATACACATACTATATATGATACTATATACATATAGTATATACTATACATGTCTATCCTATACATATAATATATATGTAATATATATAATATATAATCTATAGCTATAATATATACTATATGTGTATAATGTGCTATGTGTGTGTGTATATATATTACATATGTATGCATATGTATAGACAGCCAGATAGAGTATCAGCCTGATGTGAGGAAGATTCAACTTCCTGAGTTAAAATCTGGTCTCACACACTAATTAGCTGTATGACCCTGGGCAAGTCACTTAATCCTGTTTATCTCAATTTCCTCACATGTAAAATGAGCTGGAGAAGGAAATGGCAAAGCCCTCCAGTATCTTTGCCAGGAAAATTTCAAATAGAGTTATGAAGAAACAGACATAACTGAAATAGCTGAACAATAACATGTATAGTGTAATATATAAGTGACATAATATATACAACATAGTGTTGTCCATATATAAGATATCTATGTTTAAATCTATTTATATCTCCATAGCAAAACAAACAAGAAAGGGGATATAGCAAAGAATGGCAAACACCCCATGCCCAGTTACACATTTGGAGCTTGTAGGATTCAGAAATGGAATGGATTCTAGAGATCATGTAATCCAACACCCTTAGGTAAATTGAGATTTAGTTTGAGGTCAGTCAAAGTCACTGAGAAAGATCCAGGATTGAAGCCAAGATACCTAATTCCAAATATAGGAATTCTTTTGTACTAGATATCCCACTCAAAAGCATTTCTATTCCAACACCTTGTATTAAAACCCTGGTTTTTTATGTATCTGATGTTCACATTGGCAACAGGGGCTATAATACAAAGAAAAGAGTATCTCACAGGAGAGTCCCAACATCATCAAATTTTCCTTAATGAAAACCAATTTCTGGAACCCAATCAAAACAAGTTCCTTTGTATTATCTTCTTTTTTTTTTGAAAAAGGAAACTACAATATTCTCTTCAAAATTTCATATGTTTCATAATAGATTTCAGATCCACTGACGTTAACAAAAAGGATTGTTAATCCATTCATTTATGCATGTATATGTGTGTGTGTGTATGTGTGTGTGTATTTACTATGTTACAGGGTCTGTGCTAGGTTCTGGAAATAGAAAGTCAAAAGTGAAACATCTCTGTTTTCAAGAAGTTTGAGGTTCCTAATCTGAGAGTCCAATAAGCCCAAAACAGTCTTCCCTGAAACCTAAGAGATCCACTTAATTTCTCTAATTGTCTACGGACCATGTGATCTAAGAGACCCAAAGGGAATTCAGTAACTCAACTTCCTCAGTCTTCCTACAATCCAGCCAGACTGAAGATTGCTAGATAACTCTAATTAGGACCTCACTTCTCTTTACTCTCATCTTCCTTCTTCTCTCCACATTCTACCATTTAGTTTTTAATATCTCTGGTTCTTAAGCTTTGTGTTTCATGTGTTTTGTGTCTTATTAATATTATCTTGACAGATCGACTTCCAGATTTGAAAAAAATAAATCATAGAATATAAGAACTAACAAGACTTAAAGAACTAAGAGCCATCTATTCTAATCCATGCCTGGGGGAGGAAATAATTAGTTGAAGTTCTCTTCCAAGGAGAAGTTAGGATGGAGAAATGAGGAGGAAGATTGTTCCAGGCATGGTGGACAGTCAGTTAAAATCAAGAAATGGATAGATGGAAAATCATGTGTGAGGATTACAAAGGAGGCCAGTGTTATTGTTCCTTCCTCTCCCCCTTTTCTCTAAGATTATCTCCCATTTACACTGTATCTTGTATAAGCTGTTCGCATGTTGTCTTCCCCATTAGAATATAAGTTCCTTGAAGGCAGGGACTATTTCTACTTTTTTCCATATCCATATAACTTACTATAGAGTCTGGCACATAGTGAGCGATCAGTCAAGGCTTGTTGACTTCGACTGACTGACAGAAACACACACACACACAGTCCATATTCTGTGTTCACCAGAGGTAAATTCCTCTTACCTTCCATATCAGTTTGAAACAAATTCATAGTCCTTTGCTTTCTTGAAGTTGTTCCCTTGACTCAAACAACAAAAATCACTCAATTCCTATCACTCAGCCACAGATTTCTGGGTACTTTCCTCTCCTCTCCTGGTCTCCAGCTTTTCTGGTCCTTCTTTGGGAGTTTACAATTTGATTTATATGGTCGACAAAGGCATACAAGGCACAAGACCATAGGCCTCAAGCATGGAAGTTGGAAGCTGTTAATCTAATGAGATCAGAACTTTTCCTCTACATCTGTGAAAGCTAGGCTTCTAGGAGGCAGGGAAATGATGGGGAAAGAAGCAATGAAACCAGATGATCTTAGAACTCACAAATTCTATGATTCTCTAAGCCCCAACCAGTGGGCTCAAAGCTGGTGACAGGTAGAAATTGGCAGAAAGTAGGGTAGCCATTGAGGAGAGCAGCCTAAAAGCTACTTTTGCTGATCACAGGCCTTTTGGGAGCACAAAATCTACACAAAACAACAATTCCAGGTGAAAACTGAAATTGAGCCATCAGTCAGCTGTAGCAATTTGTAATTGCTAAGTGATTCATCACAGGCTTCTTAATTTGTTTACTAGGCTACAAATCGATCTGTCAATAGGCATTTATTAAACACCAACTATGTTCTACTCACTGTGCTAAATTAAGTCACTTTAATTCCCTCAGGGACTTGCAATCTAGTAGGGGAGGTAAGTCATGTACAGAGTTAACCAGAATACCAAACTGAATATCCTCAAGAAATTTACAGATAATTATCTCCTCTGTGTGGTGTTTAAAGACCTCTTTAATCATACTTTCCCCTAGACATTAATCTCCTCACATACTCTATGGCTCTGTGTATTTACACAAGTTATCCTCTGTGTTTTGAACATACATTCCACTTATCACTGCTTTTTAGAATCGCTTTCCTGCTCAGATTGGCCCTCCACCTTCCCTCCTGGTCCTAGCTGGGATGCAGCTGGCTCAGTGGATGGAGCGCTGTACCTGAAATCAGGAAGATCAAAATCCAAATCTAGTCTCAAGGTTGATTAGTGTCTTTTGTTCTCAAAGAAGACCAAAATTTCATTACTCCGTTAAGAGTCAAATTGTGGTGTGAAGCTGGACAAGATTCCTCAACTGTAAAATGAGCTTAAGAACAGCACCTGCCTTCCAGGATTATTGTAAAGATCAGAGACAATATTTATAGTGTTTAGGACAGCCAGATGGCACAGTGGATAGAGCACTAGCCCTTGAACAAAAAAGACTCGTTTTCCTGAGTTCAAGTCTGGCCTGAGACGCTTAGCTGTATGACCAACCTTAGGTAAATCAATTTTTTTTGCTTCAATTTCCTTAATTAAAAATAAGCTGGAAAAAGAAGCGGCAAACTCCTCTACCATCTTTGCCAAGAAAACCCCAAGCCCCACAAAGAGACATGACTGAAACGACTGAACAACATTAGCACAGTATCTGGGCACAAAGTGAGCTTTTAATAAAATTATTTCCTTCTTCCTTAAATATTCCTAGAGCACACTGACTTCAAATCCATCCCTTCCCATCTTGAATTTAATGTACCTATGTACTATCATATTCTCTCCACTTTTACCCAATATATTAAAAGCTCCTCAAAAAGGGAGATTGTGTTTTTATCTTAGGATCTCAGCACTCTGGAGAGTGTCTTGTATGTAGCAAACACTCAATGTTTGTTGAATGGAATCCATGAAGTGCCATGGAAGAATAAAAATGCAGGAGACTGAGTCTTTGGGCTGAGCATGAAAGTAAGGCAGAGTGATACAGTGGAGACAGGGAAAAATTCAAGAAGAAGCTAGCTTGTGGGCTCATAAGCTCAAAATACTCATTGATTCAATAAGCAAAGGTTCATAGGAGACAGCATTCCAAAAACAGGCAGCAAAGCCTGTGAACAAAGGAGTCTTGACACAGATATAGAAAAACAAAGAATGTATTTTTTAAATAGTGATAATTTAGGGGCAGTCAGGTGGTACAGTGGATAGAGAACCACCCCTGAAGTCAGGAGGACCTGAGTTCAAATCTGGTCTCAGACACTTAACACTTCCTGGCTGTGTGACCCTGGGCAAGTCACTTAACCCCAAATGCCTCAGGAAAAAAAAATAGTGATAATTTAATTCTAGTGTAGAGACTATATGAGTAATTTTAATTAAGTTTTGAAAGGTATTTTGGTTCCAGTTTTTGAAGTGCCTTGAATGTCATATTAAAGATTTTAGACTTTGATATTCAATGAATAAAAGCTAAGGAGTTTTAAGCAATGGATTGGTCCGGTCTGTGTTAGAAAGATTAATATGTCAATGGTGTCAAGGATGAATTGGAGGAAGGAAAGCCTGGAAGTAAGGAAAATAGTTAGGAGGCTATCTCCGTAATCCAAACAAGAGGAACTAAGGTGAAGATTTTGGGATTGATACATTACAATACAGTCATTTGCTAAATTATATAGATATATTTGATAAGGGAAAGGGAATATTAAAAGGTGACTAATATTTGGAGCTTCAGTAACAGGAAGAATGACAATGGCACCATTGAAGATTGAAAAGTCCAAAAAGAGGAGGTTTTATTTCATTTAAACTTGACATTTATCAAATACCTAGAATGAAGAGTACCATAATAGGGGCTAAATAAAACACAGCATCTGTATCAAACATTGCCCATTGTTTTAGACCCAGTGGGCTGTGCTTTTGGCTCTTATTAAACTTTGCTCAGTGGCCTTCTTACCCTAGAACATACCCCTTTCAGGGATGTGGGAAAACTGGGACACTGATACATTGTTGGTGGAACTGTGAA
>JAJPUD010000481.1:502546-516320 GCA_023553655.1 Myrmecobius fasciatus
CATGTATTAGATTACCTGTCATCTAGGGGTGGGGGGTGGGGGGAAGGAAAGGAAAAGCTTGGGGAAAAAAAGTTTTTTTGCAAAGGTCAAAAAAAAATAAAATTTTGTTTTTCAGAAAAGATAAAAAAAATCACTCATATGTTTTGTAAATAAAAAGCTTTATAAAAAAAAAAGAACATACCCCTTTCATACCAGCCATCTTCTCACATTGCTGAGCTCCTCCAGGGGCCTCTATTTCATGGATAGGTCTAGTCTGGCCATGTTTCCTTCCTCTCCTGATATACCTCTGACTCTACACTTCACTGCCATGTTCCTGCATGCTTTGCCAGCATGCTTCCCTCTCCCCACAGGGAACCTTAATTCTTCCTTCAATGCTTTTTCTCTCTTCCATTTTCAGCTTCCTCGTATGTGTTGTCTTTCCCCCTTAGAATATAAAACATTTGAGTGCAGCAACTATTTATTTTTTGCTTGTATTTGTATTCCAAACATTTAGCATAAGATCTGGCACTCAGTAAGCACTTAAAAAACTTCTGCCTTTCTACTCCTGCCCTGATGAATTTAAAGTCTATTTCTGCATTGATAAATAATTACATTACAAAATTACACATGTAAGTGCATCATATAAATAAAGTGCTCTATGAGTCCCAAAGGGAAAATAAGTTATTGTTTATTGGGAAGATCAGAGAAAGTTTCCTAGAGTCCCATTTTAAATAGACACTTTTTGAATGAGTAGGAATTCTGCAGGCACAGAAGATCCAGAAAAGCATTCAGGATATGTCTAACATCATAAATGAGAGAATAAAGATGGAATGTGTGTGTGGGAGGGAACGATTTCAAAAAAATTATTAGGAGAAAAGGAGAAGAACCTAGATGTCCTAAAATATTTACAGCATCTCTTTGTGATGGCAAAGAATTGGAAAGTGTGGAGATGACCATCAATTGAAGAATGGATAAACAAGTTGTGCTATGTGATTATGATGAAATACTACTGTGCTATAAGAAATGATAAGCTTGATGATCTTAGAAAAAAACAAGGGTAAATTTGAATGAAATAAAGAAGAGTAAGATGAACAGAACCAAGAGAATGTTGTATATAGTAACAGCAATATTGTTTTAAGAACAACTTTGAGCAAATAAGTCATTTTCGCCATAACAAATACCCAAATTAACTATAAAAGACATTTGAAGGAAGATGCTATCTGTGTCCAGAGAAAGAAGTGATAAATAGAAATATGTATAGAATGATTTTATATATATGTATATATATACATATATATATACATATTTATGTCTAATGGTAGTTCTCTGCAGGGTAGTATAGGGGAAGGGAAAAAAAGAAATTTACATGTTAACTTTATTATATATTTCAAAGAAATAGCAAGTTGTACATAATGAACTTACAGTTTCATGTGTAATTATTTTTTAATTATAATATAGTATGGAAATGCTTGTTTTATTTCATAAATTAAAGATAAATAATTTTTAAAAAGAGAATAAAAATGAAATGTGGGAACATAGAAGATGGTGAGTAATCTAATTTGGCTGAAGCATAGTGAATGAAAACAGGAATAGTAGAAGAAAAGTTTATCAGTCTCCATCCTAGGGTCTTGAATGTCAAGCAAAAGCTTGATTTTAAGTTGGAAATCAAAAGGGAGCCCATTGAAGAAGGGTGCTATGCAGAGAAGGAACAAAATTATTTATAGCAAAGATCAGCTTTGGAGTTGTGTCTAGGATGGATTAGAAGAGAGAGAAAAAGGATATAGAAGGACCCCTTATGAGGCTATTTCAGACGGTGAAGATATATAGTAAAGAGAGCCCTTATTAAGATAGTGCAAATGGGAATAGGTAAGAGGGAGGAGAAGACAAATGAGAGATGTTGCAGAGGATGAATCATTAGGACTTAGAGACTCATTAGATATTTGAAGTGAGGAAGTAGAAAGAGTCCAAGGAAACACTAAAGTTTAAAACATGTAAAACTGAATGAATGGTGGTTCCCATGACAGTATTTGTGAAGTCAAGATGAAATTTGGCTTTTGAGTAAAAGAAGAATTGATCGTGTTGAGTTTAAAGTGCCAGTGGAACATGTAAGTGAAAGTGCCCTAAACACAGTTAGATGTGAGTCTAGACAACCGGAGAGAGTGCAGAGCTAGGGAAAATTTGGGGATTCATTTGCACAGAGGTGATAATTGAAATCATGGAAATGAATGAGACAACTCAGTGTATAAACAGAGAAGATGGCAGAAGACACAATTTTGGAAAATATCCTCTTTAAGGTATGAGGGAAAGGAAATAATGAAAAAGAAAGTAAAGTAATAGTTAGAAAGGTAGGAAAATCAGGAGAATATATATCTCTGTCTGAAGCTAAGAGAAGAAAGAGTTCGTATGTGTATATAGATCAAGAAAGTAAGAATGATGAAGATTGGGGAGAAAAGTCACAGAAATAGCACTTGTAATATTATTTGTAAACTTAGAATTATTTGTGTAGAATGTTGAAAATTGAGACTGAATTTTTAGGAAATCAAAAAAGAATGACAAAGAAGAGGAGGCTTTAGGAACAACCTTTTCAAGAAGTTTGCATTGCATTCTTTTGTCCCTCTCCTAAATCTCTTGGTCACTTCCAAGATTGGAATTGGATGGAGCTTCTTGTGCTCAGTTTTATTGTCCCTTCTGAGTTGTATTATGATATTAATGATAATTTTCAAATATTAGTTTCTTAGAATGATGACACTATATTACATAAATTTGTGAATTATTTATCTCCAAGTATCCTAAAACTTAAAAAAATCAATAGTAAGGGAAAATGTCTGACAATATAGGAAATAAGAGATATGATCCTCTAACTAGAGGGGAAAGAGGTCAAGGGAAGGCTCTTTTTTTTAGGACTGGCATAATTTAACCATGTTTGTAGGTAATTGGGAAGGAGCTTCTAGACAGGAAGAGTTTGAAGATATGTCAGACATAAGGGACAACTGCTAAAGCAAGATCCTAAAGAAGACAAGAGGGAATGAGACAGGAAGTATAAGTAACCTGACTGGCTTTAGTTGATTATCTCTTCCCTTTAGAGAGAGCAGATTAAATCTTTCTTTGAAACAGCAGGGTAGAAGACAATGGGTGATGGTCCTAAGAAGTTTTGAGAAGGATATATAAAGTTTGAGGCACCAGTGAACGATTTATTTGATGGCCAATAGGTAGCTGGAAATATTGGTCTGGAGTTAAAGACAAGTCAGAGCAAGAGACAAAGATTTCGGAATCATTGTCATAGGAATGATAGTTGAAATCATGGATATAGGATAAGATTACCAAGAAAGAGTATGTATACAGAAAAATGCCAAGAATGGAGCCTTAGGAGAACATTTAAATTTAGTAGATAGGAGAGAAAGAGAAGCCAAGGAAGGAGACAAGACAGCAAGAGAAGAAGAGAGAGATAAGAGACAGAGACATAGAGAGACAGACAGACAGGCAGACAGATACAGAAAGACAAAGAGAAACTGTACCTATAATGATGAGAAATGAATTGTTAGAATATAGAAGTCAAGGAAGGAGGTAATACCAAGAGAAGATGTCAGAAGTTACTGAGGTTAAAAAGGATCAGAATTGAGAGACTTCAGAAATCAAGAGATCATTCCTAATTTTACATAGAATAGAACTAAATGGTTTCTCAGACCCCTTCCAGCTCTATAATGGAAATAGAAGTAGAATTGAAGTAAGGAATGAGGAGTAAATTAAATAGAGAAGTAATTAGGAATAAAAGAGTGTTGAGGAAGAAAAGATAGCAAGTATAAATGGCTCTTTCAAGACATTTATTTGACTGGGAAATGGAAGATGATGATAGTACAAAAGTATAGAAGGGTCCTGATAATGGTCATTTTGGTTTTTTTGGGGGGGAATCTTTCTCTTACTCTTTTTTCTTTTCTTCTTTCCTTCCTTCTCCTGTTTCCCCTTCATCTCCCTCTCTTTCTTTCCTTTTCTATTTCTTCCTTCCTGTCTCCTCTTTTGCTTCCTTCCTTACTCTCCTTCTTTCTTCTTCCCTCCCTCCCTTCTTTTCTTTCCTTCCTTCTTTCTTTTGTTGTTAGGGGAGATGTGGATATGTTTGTAGGTAGAAGGGAAAGAGCCAGTGGACAGGAAAACATTAAAGATACATTAGGAAGATGACTGATGGAGTAAAATCCTAGAGAAAGAAAAGTAGGAGGAACTGAGACTGAGGTCCTAAGTAAAGGGATTAATCTCAGCAGAGTGATTAAATATTTTACTTTTCAATCCAAATTTTGGCATCACGTAGACATAAGTAGTCTTTCCACCTCTATACTTTTCACTGAACCATTTACAAGATATTTTGAGTTCATTTTGCTTTAATGTATGTCAGAGACTAATAGGGAAACATACACTGGGAGAAGTAATAGTCTTATTTCCATTCACCATCTTAAAGATTGTTTTCTGCAATCACAAGTCTAATTTCCATTTCTGAAAGTATTGGCCCTGAAAATGCTTCATTTTCTCTGTTAAACCTTGGCACAAGAAGATTGAAGAACATCTCTACTATAACATGCTATACTAATGGAAGCTTCCTCTTCTCCCCTCAAACATTAAAATTATTTTTTCTCTTTGTGAGATCAACTCATTTAGTATTTCTACCAATAATAATAATGAATCAAAAACATTCTAGGGATGAAGGCCCAGAAATTATTCATATTAGTCTACAGCTGTGACATGAGATCAGGATCCTAGAATTCAGGGATGTGAAGTATTTCAATATGTTGCAGGATAAATGGATAATATAAATCACTGATAAGAATTCAGGAAAAGTTGAATTTTCCAAATAACTAATTTCAATTTCTTTCAATGAGTAGAAGAGGGCTTCTTCAAAATAAATATTTACAAGCCTACTTTTTATCTTCGTGGAGTTCTAATCTGTTGTCAATATAGGAATTTCTGCATTTTTGTTTTTAATAGGTATGAATGACAAATAAGAGCTCTACCCAATTAAGTAATAGCAAGTCACTGATTAAAAGTTCAGTGCATGAAGAGTGTCAAATCAAATTTTCTGTCATTTATTCATTCATGAATTTATTAAGCACTTTCTTTATACAAGGCACCACCATATTTAATGAAAGGAAGATAACACAAAGGACTTTATAAAAAGCAACTAGTTCAGGATAGATTCTATAAATATCCACAGACAATTACAGAAGAACTAAGAAATCAGAAATGTCTGAACTAAATTTAGGTTAATTCAAGATTTTGCTACTTCTTAGAGCTTTTCTCTGGAACTTTTCCAAATTGCAAGGAATTATATATTTTTGGTAGTTCTCTCTCCTGAATATTCTAATTTGCACAAAATCTAATGATTCTTCTATCTCTAAAAGATAGCTCTTCTATCAACTAGAACTGAACTTTTTTTTTAAAGGCAAAATTTATTAAAGGAAACCCCTTTTCCTTCTCTCCTTGTAATTTTACTAGACATTTTGAACAAATTGGACCTCTTCTCTATAAAGCAGGGAGAATTTGTAGTTCCAAATAATGAAAGAAGCCCAAAGGTAAAAAAATAGAGAGCAAAGTAGATGGAAATTATTGGAAGAAGAAAAAAGTCAGTGGACCTTACAATTATACAGACTAAGAAAACCATTCAACTTCATAGTCCATACTCAGGAAAAATTTTCCTGTTGTTTGAGGGAAAACAAGTAGCCAAGGTAAAAAGATTAAGAATAAAGAGAAGCAGATTGAATTGGACAAAAAATCAGCTACCTGGCACTCTCTATATTTTTATTTCATTTATTACATACTTTCCTATAGTCGCATGTTCACTGATGCAAGACCTTTTTCATCCCAAACTCCCAGAAGAATGTTAATGATTTCTAAACTAAATACCCACTCTATACCTGAAATAGTTAGGTAACTCAGTGGATAGAGTAACAAGTAGTTATCCAAAAACTCCAGCAATAGGGAATTCTCTACCTTTCAAAATATTATATTCTACTTTTGGATAACTATAATTGTTAGGGAGTTTTTTTCCTTATGTCAAATTGAAGTCTGCCTCCCTATTAACTTGCAAGCCTTACTCTAAATTTTGCCCTTGATTGCTAAACATAGTAAATATAACCCTTTTTTCACATGACAGTCATTCAGATACTCTAAGACCTATCATGCCTTTTCTAAGTTTCCCTTCACCACATCGTTGATCTTTAAAATTTATTGAACATGCAACCCATTAGTAAAATATCCCAATTGGACACTTACTTATTTATACATAATACCTATGTATTGTTCTTCTAACTACATACATTATAAAACTTTCATATAACATATTAAAGAATGAGAGAAATATGAAATAACATTTGATCCCTAAAGTCAAAAGGCAACCACTGAAGATTATCATATAGGAAAGTGACATGGTAGACCTACACTTTAGGAAAATCATTTTGGCAGTTGTGTGGAGGATGAATTGAAGTATAAGAGACTTGAAGCAATGAGGCTGATTGAGTTATTTATTGCAGTACTCCAGGCAAGCAAGACACGCTAAGGATCTGAACTTTGATTGTGGTTGTATGGAAGGAGAGAAGGGAAGAATGATTATAAATGATGTGTTGATAGAAACAATAAATAAGGCAAATGATTGGATCTGTGGTATAAAGAAGAATAAGGAGTCTAAAATGATTCTCCAGTTGTGACCCTAGGTGAGTGGGAGAATGGTAGTATTCTCAATAGAAAGAGGGAAATTTGGAAGAAGGGTAAGTTTTAGGGGAAAGATAATGAAGATCATAATCCATTCAAGGCTACTCATTCTGTGCAATTCATTCCATTTTACAGAATAAAAAGAGAAAAATGAGTCTCTTATTTGCTGGCAATTGCCTCAGAATGAAAAGTCCTTCTTGCAAATGGTCCCTGCCATAGTCACAAGATGATGCGATGGAGGTTGGTAGCAATTGAATGGGAGTTTACTAATCCCCATTTACTAATGACTAGTTCATGGTAGCTGCTGTGGGTGCCCAGTAATGTCTGTTATAATTGCCCTGAGGGACTCATACCCTTCTCCTTCCAGAGAAAGGGTGTAATCATGCATAGTATAGGAAGAAAGATTTGACAGATCATGGAAGATTGGACGATAAGAATCGGTGTGTTTGTGTTAGATAAATACTCTATGATTGACTTTTGCAAGGTGAGGTCTAATGCAACTCTCATCATCCCACCCTCTGATTGATTGATGTTTCAGGGCTCACCCGTCCCCCCACCCCTTTACTTTGAAGAGCACTGCTCCAGGCTAAGCTTCCTCGACTCTTTCAACACATCCTCATTCGACATTACTTCCAATCTTCTCACCAACCAACCTAGTGAGTTCCAGCTCTTGGTGGTTAGTCAGTCAACAAGTGTTTGTAAAACACTGACTATGTGCCAGATGCTGCATTAAACTCTAGAGATACAAAAAAGACAAAAACAATTCTTGTCTTCAAGCAGTTCACATTCTAACGGGGAAAATGACATGTAAGTAATTTGGTGCACACATTGTGTAGGCAGAGAAAATGGAAAGGTGAAGGCACTGTTAGCTGTGGGGCCTGGGAAAGGTCTCCTGCAGAAGGACTTTGAATTGAGTCTGAAAAAAATCCAGAGAAACTCAAACTGAAGGTGAGGGAAGAGTTTATCCTAGAAAAGGAAGGAAGCTATTGCAAAAACATGCAGAGAGGAGATGGAGTATCACAATACCAGGAACAAACAGCGAGTTGGCCAATGTGTCTGGGCCATGGTGTAAGATTAGAAATGTAGGAAGGCACCATCTTTAGAAAAGCTTTGGAAGTCATACAGAGGAATTGATATATGATCTAGGGGTAAAATAGTAGCTCTGGAGTTTGATGAGTGTGTGGCAGGGTGGAAGTGGTCAAATATTGCCAGACTTGGCTTCTGAAAATTACTGGGCAGCTAAATGGAAGGCTTGACACTTGAGCTATGGAAACTATTTATAAGGCTATTGTCCAGGTAATGAGGGTCTGAAGTAAGGTGATAGTTCACCCTGGGAGGGGGATGTGGGGTGGTAAAGGGAAGGGACTGGAGAGGAAAAATGTTATGAAAGAAAAAAAATTGGCAACAGCTTGGGAAGTTGAGGCAAACAAAAGTGAGGTACAACCCAATAGTGTGTTAGTACCAGGTATGGGGGGCTTAAGGGTAGAGAGAAGGAAAATAAGGAGTCTACATAGAGAGACGATGCTTTGGGGCAACCAACTGGCACAGTGGATAAAGCACTGGATCTGGAATCAGGAGGACCTGGGTCAAGTCCAGTCTGAGAACTTTGTTAGCCTTGTGACCTTAGCAAGTCACTTATTCTTTGTCTCAATTTCCTCATCTATAAAATGGGAATAATAATAATCATAACACCTTTCTCCTAGGGTTGTTGTGAGGATCAAATGAGATGACGATTGTAAAGTACTTAGGACAGTTCTTGGTACCTAGTAAGTGCTATATAAATATTAACTATTATTATAATTTGGTGAATGAGGTTGAAGTCGGGGGGATCCCTCTAATTTACAAGTTCAACTAATCAATACTTAATCATTTAATGGCACTTTATAAAAAATAAAGTGCTTTAGAGTTTAAGAAATTCTTTCTCCAAGCAATCCACGAGATAGACTAGATATAATTGTATTCCTCTTGTACAATTGTGCTCCAGATTATGGAGCAAATAGGTAATAGAGCTGGAAAAAGAATGAATGGCACATAACTATTGTATCTTTCACCTTCAAATCTCTTTCTCCTTTTGATATTATTTTCATTCTATAAGTTTAAAAGCTGCAACACACTCGAGTGGTTTGGATAGAAGGAAACTATTCATTCAGTCAGCTAGTCAAAAAATATTTATTAACTGTGTATTACGTCCAGGTTATTGTGGTAAGTGTTGGGTTAATAGAGAAAATTAAAAGACAGTCTCTGCTCTCAAGGAGCTCATAATCTCATGGGGTAGACAACACGCAAACAACTATGTACAAAGAAGCTATATTCAGGATAAATGGGAAATAATCAATAGAGGGAAGGCACTCATAGTAAGGGGGATGGTGTGTATGGGAGAGTGGGAATAGCATCCTGTAGAAATTAAGATTTTAGTTAGGTATTTGAAAGAAGCCAGGAAAGTCAAGAGACAGAGATGAGGAAGGAGAGCATTCTAGGTTTGGGGATTTTTGATGAAAATGCACCAAATGAAGAGATGGAGGGTCTTGTTCAAGGAACAACATGAGGCTAGTGCCAATGGATTGCAACGTACATGTGGGAGGATATTAGGTGTAAAGAGTTTGGAAAGAGTGAAGGTGGGCAGGTTATGAAAGGCTGTGAGTGGCAAGAAGAGAATTTTATACTTGATTCTGGAGGTAATAGGAAGCCACTGAAGTTGTGGGGGGGATTGACGCAGTCAGACCTACATTTTAGGAAGCTCCCTTTGGAGCTGAGTGGAGGATGAACTAAGGTAGAGAGAAATTTGAGGGAGGCAGACCCATAAACAAGCTATTGCAATAGTGAATGATGAGGGTTGGTGGTCATATGAAAGAGATATTATTAAAGACAAAATTGACAGGCCTTGGCAACAGTTTGGAATGTTAGGTTGTGAGCCTGGGGACTGGGAGAATAGTAGTGCCCTTGACAACAATAGGAACCTTAGGAAGAGGAGAGGGTTTGGGGGAAAAGATAATGACTTCAGTTTAGGTTGTGTAGAATCATATATCTACAGGACACCCAGTTCAAGATGTCCAATAGACAGTTGGAGATGTGAGACTGGAGGTCAGTAGAGAGTAACCTGAGAATCATTAGCATAGAGATGATATCTAAATCCAATGAAACTGCATTGTATCTGAAATAATGTAGTAAAAATAATGATAGAGTCTATGTTCTATACAGGATTTTTTTTTAACCAAATGCTCCTATAAATGCACAAAATCAGCATGATAAAGGCTGACTTCACTATCCAACCTTCCCTATCACTACTACCCAATAACTATTTTTGTTACTTATCAGCATCTAATTCTCCTTATATGTTATTACCAAAACCAGAGTAAGTCTAAGGAAGGTGTGAGCATTTGGTCTGGGTATGAGAGGCAAAAGGTCAAGAATGAATGGAGAAAAAAATATGAACTGTATATCCAAAAACAAAACCCAAAAAAATTTAATAAAGAGTATATCCCAGTCAGGACTCAATGAATTTGTTAGGGACCTTGTAGAACAACCTTTGTATAAGGTTTCAAAGCTCAGTAGTTTCTCTATTTTGTGATTCATCTTCACTTTCCTCATATATTTGGATTTTTTTTTCTGTCTTTGCAAATTTGAGGAAATAAGCCATAACCCTGTTTCTCATCAGTTATCTGATGGATTTAATCCAATAAGAAGTCTCAGAAAGGAACATGAAAGGAAAAAGGAGTTTCAACTTCAAAGGTACAGAAAAAAGATTCTCACTCCAAAGGCCCTCCACCACTACTACCTTCCAACTGCATCCCATTTCCTTATATTGGACCACAGACATGCAGATTACAGAGCATGATGTCATCAACACTGAATTTTAGGGGCCAATGAAGCCAGGGACAGTTGAGAGATAAAGGCTGGGAACTGAAAGAGAGGAGTAGAATGGATTAGAGTGCTTAGGAAGACCACATGAATTCCATCAACTCTCAGAAGTGGTTATATTCTAGATTAATTTTATAATCCATGGAATCACTAAGTTGGCCTATACAATCCTAGGCCCTGACAGGCTAATCGAGGTGATTACAATTTAGGGATACATCAATTTGGAGAATTATCTAGCATTCTCATTTTGTTTTTTTAAATATCTTTAATTTTCTTTCTTTTTTCTTCTTTTAATAGTATTTTTTCCAAATACATTCAAAGATAGTTTTCAACATACACCTTTGCAAAATCTTGTTTTCCAAATTTTTCTCCCTCTCTTTCCCTCTCTTCTCCTCCTCAAGACAGCAATCAATCTGATACAGGTTAAACATGTGCAATTCTTCTAAACATATTTCCATATTTGTCATGCTATGCAAAAAAAATCAGAGAAAAGGGAGGAAATTATGAGAAAAACCCAAGCAAACAATAACAAAAGGTGAAAATACTATACTTTGATTCACATTCAGTCTCCATAGTTCTCTCTCTCTCTCTGGATGTAGATGGCACTTTCCACAACAAATCTATACATAACCGAGGCAGTTCCACTGCCTTGAATCTCCTCATTGCTGAAAACAGCCAAATCCATCACAGTTATCATCACATAATCTTGTTTCTGCCAAAACCTTCATTTTACAGATGCCTCTCATCTTCAAGTCTTTGCACACTTGACTGAGGGCCCAGAACTCAGATGTGGAGTCTCTTACATCCCAAACCATCAATAGTTCAAAATGTCTGAGGGTTTATGGGCTTATGTAAACTGAGCTAAGATTCTCCACCAACCTGCAGGATTACAGGAGCTGTTGCTGGGATACCTGCCAGTTTTTGGAAGCCTTCTCTTAATCTTGCTCCAACTCAGGGTTTTACATTGTGAAAGGTGGGAACTAAACTACTCCAATATGACCTCAGGTACCAGGAATTCCTGGAAGTCATATTTTCATGGCACCCTAACCCTGGGCTCTGGTAGAGAGGGGGGCTGAATCTCACTCCTCTGTTTGAGATTTCTGATTCGTATCTTTTACTTCCCCAATCAACATTCCCTTACTAAGAAAAAAAAAAAAAGATTTTTTTTCCTTATTTAGCAAAGTGTTGTTTCCTGAAAGCAATAATGGGTGGGTCATGGGGCTTTATTTTCAGGAAACTGCCAGAGATGGCTTAAGAAAAAGGCAATCAATCTCCCCACAACTCAATAATAAGTCCCGATATTACTTGGTCAGATTTTCATCCCAACTGTGTTAGTGTTGAGGAAAGGTCATATTTTCCCATTTGACCATTTTGATTGAGTGGCTATGGGTAACTATCCCATTCCAAAACTGCTCCATATTTCTCAAAGGAGAAATTAGGGGATCAAAAAAAGAGAAAAGGAAACGGAATCTAACAAAGCTGAAGAAAGAAAAAAGTCAGGGTAAGCAGCCGCCCTGTCTCTTAGCTGTGTTATCAAAAAAGAAAGAACAATTCGAAATTTATTTTGCCTCTCTCATCCATATGTTCTACAGGATTCAAAATGGTCTCCAGATGTTTGCTTTCCCCATTTCCCCCCAATTCATCCACTTCCCCCATATTTTTCAAATCTAACTTGGGGGAAGAGAAAGGAATGAATGAGAATTATGTTTTAGAGTAAAATTACAACCTGACAAATACACTTCTAACTTAGGAGGAGATAGAATAAAAGAAAGGAGAAGTAAAAGGAAATGGGGAACAAGTATAAATACAAGTAAAAGTAACAAAATAGGAAGGTTCCATAGGAAACTACAGATAAGAAGGTTTCAGAAAAACTTGGAAGGAACAATCAAAGGCAGCAATACTGACTACAGTGATTCCCAAAGACTGATAGTGAAAAAGACCATAATCTCAGCAAAGGTGGTGTCAAATGGGTATGCATTGTCAAATATGACCAGCTTCTGTGTTTATATTACTTAACTATACTTCTTTGTTACAAAGGAGGATTGGAAGAGGAGAGTGATAGGAATATTTGTTTTTAAACATCAATGGAATATTAACCTTTTTCCAATGCAGCAATCAATCTTGTTTCCAAAGTAAAGATGATCAAAGATACTTTCCTCAGTAAAAGAAGTGAATGAGAAGGAGACCTATGGATATAGAATGTTGCCTATTCTTCTTGTCAGGTAAAGGCACTCTATTTTGCTTTGTTATGGGGGAAAGTTCTATCAAAAAGTGAACATATCAGAATGATTATGATGTTTAAAAAAATACAGCAATAAAACTTAATCTTTTAGATAATCAAAGGAAGGTCTTGCTGCTTATTTCTAGTAAATGTTTATACTTTATGTATTTCAAGTAAATTTTAAATTAAAATTTTCATTTCTAGAACTAGCTACATAGTATATGAAATAGAAAAATAGAGAATCTGGAGAACTGAGTTCTAGTTCCTGGGAATATTTTTATTTTTGTTGTTCACTTGTATTTTTGTGTTCACTCTTTGGGATCCCATTTGAGGTTTTCTTGGCAAAGATACTGGAATGGTTTGTCATTTTCCTCTCTAGCTCATTTTACAGATGAGGAAACTGAGGTAAACAGGGTTAAGTGACTTGCCCAGGGTCACACAGTAAATATCTAAGGCTACATTTAAATTTAGGGCTTCCTGACTCTAGGTCCAGGCTCTCTCTATCCTTTTTACCACCTAGCTGCCCTATACTTCTATACTTCTTCTCTACTAAATCTAATCTCCAACCTCAGCATAACCTCTAGTTACTCCATCTCTCTGGTTTCTACAATCACTTCACTTTTTTTCCTTTAGAATCTTGACCCTTTAATTAACAGTTAACTATCTCTTTCCTAGAATCCCTTGCCCCCAAGTCCTATCTTTGTTTATTCCTTTCAAAACCCCAACCCTTGGAATTAGTCCTGTCATTCACCTTCTATTCATATGCTGATAAAATTACTGGGGGAAATTACAAAACCCAACCATTATCAATTTATGTTATGTGTCTCATCTGGGCCCTCACAATTAGTTGCAAATCCTTTTACTCTTGCCTGATTGATTCTCTCTGCATTTCCCAAGGCATTTGTTCCAAATGCTCTCTTTTCTTTTTAGATCATTTATATAATCTCTCACCTATCAGCCGGAGAAAAGGAAGGAAGGAAGGAAGGAAGGAAGGAAGGAAGGAAGGAAGGAAGGAAGGAAGGAAGG
>JAJPUD010000481.1:521320-574308 GCA_023553655.1 Myrmecobius fasciatus
AGGGAAGGAAGGGAGGAAGGGAGGGAGGAAGCATTTATTAAGTATCTATTATGTGCCAGGTACTGTACTAAATGCTTTAAAACTATTATCTCACTAGATCCTCACAATCCTGAGAGGTAGTTGCTATTATATGCCTATTTTAAATGACTTACCAGGCTAACACAGCTAGTAAATGTCTGAGATCAGATTTGAACTTAGTCTTTCTGACTTCAAGTCCAGCTCTCTGTCTACTGCTTCACCTGAATGCTTCTGGCAGCAGCAGACCCTACTTTATACTTCTCTTTAAAAATAAATAAAGTCCTTCTTTTCTCCAGTTCCATACTTTGTAATTTCGACATTATCCTCCATTTTCTCTTCCATTGATGCAGTCCTGGAGGAATAGGTGACCTTTATTCTTGCCTGGACCAACCTTCAACTTGTGCTCCTTATCTCTTACCTCCATGTCTTCTCTGACATCTTGTCTCTTTGATCATCCCATCTTTCCCCCAAATTTTCAGTTTTGCTTTATTGAGTGACTCCCTCCCTATTATCTACAAACACATTCAGTTTCCCCCCCACCTCTTTAAAAACAAAACAAAAACTGTTTCTTGTTTCTTCCATTTTTTAAAGTTGTCATCTTCAATCTTCTCTTTCATGTCAAAATTTCTGGAAAACTACTCATTTTCTTCCCCTTTCTTACCTCCTACCTACTTCTCAACCTTTTGAATTGACTCTTGCACTCACCACTCTTTCTGTAATCACCCCCGATCTGCTAAATTCAGACATTTTCTCCTTCTTAGCCTTTCTATAGTGGACGGCATTGCTAATCACCTCCTCCTTCTGGAAACTCTCTAATCCCCTAGTTTTCATGACATTGTTCTATTATGATTCTGCCCAACTCCCCTTTCTCAATCTCCTTTGCAAGACTGTCATCCAGGTCTCATTCCCTATTCGTGGATGCAATCCAGGACTCTCCCCTGGATTCTCTTCTCTTCTCTCTCTACTCTCTTTCTTGGTTAATTTCATCAGCTCTCACTGATTCCACTACCATCTTTGCCAATGATTACCGATCTGTTATCAATCCTCATCTCCTTCCTTTGATCAATCAATCAATAAGTATTTATTAAATACCTTCTATGTAGATCTATATCACATAGCTATTAAGCATTTTAGGCAGGATTTGAAATCAGGTCCTCATGGCCTTATGTACAATCAATGCTTAATAAATGTTATTTGATGAATTAACTGGATGATTTTCAGCAAATCACTTTACTTTTCCAGGTTTCAGTCTCATCTATAAATGTGAGTGTTGGGCTAGATGACTAACAATAACAACAACAACGTAATTCATTAATCTAACCATTTATGTATGTGCTTAAATATGGATTTCTGATAGGAATTGGACACGTGATATATCTCTAATGTAGGGAACTTCCAGGTGAGGAAACTCCATCTATTTTGAGACTAGTTCTTTGTCCATTATGCTATGTATACTATATATATATATATAATATATATATATATATATTATATGTATATATGCACACATGTGTAAGTATGTGTGTTGTATATGTACATGTAAATACATGTGGGAAGGGCAAAGAAAGAGGGAGTGTAACATGATTAAATTTCTAAAATTAGTCCTGTGAGGAAGACAAAGCAAGCATTATCCTCATTTTTCAGATGGGAAAATGAAGACTCAGAGACATGACTTGCCCAGCATTATTGCTAGTAAATTAGAGCCCAGTCAGGTGTAGTAGTTCATGCTGCTGGAGGCTAAAGATGGTGGATGACCTGAGCTCAGAAATTCTGAGTTGCAGTAGGGCTAATGCTGCTCAAGTGTCTATACCAAGTGTAGCATTATCATCAGTCTCTAGAAGTAGGGAACCACCGGGCTGCTTAAGGAGGGAGCAAATCAGCACAAGTCAGAAGCAGAATAAGTCAAGCTTCCACGTTCATCAGTGATGGGATGGACCTATAAGTGGCCATTGTATTTCCAACCTGAACAAGTAAGGACACTCAATCTCAAAAAAAAAATAATAACAACAACAAAACCCAAAACAATAAAAATCCTTGATGAACAAACAAATAAAAAATAATTTAGTAAATATATATTTTCAACCACACACAGGTATCTTCTTAATGACTTTATGGCTTAATATTAGCACTGGTAGCACAAATGTTCACATCCCTAAAACTTATGGATTGTAAAAGGGGCATTCATGCCAGGAAAAAGAGAGAGGATTGGGAAGAGAACAGACAATGGGCAAACAAATCCCCCCTGACCACACAGACACTCCATCACTTACCAGTAGTCCAGCTTCAGTGGAACGCTCTCCAAGCTGCCAATCTGACAATATGGCTCCAGATTGGAAAGTTCATACAGTTGGATTTCACAATCTCTGTCCCAAAATTAAACACATTAAAAAGTAAACTACACACTTCCCATCTTAGCTCCGTCAAAAATAATTATCCATTTGTGGGAGCTGGATCACGCCTCTTCCCAAAAAGAATTGGAACAATGAGAAGAAAGTGTCTCCACATCCACTGACCATCCTGTCCTGCTTTGCCCTACTCCTGCTTCCTAGACATACTCCCATCCTTCTTGCTCCAGAGACATATTGGCGATTCCATTTTTATTGTACTTTTTTAATGTAATTGATTGAATTTGGTAGTTAGGGTAAGTTCCAAGCAATTCTACATGCATTAAGGTTTTCATTTTATTAAATAGTTAGTTAGTGGTGGTGATGATGAAAGTTATAAGATTCTAGGAATTAAAAGTCCTCACATTCAGAGCAATGACATTGGACTTTTAAATAGCACTGTATAGTACTTTCACTCACATTCATCTTATACACATGTGCACACACATATATACACGCATAGCACACATGTGGACATATTATAAAATACATGTGCATGTACGAATGTGTGTGTGTTGTAATTTAACCTCACAACAAATTACCTTGGGATGGAGGGATCACAAAAATGATTGCACTCATTTTACAAGTTAAAGTGAGCTAAGCTGTCCAGAGTGTCTGAGGCAGATTAGAATCCAAGCCTTCGAGTTCCCATTCCCACTCTGCTGCATGGATGCTCCTGGCAACATCTGAACATCCTAACCTGGAGAATCAAGCCTCCCCCCCCCCCAAGTCCCTCTGGTTGTTCCGTAACTGAAAACGATGCCTGCCATGGCAACAGGTTTTGCTGATGTAACAGCCTGCGTGTGAAGGAAGAATATGAGTTACAGAGATCTGCTCATTAAGATTGATGCTTCACTCTCTCAAGTGCAAAACTCATTGGCTTCCTTTGCCCTTGGTGTTAAATGCCCTTTCAGATTTCATTTCCAGACAGCACTGTGCTTCATCTGTAGCACGAAGGCCTGGTTGCATGGATACAGACCTCCTGATTCTGTTCTCTTTTTTTCCCCACTGTCTTGTCAGCTCCTCGATGGGTCAGCCATTTCCATTAAAGCTTCTATTTCAATCACTGCACTTTGTGAGAAAAGAAAGAGTGCTCTCCACCTGCATGAAGACTCACATCTCTCTCTCTCTGTCTGTCTCTCTCCCCCCTGCCTCCTTATTTCCTCCCTCCTTCCTCCTTTCTTCTCTTTTCCTTCCTTCTTTTCTCCCTATCTCTCTTCTCTCATTTCTTCCTTCCTCTCTTTCCTCCTTCTTTCTCTTTTCTCTTTCCCTCTTTCTCCCCCTCCTTAATCTCTCTTCTATCTCTCCTGTTTTTTCTCTCTTCCTCCCACTCTCTGTCCTTTTATCTCTTCTCTTATCTTTCTCTCTCTTCTCTGTCTTCTTCCCTCTTTCTACTCTCTTTCTCTCTACTCATTTTCTTTCTCCCTTCCCCTCTTCTCTCCCTCCCTCCTTCCCTCTCTCTTTCTCTGTCTCTGTCTCTCTCTCTGTGTTTCTCTCCCTCACCCTCTGTCTCTGTCCCTGTCTCTATCTCTGTCTCTGTCTCTCTGTCTGAGCATCTTTCTGTGTGTGTCTCTCTTTCTCTTTCTTTCTCTCTTTCTCTCTGTCTCTCTCTGTCTCTATCTCTGTCTTTCTCCCTCTGTCTCTGTCTCTGTCTCTCTCTCTCTCACACACACTTCACCAGGTTGTTTTTGCTCTCTAACCAACTTACCAAGACAGACATTTTAAATGAGCTCTGTTCCATTCAAAGGGGTCAACTTGTGAGTCTATGCCTTCATTCCAGAGACATTCAAAAGATATCAAGAATTCTCCTTTTGGTAATGCCTTCAGAGCCTGAAGCAATTCACTGAAATCTCTTCAATGGAAATGCATTTAATTTTTTAAAACAGCCAAACATCATTCAGAGGCAAGTCTTTTGAATAATGAGATTATAATGTTTGGGGCAAAAAAAGCTAGGTATGAATAGAAAATGTTTTAAATGCAGCTGGCTTTTTCATGTGGGCCATGCATGGGCTTGGAAAGTGATACCAAAAGGAATATTCTGAAAATGTTTTGAAAGATAGCAGCATCATTGTAATAGCTGTGAGTCACTGAGGCACAGGCCATCAGAGCCGGAAGGGATCGTGGCGGTCACTGATTCTGCCTCTTTCATTTGAGAAGTTGAGAACTGAGGTCTAGACTGGGCAGGGAGGAAATAAACCCTTTGTTAAACACCTACTATGTGCTGCACATTGTGCTAAGTATCTCATTTGATCTTCACAACATCCCTGAGAGGGAGGCACCATAATTAATATCTCCATTTTAATAATCCTCATTATTATTCCTGAAGTAGATGGAGCTTAAGTAACTTGCCTAGGATTACTAGAATACTGTGAGACCAGATTCCAGAAAGAGGAAATACATTGCCTGGAGACAGGCAGTAAAGGGAAGAGTCCGGAATAGAACTCTTGTTTCCAGACTCATATTCTAGTGTTCCTTTCACTTACAATATCCAGGAAATTCTGCAATTTCTGGACTCAGCTGAGTCAAGTCTATCCCATAGCATCATAGGGTGAGAACTGGAAGAAATTTTAGAGGGCAGTTGAGTTCCTTTATTTTATAGCTGAGGAACAGAGATCCAGAGAGGTTATGCTGTATGCCCAAAGTCACAGAGGTGGTAAATGATAGACCTGGGATCTGAACTTACACAAAGAGAGACAGAGACACAGAGAGAGAGACAAAGGCAGAAATACAGAAAAAGACAGGGCCAGAGAGACAGAGACAATGAGAAAGACAGAGAGGCACAGAGAGACAGAGACAATGAGAAAGACAGAGAGACACACAGACACAGAGACAGACAGAAAGATAGAAAAAGAGAGACAGACAAACCAGTTCCAATTGTTCACTGAAGAAAACCATATACACCCTGAGAGAGGGATATGAAATATGGACCACAACGTAACATTTTCATGCTCTCTACTGATGTTTGCTTGCATTGTGTTGCCTTTCTCTGATTTTCTTTTTCTTATAGATTGGATTTTTCTTGCATAACTTGTCAAGCATTTCAACATTACTAACATGTAGCGGACTTCCTGCCATCTAGGGGAGGGGAGGAGACTGGGGGTAAAATTTGTGATGGAAAGCTTTGTAAAGATCAATGCTGGGGAACTACCCATACATATGTTCTACAAATAAAAAGCTTTAATAAAAAAAAAGAAAGAAAAAGAGAGACAGAGACAAAGATATACATACAGAGAGAGACACAGAGACATAGAAAAAGAGAGAAAGAGACAGGGAGAGACAGAGAGAGAGGCAGAGAGAGACAGAGAGAAAGACAGAGAGGGAAAGAGAAAGAGAGAGAGAGAGAGAGAGAGAGAGAGAGAGAGAGAGAGTGAGAGAGAGAGAGAGAAAGAGAGATTCACAAATACATAGATTTCCTGAACTTCTAATTTCATCATTAGAGGGGGCCAGTATATTATGTGGCTTACAAGTACATCTACATGCAAATATGCAAATGCTATACATATAACATTCATATTAATCTATACTTCTGACCTTCATTCAAGAGTTCTGGCACTTACCCAGTCCCAATGATCAGTTTGTTATACTGCGGCATGTTTATGAAATCTGTCACCCACTTAGATTTCCGGTTAATGGCTTTGTCCTAAAACATCAAAAAGCTTAATTATATTCCAATATATTTATTTTAAAGGACAGGACAGTTTCAGATGTCACTGCCGACATTCACATTTCTAAAACATATCCAGCATCTCAGGTTACTCATTTAATTGGTCTTCTTCAAGAAAAAGGGGGTTATTAACAGTCAGACAATACTCAGATGGATCTGTGATCTCATTAAAGTGGACATTCTGATATGTTGTACCTTCTCCACACCCACCCATCTCATACAACTCTTATTGATATCCTCCCAAAAATTCTTCACAGAATCCACCCAATGTGACAAGGGCCTGCCTCAATTTATCCTGACATTTCAGGGATGCTCATTAGTGAACTGGTTGTCCAACAATTAGTTACTTCTCCCTACTGGACCAATCCACCTTTCCCAATCATATAGTTTGCTTGTGAGCCCCTTTTTTCTGGTTCTTCTTTGAAAACATTTATGTCATAGGGGAACAATCACTTGGTGAGTAGGGTGGGAGAAGTTCATGCATGAGGTATAGGTTAGGGGGTCTGGACCTACAAACCCCCCTAGAGCCTAAGAGAGTAGTTGCCCTTCTGGGGATCCAACTTGTCAACCTGTGAGCACTGAGTTGGAGAGGAAACCCCGAGCATGTTTTATATATATTCATTAGATATTGCCTCGTATTCACATCCTCTATATGCCTTTCCATTGCTCTTTTTGATGATTAGCTTTCCAAGACTCAAAATTATATAATAATATCAGCAGCATATTGATATTAAAAAGATGGATTTTTGTTTTTGGATGAAGTTTAGGTTTATTAAGAGAACTTTGCAGTTTCCCAAAGGTAATCCTGCCCACTCTAATCTTTCTATTTAATTCTGGGTTCAACTCATTGTCCACTTATACTCTCTAAATGTGTACATATGTCATATATGAATATGATGCATATATAGATCTGTGATCCATGTATATATTTATGTGTGCATGTGTATGTTTGTATGTACATATACCTATATATGAAGAAAGAGTTATAAACTAATATATATAATAAAGTCAAATACTTGGAGGAGTGTGACAAATCTTCTCTCTCAATAAAGACAAAACAACAAGATAAGGACTTTAGCTATAATGGGAGACATTTAATATTATACTTAAAGAAGAACTTGCTGATGGTGAGCACCCCCACCTTAGTGGGCTAGGTTTTTCAGGGACATTGGGGAGAAGATGCTTCTAAGGAGGGGTTTAGAGAGAAGTTAGTTTCTAAGTCAGTTTAACTACAACCATGTTTGAAGGCAGTAGAATAGTCCAAATGCACTCTTAAGATCCTTTCAGCTTCAATCTATATGATTCAGTGATTAATTCCCTGTAGAGGAACTCTGGCAAACAGCTAGCCATGCTTGAAATGACCATTAAGAAGAGAAAAAATTCGAGGATTCTTTCCATTTGTCTCTTTTTAATTCATAGGATAAATTACACACAGTCCCATCTGATTTTAGAAGTTAAACAAAGCATTATCTTGCACCATGCACTGAGCTCATCCTTTAGTTGGCATTCTCTAGACTGGCACATCCCTATAGGAATATATTATATTCAAGGACACTATTCATGTAATCATGCTACTTAAAAAGCAGTTTAAAATTGCAAATAAAATCAAACTGTCATACTCAGCATCCCTATCAAAGGAAAATCACATACAAAAACCAGCTTTCTTCTTTTCAATGTCAGCTGTGGCGACCAGAAAGAAATGACTCCATCTTCTCCCATCATGATTAAGGTGTCATCAGCCAGAGAGAAAATGCGGAGGACAGGCCCACTGTGAGATAGCCCCTGGGACAAGGCAGGCAGGGTAAAGTAAACTTCTCTCTGGCGGGCCACTGAGTCGGCCTGTTCTGAATACTCTAACTGTAGGTAGGTACAGAAGTCATCCTAAAAATAAAAAAGAATTATATATCAGCCATCTTTCTGGCTCCCCCAATTCTCTCCATCACTGAATCTTGGATTAGACATTGCCTTAAGGCCTTTACTGGTCATTATATAATTATCATTAGTTCATTAATATTGCTGGCAACATTATTGGCTTAAAAAATGAGGTATCCCTTTAAGAGTGACCTCGGGCTTTCAATCTGTCTTTGTCTCCACCCCTCCTCCCCCAATATCTTTTCATTTTCTTTAAAGGAAGCTCAGACTCTTAAAAAGATATTAAGACATTAGAAGAACATGACCCAGATCCACTTACCTACATACACTCTCACATTCTGGAATACATGAATACCAAATACCCATCCTTTTAATCCTCAGGAAACTGCAGGGGTCCCAGAACTATGTCCTTTTGGTGTGATAGACTATAAGCTCCTTGAAGGCAGGAACTGTTTCAGTTTTGTCTCTATATACCCAATGCCTAGAGCACTAATAGGTATCTAGTTATCATTATTCTGTGGATGAGATTTAGGGGGGAGGGATCAGCACCAGGCCCTCAACTGCTTAACTCTGATTCCCCTAAGTATAGGTTCATGTTATAGCCAGCACTTGGGGCCTCTTCCACAAGAAAAGTCAGCCATGGATGGACTGCTGGAAATCCACAGGCTGAACACATCCCAAATCGCCTAAGGAAGTGTACTTCCAAGTATATCCATGAGTTTACTTCCACAAAATCATAATGAGATTCTCTCTCTTCCTTGTCCATATTTTATTTTTCTACTCCCACTTTTTTATAACAATCTCAATATCTATTCTACGTTGTTGTTCAGTCATTTTTGTTGTAATCACTTTGTGAAATTATTTGCGGTTCTCTTGGCAAAGGTACTGGAGTAATTTGCCATTTCCTTCTCCAGCTCACTTGACAGATGAGAAAACTGATGCAAATAAGATTAAGTGACTTGTCCAGTAAGTGAGACTAGATTTGAACTTTCCAAAGTCTAATTTTCCTGATTCCAGGTTTGGCACTCGATATAACCATTCCTAATGTCATCACAAATATGCCCAGGGACCTGATTTCCTAATGTTCCTATTTCCTTGTTTACCAGTCAGGAGAATGATCTGGTCACCACTTTATTATCTCAGCTATAATCTTCAAATCTATCAGAAAGGAGAAAAATATATAATGGCAGGAAGGATTGAAAGAGATACACAGAAGAATGATATCACAAGATCTAGAACTGGATTCAGTTCTAGAATAGAAATAAAATCTAGAACCAGATTCAGAGACTATTCTCTGAAGAATCCTATGAAGATCTAGAACTGGAGTTGGAGGGCCTGGATTCAAATCCTGTTTCTCATCCTAAGACAAGTGACTTAGGCCTCAGTTTGCTGTATGTGCCTTTTGTGAAGGTAATAACTTTTTTTTTAATTGAATTAAATCCCAAATTAGTGACATAAAAAACACATGTCTGTGGCTGCTGGTACTGCTCTTAAAAGGTATCAGATCAACCTATTACATCCAGGATTGCCAGTGAATGTGGGAACCCCCTTTATAGATTAATTTGCAATTGAAGTCCTGCCCCAAGATATAGACCTCTTATGCAATAGGGATCAGAAGCCTGTGTAGATGCAATCAATTTGCTAAATGGCATCATTCATGTGAAAGGCATTGGGTCCTTGTACCAAAAGCCTAGAGCAGTTCTGAGTGAAGTTCTCTCAAAGATGATAGCTCTGTTCACTCACTCAATAGAAAAAAAAGGCAACTCCCAACCACAGAGTGGTCCATCGTGAGAATGGATGCTCCTGTCCTCCAGTTTCCTAGAAACAAGTCCATATAAATGATGCTATTTTAGCAACTAATAGTGTCTGCATGTGTGTTTTGCTCCCGTTGTATTTATAACCCCTAAAAAGTTTGTAAACTATGAATAACTTTCATACTAGGCTCATAAATTTAGACCTGAAAGAAACATTAGAGATCATATAACAGAACTCCCTTATTTTGCAGATGAAGATAACTAAGGCACAGTTATCACAGATAGAGCAATTTGCCCAGAATCACTCAGGCAGTAAGAGAACCAGGATTTGCTTCTAGGCTACCTCCAGGTTGGCATGGGTAGGCAAGAGAGAGCCGCTGTTAATCCTTCACAAATCTGTATATTCTTGAAAGGAGCAAAAGAAGCAAAGCTAAAAATCCCATTTGGAGCTCTCCACAACTTGCAACTTATTTCATATAGCACAAACTAACTTACCCACTGAATTCCACCAGTTGCTGTACAATCTATTTTCATGAAAAGTTGTTCTATTTGCTCATTACACTAGAGGGGGAAAAATCAGTTAGTATATGCAGACTACACAAGAACAAAATATATCTACTAAAGGAAAAAAGAGACATTTGGGTACCTTCATTTCTCCTATTTATGAATTCCATCTATTTTTAAAGAGTATCTCTTACTCAAAAAGTCTCTAAATGTGTGTTCTAAAATGTTGATATGGCAATTAACCTTACTCTTGCTCACTGGAACAAAAATTCTTCCCCAGTGAAAGACCTAATCGTACTCTCTAACTTAAAGAAAAATGTAATGAATGAGAGAAATAGAATTCTTGGTACATACTCATGCATAAAAATATCCTTGGAAGGCAGCTTCTAATGGGATTTTGGATAATGTAGGGAAGTTCTTCTGGGAACAGACCTTTGACATGCCCAGGTAATTTGCCTTCCTATTTTCCCTACTCATGAGGAGTAAACTGGAAAACAAATGGAAGGTTTGGGGGGGGGTTATTTTTTATTTTAATTAATCCAAGGAAAACTAGGATATTGCCAAAAACTGGAAAAACATACCATCCAATTCTAGCGATCGATCATTTTTTGAGACACTGGTAACTGACTTGCAGAGTACATTTTCTCCCATCCTCCAGAACTTTAAGTTCCAATAGGAAAAAAACAATAACAAAGAAACCACTCGGGAATGTGGCCAATATATCCAGAGATAATAGAGCCACTCCATGATAAATATTTGTTAAATGAGAGATAATTAGGTGGCAAGATGAGGGATTGGGCCTTGAGACAGGAAAATCTGTGTTCAAATCTAGCCTCAGAAATTATCCTAATTGTGCAGACCCCAATATCAATATTTCACCTCTCTATGACTCAGTTTCCTCATCTGTAAAATGATCTTGATGATCTTGAAGGTATTTTGTAGTTCTAAATCTCTTATCCTACAAACTAAAGGAATAGATGATAACAACTTCATCTTATAGGAAGAGCCAAACACTCCTGGGAAAGAGCTGATTATTTAACTCCTAGTCCAGGAATGGGGCTCCCAAGCTCTTCCTCTGTAACTAACAAGCAGAATTTCAGAGGAGTTTTGAAAACCACAAGGAAGAAGTATGGAAACTCTACTAAATCCTGGAGCATCAGGCAGAATCCAGGACAAAAAGTCATTAGGTATGGTCCTAGCATGGAACACAGTGGAAAAAATGTTGGAAGAGGAATCAAGTCCTGGGTGTGAATTCTGAAAATTTACTACTAAATCACTTAAAATGAAGGAAGTTTGGAATTTGATGGTTTTTTAATTCTTAATTACAACTAAAGCCAATGAGACTTATAGCCCCTAAATAGAATATTCACTAGCATAGATCACTGTGTCCCCCAACAGAAGGAACAACTTTATCATATAGATTTAAAGACAAAAAGGTCTTAGAAATCTTCTAATACAAATGAGGGAAACTGAGGCAGAGAAGTTAAGGAACATAAGTGAATTGTAGTGAAGCCTGGATCTTTGTGCAGTTATGATTCCATACAGATAACCCAAGTCCTGATTTACTCCCATGGTCTCTCACATGAGTTTCATTTATATCATCCCTATTTGTGTAGGAGCCAATACTGAACAGAAGGCATTATTAGTCCCACTCAGTCACTGCTGGCTTCTAGGCACTCAGAGTGGGTGGAATCATCACCCCGAACCCTACAAGAGTTATTGCACAGGTATAGTGTGCCAGGTAGACAGTCCATCACTGTATACTAAGTATATGTCTGCAAGGATGCTGGTTAGAATTTATGATAGCTTAAAGATCCTTAAAGCTGGAGAGTCATCTTGGTTCCTGAAGCTGAGAAGGCAGGAGATGAAGTAGGTCAATTTCAGGGTTTCCTGATAGGTCTGCAATAGGTTACTCTATTGAACCAGATGATGCAAAGGGATGTTTTTCACTAATTCACTCTCTTTTTTGTTACTTCCTTTGTGTACTTGGAATATTCCCCAACTTTAAAAATAATTGAGTAGGAATTTGGGAAGTAATAATCACACTTCTTTCTCTTATTTTTTGCCAGTATACTTTGCGTGTGATAGTATTTATTAGAACTAATTCTCTAATACAAAAGTAATTATTTGGTAGATTAATATATTTGTCTGAACTAAAATTTTCCCAAAGCAATTCATTTATTTTAAAACAAGTATTCAATAAATATCTACTCTTATTTTCAAGGAGAAAACTGTGTATGGGAATTATTAATAGGCATAATCTGCCAAACTGCACTATTGCCAAAGTCAAAAGTTCCAAGTTGTGTATAACTGGGAAAGTATGCTAACAAGTCAGTTTGAAATATACTATTTCCTGTCCTAACTGCAGCCAATGACCTGGTAGGTTGGTAATGTGATCATTTTTTGGATCCATCCTCCATTGGAGAGTCTCTGGATGCTATGCCCAGAAAGTCAACAAATTAAGCCTTTATAAGGAATAAATATGTGGTTTCCTTACTGAAGAGTTTTGTAGCATCAGCACTTTGAATTAAATCTAGAAACAAATGGAGCAGTGAAGGCTGACTCCTGGGCTGTATGCTCCATACAATCATAATTCTAAATTGCAGCAGTTACTTGGAAGACTTCAGTCATGAGAAATAGTGTATTCATCTTAGTTCCACTCTCTTAGTTTAACACTCATCCTAAATATTTTTACCAAATGATATAAGTATATATGCAGTATTCTAGCAGGTGAGCATTGCATACTGATATTTCAATTGCATGCAATGTTAATGAATATTTGTTTTATTTTCAATACTACCTTATGTTGGTTATCTAAGGTGATTTTTTAAAAATCACCTTTGTGATTTGAAAGCATTGTAGGCTGATTGAGGCTGTAGGTTTCAAGTTTACCTCCAGCTGATTTTTGCAAGGGACTATAAAATTTTTTGGCTCAGGGGAGAAATGTAGTCTGGGTTTCCAACCAAGCCTAGAGCAGTTTATAAGAGGCCCTTTTAATTCATGGAAAGAATGTTTATTCAGTGCTATGTTCCTTTCATCAAGGTCAAAGAGCTGGGGAGAGGAGAGACATTTTCCATGTTGTCATTGAGAGTACACACGTAGTGCTCTTGGGGACCAACTCCAGACTTGTGGAAAGACAGACTTTGGAAATAACAAATAAGTAAGAAAAGCTAATTTCTCAAATTATTCTGAATTTTCAGTTTTCCATTAAGACCTTGGAATACTTCCTCTTGGGTGAGATGGAGATCTCTCTCTCTTGTTTTGAGTTGAAATATTTCTCTTCCAACTGGAGAGTAATTCACTCTCCTCTGAATAACTTCTCTGATTTCTATTTACTATTCTCTTGGATAAATGGGCTTACTTCACCATTCACTAGTTGTGACAGTCTTTTGTGTAATTGTTTTTTGGCAGAAAAGATTCAAAATGGCAAATGTAAGATAAGGGCTATCTACTTTCCTTCAAGGAAGAAGAGTCAGAAGATTCTAGCAGCTTTTTGTTCTGAATTTATGTACTCCTAGGCTTGTAATATGGAAAGGGTGTGTGTGTGTCCATGTGCACACATGTGTTTCAAGTCCAATATTTCTTTTCTCAGAAAAAAATAGACTGTGATCTCTTTTAGAGAGGGAAAGACTTCAGAGATAACTATCAGTGTAATCTTGTTGAATAACATGTCTACCCTCCCATATAGATATATACATCTTATATGGACATGCACACGCCTTTCAAATATATCATGGACTTCCTAACTGGTCAATCTGTCCTTCCCTATCCCCAAATACAATGAGGAATTTTTAAAAATTTAAAATTTAAAAATCTAAAAAGTCTAGAGCAGGTAGCTGGTTTGGGGTCCTTCAAAGTTTGTCTTTTTATAAAAAGTTCTATTTTATTTTCATTTAAATACTTTTTGCTCTTCCTATTAAATACAAGTTGCTTGAGTGCTTTGATTATTTTTCTCTTTTTATCCTCAGCACCTAATAATAGGAACATAATAAATGCTTGTTGATAAGTCAATTGATTTCATTTTGGAATTATTTTTCTCAATTTTTCATAAAAGAGGAAAATCTCATTGAAAAATGGGAATGGTTTAAAGAATACATCTTGCAACAAATCAAAGCCATAAAAAACACTGACAATATTTAAATTCCAATTCAAATATTTTGTTCTAAGCAAGAGACAATAGATAAATCTTTTAATCCAGTATTTTTCAAAGGTATGTTCTTTCAATTCTAAAAGTAAGGTCACAGAACTGTGTCTGGCTTTTTTTTTTCTTTTAATTAAAATTTTTATTATGTAGCTGTATAGGGAAAAATTTAAAATCTCCACTTCCTGAGCAACTTTTACTCTTATGAAAACATAGTAAAAATCTCATTAATTTAGGCCAGCCATTTTCAAAGTATGGCTCTCTTGGGGGATTCCCAGGACCCTTTAAAAGGGCTCATTTGATCAAAACTATTTTTATAATGATGCTAAGACATTTTAATCTCTAATGTGGTAAATATTGATAGATATAGCTCACCTAAACAAAAGTTCTTTTTAATTTTTAAAAGTTTAAAGTAATCCCCAAACCAAAAAGTTAGAAAACTGCTGATTTAGACTACTCATTTGGATTGTGAGCATTTATACAGTGGGTCCAGTGAAGTCTATCTTTTCCCAGTAAAACCTTCTTTTTCTAACGGTCAATGAGATTGCAAGGGGATTATTAAAATACTTAAAACTTTTGAAGGCCCTGAAAGCACTTCAGAAAGACTCACTTACCTAAAAACAATTAGTATGCTAATTACAAACCAGTCTTTAGGGAAATTTAGACCCCTAAGGACTTCTAAGCTGCACTTTATTAGCCTAGGCTGTGGCAGTATTTATGAAAAAGTAATGATTTCATTTCTTTTAAAAAACCTTCTAAAATTCAAACTATATGTTAATTCAAGCTTGTCTAAGTACATAAAGACCCTAAAATTTTAATGGAAAGAGGCCTTAGAGAGATAGTATGGCAGTAAATATAATGCAAAGAGAACAGGGCTTGAAGTCAAAAGGTGGGGATTCAAATCCCAATCTACCACTTATTGGTTCTGTGACCCTGGGCAAGTCACTTAAATCTCTCAGTAAATGGTGAGGTTGGATTAGAAGGTTTCTAAAATCCCTTTCAGTTGTTATAAATCTCTAAATCTGGGCTGATCACATCTCATTGGACCTTTTTACCTTATCTGAAAAATGAAAAAGTTTGACTACATGATCTATGGAGGTCCTTACAGTTTTAAGACGACTCATTTCTTGCCTAACCTCAACCACTGAATGGGTGTTGTCTCAGCAGACTGAGACTAAAGACCTTAGTTTAAAAAGGTCTCCTCCTGCCTCCAGGGCCACCTCTGGTTGTCCTGATCTATTCTGGCCACTGGGACTCTGCAAGTGATCTTGCACAGCCTTCCCTCAACTCAGACCCAATTCACTTGAATGTCATGACATCCTTCCCCAATGTCATCGACCTCTTCTAAAATGAAGGACAAAATAACCCAACTATCCTATAAGCATGCAATTAGGTCAGTTAGGTTTGGAATTTCCTCCAACTTTAGAAAATAGACATTTACTTTGTTAGGTAACTTCACACACTTCTTCATTATCCATATGAATGTGTCCATGTCCAAGAATTTTTGGCCTTTTTTTTCAAATTCCTAGAAGTAAAAAGATAGTGATCCAAGAGACCCAAGCAGCAACCTTCTATTTAGTCTAGGACCCAGCCTCTGACTCTGATTTTTCAATTATATTGACTAACTTTCCACTTCCTGAAACTCTTTAGATGAAGTTTCATGATATTTTTTTGTTCTGGTAATAAACATAGAAGTCCTTTATAGCAGAGGGGTCAAACTCATGGCCTCATACTTTCATAATACTCCCAAGTTGAAGCAAAATATTTAACAAAATAAGTAAAAAAAAAATACAATGAAACATGATGTTAATGTTTTTCTAAATCAATATGCTGTGGTAGGGATCCTTGCATATGGTTTAGAACCCCTATTTCTATTTGACTTTGACACTCCTGATTCAGTATGGGGAACCCAGAGTACAGCCATGTCTCACTTTCTATACTCACAAGGCAACGAGGATTCCTTTTTCATTTCCACTCTGAATTTAAATAAGGTATGAAACAGCAAGCTAGTTTTGGCTCTAATACCAAAGAGAGGAAAGAAGACCTCTTACCTACCAAGTTTCAAAAGTTTCCACTGGATAGTTCCTACCTGAAAAGCTATGTTTATTTTTTTCAGATCTTCCAGGGTCACTTGATGTTCAATCTTGTTTAAAGAGAAAGAAGAGAAATTTTGTTTTTAAAGAATAGTGAGCAGTAATAATTTGCTAATGAAATCAATAGTATTTGGATTACAAATATGCTACACAAATGTCTATTAATTTTTTATAAAATACACTAAATTATTATTTTCTTTACAATTATGAAAATCACTATGAGGTTAGATTAAAATGTATGGGAAATTTTCTTTTCTTTCTTTTTTTTTTTTTGCTTTTTGCTGAGGCAATTGGGGTTAAGTGACTTGCCCAGGGTCACACAGCTAGGGAATGTTAAGTGTCTGAGGTCAGATTTGAACTCAGGTCCTCCTAACTTCACAGCTGGTGCTCTATCCACTGTGCCACCTAGCTGCTCCGGAAATTTTCAAAAAGGGCTTCTCAATTTCCTTTATTTTCATTTTAATTCCTAGTCAGTTCTATTACCAAAGCCCTACTTCTTTGCCTTGACTAGGAGAATGAAAGGAATGGGATAAAATGCAATAAGCATGGAAAAGAGAGGAAGAAAAAAAGAGAAAGAAGAAAGATGTAAATGGAAGGATGAAGAAAACTCTTTTCCATATCATTCACCATAGAAACTCTCTTTTGCATCAGTGACCTTGTACCTGGGACCATTCTACCATGTTGTTTGAATTCATCTTACCAAGAATTCTGTCTCTGGGGATTTGTACAGAGCCCAGGAACACAGGAGCCAGAGCCATATCAAACACCAGTGCTTCTTCTCCTAATAACAACTGACTTTAAGTGTGCTTTATATGATATATCATTTGAACCTTGTAACAATTGTAGATATGACAGGTATAATCAAGGCCATTTTATAGATGAACAAACTAAAGCTCAGAGAGATTACATGATTTGCCCAGAATCATACAACCCAATAGGTGTCAGAGGTAGGTTTTGAAACTAGCCCTTTATCCACTATATAGTAATACAGGAGGGAGAAGAAGGGAGAAGGGGGAAAAGAGAAAAAAAAATGAACAAATAAAAAAAAATTCTCAAACAATTACTATGCTAATTTTTTAAAATATCTTTTTATTTTTCAAAATACATGCAAGGATAGTTTTCAACATTCACCCTCCCTATCCCCCTCCCTGTCCCCCTCCCCTCTCTCCTAGACAGAAAGTAATCCAATGTAGGTTAAACGTGCAATTTTTCTAAACATATTTCCATATTTATCATGCTGCCCAGGAAAAATCAGATAAAAAAGAATAAAGAATATAAAGAATAAATAATAAAGAAAGAAACAAAGAATCCTTACTAGATCAGTCCTTACTAGATCTGTTTTAGCTCTTATTTTATAAAAATAATTTAGGGACTCTTCCAGCTCCAAAATGCTATAATCATCCTTATACCACACTAGCATATGCAGACAGAAAGTCCTCAAACTGATTTTGAAGAAATGCACAAATTGTCACTGGGGCACCTATCTAGCTCAACCAGGCCATAAAGTTAGGTTTGGGTTGTTTCTACCATTCCATCTGAGCTCAAGCCAAGGTAGCTCAAGGCAGAAGAAGCTAAAGAATGAGGAAATTGTTCATTTCACCAGCAGGGTCATTTTCTGAAAACTCTGTGTTTGTTATCTCAGTCCCCACAGGGAAGTATTACTTACTCAGGGATCCCAAGACCCAATTTGAAGCTATTAGTATATTCATAGTCTTGCAAGAGTGAAGCCATTTATGAATCCCTTCTTGATGGATTGAGTTAAATTTCCTTTCCTTCTCCCAAAGCCCCCACAATGTTCATCACACCAATGTTTTAATTGCTACTTAATAGATACTCATGGAAGAACAAAACCAGCTGTTTCCCAAGTAAAGATAATCATACTATTGGGGTTCAGAGAACAGAAAAAGGCAGTGCTGAAGTTTCTACTTTAAATGGATAAACTAACCACTTTCTGGTGGGAGGAATTATAGAGGAAAGATTAAAGGAGTTGAACTGGGGAAGGGCCTTAACTTTGTGCAAGTGTGGAATGTGAAAGGTTATGATGTGATGCTGATGGGTTGTTTCCCCTGACATAAGAAAGACATTACATAGTCAGATTTCAAATGTACCTCAGAACGAATTTTATGCACAATCCAAAAAAAAAAAAACAGCTTGTGGCTTAAGCCACTCTGACATGTGGTTTCGAACACAGCACATATGAGAAAAATCAGCTTTTGTTCTGGACTTAAACAAGGGGCTGGCTGGAGGCTTTGAAAGGATATGACTTCTAATCATGAGTCCTGAGATATGAAAGGCCCAGGAAAGACAGAATAATATTAGGGGTAGAGAGAGACAATTGTTTCAAGCTCACTCCTTTTTTGAAAGTGAGTGGTAAGAGGGAGTGTATGAGAGTGATGGTATATTTTTCTAATTTTTTCCTGAGATTTCTCATCTTTAAATATACCAAATATCATAACTATCAACAAACCAAAATATACACAATTGACTTTATATTCCTAAAATAAAACACGACTTTAGTTGTTCACACTTTAAAACACATTGCTTGTTGACTGTAAAGTCAAGAGGACTCAGGTTCAAATCCCACATGACCTCTTGAAGATCTGAGACTATGATCTATTTATCTTTCCTCCTTTTTCTCTACCCTTCCCCTACTCTATCATGATTTCCAAAAATTCCAGAAACTTCATTTCATCTATTTTAACTCCAAACTGCCAGAAATTTTACACCTCTAATCAAATCTCTTCTATGACTTGAAGTCATTTTACCTTGTTGGATCATAACTACAATGGAAGGAGTACTGGTTCTGGAATCAAATCCTATCCCCAATACTTTATTCTTTATATCCTACAAACTGCTTGAACTTCACAGGCTTTAGGCTCTTTATTAATAAAATGAAGGGATTAGATTAATGGCCTTTGCTGGATGTCACAAGTGTTGAATGGTAACGTTAGCATCCATGTGAGCAACCTACTCTAGTGTAGGAAAAAAGTCTTGGACATAACTGTGAATTTATGCAATAAAGTGCTTTAGAACCTCCTTCTCCTTTTCTTCTTTTTCTTCTCCTTTTTCTTCTCCTCATTCTTTTCTTTACCTTCTTTTCTTCTTCTCTTTCTTCTTTTCTCCTTTTCTTCTTCTCTTTTTTCTTCTCCTTTTCCTCTTTTCTTCCTCTCCTTTTATCCTTTTCCTCTTCCTCCTTCTTCTCCTTCTTTTATCCTTTTCCTCCTCCTCCTTTTTCTTCCTCTTCTTCTACCAGAATATCCCTTTTATTATAATTTTTAATGTAACCTTTCCAATTGAGGTTCAGGTAAGGACCAGTCTCTCCTCTTCAATTAAGAAGGATCCTGCATATTTCAATAGGTAAAAGAGAGGTTTTTGAGAAATAAAATATTTTAGATTGATCTTTGTTTTCCTTGAATCCTACATTTTGGAGAAGGGAAAGGGGAAAAGAGGGAAAAGGGAACTGATGGCTCATCAAACCTTAGTCAGCTCATTGTGCACCTTCTATAGAAGTAACTTCCAATGCAATCTAATACAATCCAACAAACATGATAACTATGTAAGTCTAGTAAGTACCAGGGATAAAAATAAGTGCCTGATATCAAAGATCTTACAGTGTAGAAAGGGATAAGACAACTCCAAAGACAGCAATAATGCCCTGAAGAATGAAGTAAGTATAGGAGAGATCACCATGGTCTACAGGATAGAGATATGGCCTTGGCTTAGGGAAGCTCTGGATCCAGGTCCTGTCCTAGACACATACTAGCTTCGAGTAACAACTCATAGACCTCTCATCTCTCTAAAATTGTAGCTGTGGAGAAGATGCCCATCAATACACCTCATTAGTAAGAGTTCCTCACTGGGAACTCTCTTCACTGATGAAATCATGGGTCTGGTCCAGAAAAAAAGTCCACAGGAAGTTCAAAGAGCCTTCCTTGAAAGCTCTGAGAGGGGTGAGCTCATTTCTAGCCTGGGCCAGGGTGAGGGGAGAAGATAAGAAAAGTTTTCTAGAGAGAATGTGAGGCCTGAAATGCCTCCGACTACACATAAGGAATTTTTTTTTTTAAAGCAATGTAGAGAGGCTTAACTAAGTGACTGTTCTTCCTATAAAATCACTTTAAACCATGTTCCCTGCTTGCAGAAAAAGCAGGACAAGTTCTTAAATCTCAAAAAACTCATAAAATTTTCAGATGTCATGACAGAAAGAAAAAAAAAATCTTATGATCATTACCCAACTTCCTTTGAAAAGTCAGCAGTATAAATAAGTTTTGGAACACCACAGCTACAAAAACAAGGGAATTACTGTGCTGTTCCCTGGAAATATAAATCAGACCTTCACATAATTGTCTGTTTGTTTTTTTTTTAAGCAAATTTGGAACATAACACAAGGAAAACATATGTCCCTTCTGTGTCCTCCAGTGCCTGGCAGGGTTTGGAAATTAGTAACTGCCACCAAACACAAGTCATATGATAGTACTAAAAGGCCTGAATGACTTTTTTTTTTTTTTTAAAGAAAAAAAGAGGGAGAAGTGCCTTGATTTCATAGCCAAACTACCCCTCAGCCACATGACAGTCATAAACACTTCAAAGATTTTTCTTCTCAGATATCTATCTACTGCCCAGCTGAAAACTGAATGGAATTGTAAGGGAAACAAAATGAGGTTTATTTGGAACAATGAACATTTCTGACTTTGGACTCAGAAAAGTGAGTTTCAGTTCTGCTTTATGATTTGTATGAAAGTCACTCAGTTTACTCATCTATAAAATGAAGGGTTTATATTAAATGGCTTCTGAAGTATCTTCCTGTTCTAAATCTATGATCCCATGAGTCTTTCTTGGGCCTCAGTTTTCATCTGAAAAATGAGAGGACTGAACTAAGTGATCTCTAAAAATCCTTTAAATCTTGGTTTTTGTCTTTTGCATCTATAGATTCTTCTCCTCCTCCTCCTCCTTTTTCTTCTCCTTCTCCTTCTCCTCCTTCTCCTTCTCCTCCTTTTTATTTTCTTCTCCTCCTCTTTCTCCTTCTTCTCCTCCTTCTCCTCCTCCTTTTCCTTATCCCTCTTCTTTTCCTTCTTCTTTTTCTTTGATTTTTAAAAACTGTCTTTCCCAAATAACAACCATTTTGTTATTTTTTACTTTCCTTCCCCTCCAGTGGAAAGAAAAGGTCTGATAATGATATGCATAGTAAGTAAAACAAATTCCAAAACTGACCATGTCCAAAAATGTGTATCATTCTACATATTTAGTCCAGGAGATAGGTAGCATTATTCATCATTAGTTCTATGAAATCCTGATTGTTCATTGCATTTATCAGAGTTCTTAACTCTTTCAATATTGTTTTTACAATGCTTTTATTATAGCATAAATTATTTTCCTAGTTCTACTCACTTCATTCTGCACCAGTTCATGGAAGTTTTCTCATGTCTCTCTGAAACTGTTTCATCATATACTATTTCATTATATTAAATTAATTACATTTCAATCATTATAATAATAATTCATTACATTCATATACCACTAATTTGTTCAGCCAATCCCCAACTCAAAGCAGCCACCACAAAAAGAGCTGCTTTAAATATTTTTGTACATCCTGAACTTGGCTGATGATAGTGGAAGTAGAAAAGAGGGAAACCATTGTGAGTGATATTATAAAGGCATAATGAGTAGGACTACTAACTGACAGTATATGGAATATCAAAGAAAAAAATAATCAGTGATGACTTCAAAGAACTGAACCTATATAAATGTAGGTATGGTGGTATCAACACAAAAAAGATGAAGACTTAGATTGTTGTTCATTCTTCATTCTTGAAGAGGACCAATGACATCAGAAGGAGGATGTCTTGACTTGCAAGTGAATTGGATTTAAGTGAGGCAGGACTGTACAAAGTCATCAGTCTCACTTTCTCCTCCAGATTCATCATAGTCTAGTAGATCATAGTCTACGTAGATCAGGATGACTGGAGATGGCCCCAGATGCAGTGGGAAACCTTGGCCTTTTTAAGCCAAAGTATTTTTCAAGTCTCAGTTTTACTGAGGCAACACCCATTCACTGATTTAAGTAAGAACTGAGGTAAAAGGTAACCTACTTTGTCTCAGAAAAACTCAGTCTAAGAAGGAAAGCCCATCAGAGTTTCTGGTTGGAACAGAAACAACTGTTATTTACACTCACTCTGAAGTATCAAAACCCAAATAATGAGGCTTAGACTGGGTACTATTATTAGCCAGTGAGAGCCAGAATGATTTGGATTTAAAGGCATAGTCAGATAACTTTATTTGAATCCTATTGGGCTTTATTAAAGTCTTTTTTAAGAATTCTATTTCAAGAAATCAAATGAAAAATACATGAGACAAAAGAGTTAATTGTCCCAGTTTTTTTTTTGAGGGGGGTAGGAGAGGAATGGCAATATAAATAAGTAGGGGGGAAATGTAAACACCAAACCCCAAAATATCTTTTGAGGTTTAAGAAAATTTATATTCCTTTGGACAGAGTACTCACATGTAAAGGTATGATTTCTTATGTGCACCAAGGGAGAGAAAGAGAGAAGGAAGGAAGGAAGGAAGAAGAGGGAAGGAGGGAGGAAGAGAAGAAGGAAAAGAGAGAGGGAGGGAGGGAGAAAGGAAAGGAAGGAAGGAGGGGAGGAAGGAAGGAAGGAAGGAAGGGAATTTTGTCTGGAGGTCAGAGTTCTCTCACCAATGAGGGAAAGAGACTAGTCTTTCTCTCTGGCCACTTCATGCGGTCAAAGTCCATTTTTCTACCTCTTCTCTTCAAGTATGAAGCTGTATCTGATTAATCCTTTGGCTCCACCCTGTATTGGGAGAAGTTACCTTGAACCAGTCCCAGGAATAGAAAAGGGAAATGTCTGAGGCCATTGCTTCAAAGGAGCTATGGGAAAAGGTTCTCTTTCATAGATGACTACTTTATGTCCCAGGCAATCCAAGATAATCTCAATTCACATGGTTTACTCTTTTCTTTGCTTTTGAGGAGTTATAATAGTATTTATCCATAAAATCTCTGCAGTTCATTTCATGCACCCAGCTGAGGAAACCCCAGTAATTTAGAGAGTCCTCTCTAAGTAGCAAAAAATAATCTCTTCAACTTCCCTAGAGCAAAATGTATACAGACCAACAATGCACTGAGTTTCATAGGAATACTGGCTTTTAGGGACTAGGAAGATGCAAAATGTAATCTTAAAGAAACAAAGTTAGGAGAAGAAAAATACTCTCTCTGGGAGGAAGAGGAGTAGTTCACTTTTGATAATTCTCCACAAATTAGAATTTGCTGTTCTGTTCTGCAGCGATTCTGCAGAGGACAGTATGAGCTCAGTGTAAGGGGATCCAGTAGTCCAGTTTGACTGGAATGGGCAGATCATGAAGAACAGTGTGAAATAAATTTGAAATAGCAGGTTAGAACTCAACTGCAGGAGTCTTTAATACCAGCTTTAATTAGCATGTGTATTTTATCCTGTCAAGGCAATGAGGAACCTTTAAAGTTTTTATTTGAGCAAGGAAAAGTACTGTTCAGGTCAGTGAATTAGGAAGACTATTTTAACAGTTGTGAATCAATTGTCACAGGTGACAATTGCGCTCTAGATAGACCAGATTCTCACTCCAGATAATAGTGGAAGCCATAGCATTCAGGCTTAGGAGCTCCTTTCATTTCTTTCCCACTTGTAACTAAGAGAAGCTGTCTCTTCCTTCTCCACTTCCCAGTCCCAGGAATCAAGCTGCCAAGGTTCTGGAGCAATGGCAGGAGAGCAGAGAGCAGTCTTGTTGCCTTCACACTCCATGGTGGCTAATCTCTGCTCATGTGGCAATGGCTTTGCAGTGGTATGTTCACAGGCCGTTGACCTCCTCTAGCACACAAGTATCTTCTTATCACTTCTCTTAATATTTCAGCACCCCATCCCCTACCCTAAAATAGAGGGAAGAAGTAACTTTCCTTTCAGATACAAAGGCCCACTTATCCTTCAATGCCCTGCTATAATTTTTCTTCCCTCCAGACAAAAGATTTGACACAATAATTCTAGCTTTCCTTCAAAGTTTTACTTTTCACTCACTGTTTATTTGAATTACACCTTATTGAGCTTTCCTATTCTAAAATTCTAACTATCTCATCTTCACTGTAGAGAATCCCATTTGTCTAGAAAGGTCTGGGCTTGATCCCTTCTCTACACACTAACTAACCTGGTCAAGTATCATCTCAACCCTTTATCCTGTAAGTAGTTGTTCTTACTCATGTTGCAGAAATTAATTTTAACTCAAGTTGCTGATACACTTATAAGAAAATCTTAAAATTCTCTTCGCTTAGAGGTCATTTCTTCTTTATTATGTTTAAGAATAGCTTGACAGGCTGGAATAATGGGCCAGAGATAACAAAATGAAATTTAATAGTGATAAGTGTAAATCCCTGCACATGTTTAAAAAACTCAAGCATAAAAGTGTTGGTTGGTGGTGAGGTGACTAGACAGTAGTTCACAAGGATCTTAATGGATTGCAAGATCCATTTGAATTGATACTGGGATATGGCAGCCACAAAAAACTAATTCAGACTTAACCTGCAATGAAAGAAAGAAATATAATACTCCAAACAGGAGAGAGAATAGTCTCAAAGGACTTTGCCACTGCTCAAACTATATCATAGAATATTATGTCCTGATCTGCGTGCCTCATTTTAAGAAAAATCAATGAGAGGATGTTTGTCGAGGAAAGAAAAATCAAGATGGTGAGGGGAATCATGCTACTTCCTCAGACTGAAGGAATGGAGATGCTCTGTACAGAGAAAAATGATTAAGGGAAATTCACTATCAGTCAATTGATTAAGTGTCCCTTGGGTACAAAGTGCTATACTAAGTATTAAAGTAACAGGCAAACTAGACCAATGCTAATGGAACTTATAATATAAGAAGGGAACAACATAGATCACCATCAAAAATAATATTGCATCATAAGTGTTTTAGAAAGCTACAAAACAAAGCATTACCTAAGGTCCAATTGGGAACATAATTTCTGATCATGGACCAAGAAATACTTCCCGATTTAATTAGCTGAGTTTTAATGAATAAGTAGGAATGAATGTAACAGATACTGATGATAGGACAGGATATTCCAAATAGAGGATATAGAATAAACAAAAACACAAAGTTAGGAAAATATAAGTGCAGTTCAATTGTACTGTAAATTATCTGCAGGGAAATGAGAAAAATCCTAGAGAAAGACAAGGTGGTGCCAGAAGACTCTGAACACTAGGCAGAGGAACCTTAACTTTTACCAATAAAAAGACTCTAAAGAGCCTTTGAAATTTTGTGAGCAAAATCAGTTCCTGACACTTTGGCCAAGGAAGACACCCAGGAAAAGGAGACAAAAACTTCAGAGGCCCCTCCCCATCCAAGGAGCTAGATAGTCCCCCCCCCCTCCTCTGTCTCAGTAAGTGTCTCCTGCAACCTGGGGACTTTTGCAGCACAACTCCCATTCTCTGTCCCCACCCTCAGGGCCTTGGTCCTTCCTCCTCCCAGACCCATAACTCCCATTCCCAACTTCTCCCCCCCCAATCTTCACACACACACACACCCCACACACACACTTTTTCCTACTTTTCTTTCAAATGGAGGCTACTTGGCTTTGTTCTGCTCCAATCTCAGAGGAAAGAATACTCAATAAATCACCTGGAAAAGGAGGAACCCCTTCCCACACAAATACACAAGTAAATATTCTCACTTTCTTTCTTCTCACCTCCCCTTTCTCCCAGCCCCTGTGCACTGTAGGTATAGATTCTGGAAGGCACCTGTCTTATCCCTGAATCTGCCTGAGCCCCAATTTGCTGATCTATAAATGAGAATCATATTCCAATTTTTTCTCCTATCTTCCTAAAGTTCTTAGCAGGCTCAAAACTGGGGATGAATATCCTTTTCTTGGCCATTGTTACTCTTAAGAGAAGGAGGTTGAGATTGTCCCCCTCACAAAGTAATCCCTCCTTGAGGACTCAGACCTGAGCATGAGCTCCCTCTGGTCTGCCCTGGCAGATCTAGATTATAGAAGTGTCATCTCTTAGCTTCCTAGGGGAGTAACCCTCTGGTAGTGGTTAGAGGTACATTAACCTTCCCTTCTTCATCACTCTATCTCTGAAGTTTCTACCTGTCCCTGTGATTCCATTTACACAAAACAAGTCTCTTCATCTATCTAAACCCATCAACAAGTATTATGTGTAATGGAGATAAGTTAGAAGCGTTCCTAATAAGAACTGAAGTGAAACAAGGTTGCCCGTTATCACCACTATTATTCAGTATTATACCAGAAATGTTAGCTTCAGCAGTAAGAGAAGAAAAAGAAATCGAAGGAATTAGAGTAGGTAATGAGAAAATAAAACTATCACTCTTTGCAGATGATATGAGGGTATATTTAGAGAATCCTGGCGAATCAACTAAAAACTACTAGAAACAATTCACAACTTTAGCAAATTTACAGGATATAAAATAAATCCACAAAAAATCATCAGCATTTCTATGTTTCCAACAAAACCCAGCTGCAAGAGATAGAAAGAGAAATCCCATTTTAAATAATTATAGATAACAAAGTATTTGGGAAGACAAGGCCAGGAACTATATGAACACAATTACAAAACATTTTTCACACAAATAAAGTTAGATCTAAACAATTGAGAAAATATCAATTGCTCACTGGTAGGCTGAGCTAATATAATAAAAACAACGATTCTACCTAAATTAATATATTTATTCAGTGCCATACCAATCAAACTGCCAAAAAATTACTTTATAGAGCTTTATAGAGCTAGAAAGAGCCAAAGGTCAAGAATTTCAAAGGAATTAATAAAAAAAATGCAAAGGAAGGTGGCTTCACTGTACCAAATCTAAAACTATATTATAAAGCAGAGATCATCAAAATCATTTGGCATTGGCTCAGAAATAGAGTGGTGGATCAGCAGAATAGGTTAGGTTCACAAGACAATAGTCAAAGACCATAGTGATCTAACGTTTGATAAATCCAAAGACTCCAACTTCTGGGATAAGAAGTCACTATTTGACAAAAATTGCTGGGAAAACTGGAAAATAGTATGGCAGAAAGTAGGCACTGACCAATATCAAACACCCTATACAAGATAAGGTTGAAATGGGTTCATAATTTAGACATAAAGGGTGATACTATAAGCAAATTAGGAAAATAAGGGATATTTTGTCTCTCAGATCTATGGAGAAGAGAAAGATTTATGGCCAAAGAATTAGAGAACATTATGAAATGTAAAATGGATAATTTTGATTACATTAAGTTTAAAAAGTTTTTGCCCAAATAAAATCAATGCAGTCAAGATTAAAAGGGAAGCAGAAAACTGGGGGAGGTGGAATTTACAGCCAATGTTTTTGATAAAGATCTCCTTTCTAAAATACATAGAGAACTTCGTCAAATTTTTAAGAATATAAGCCATTCCCCAGTTAATAAATGGTCAAAGGATATGAATGGACAATTTTTGACAAAGAAATTAAAGCCATTTCTAGTCATATGAAAAACACGCTCTAAATCACCACTGATTAGAAAAATGCAAATTAAGACAACTCTGAGATATCACTACACACCTGTCAGATTGGCTAAAATGACAGGAAAAGATAATGATGAATGTTGGAGGGGATGTGGGAACACTGAAACATTAATGAATTGTTAGTGGAGTTGTGAATTGATCCAACTGGAGAGAAATTTGGATCTAAGCCCAAAAGACTCAAACTGTGCATACTTTTTGAACCAGCAGTGTCCCTACTGGGCTTATATCCAAAGTGATCATAAAAGAAGGAAAAGTACCCACATATGTAAAATGTTTGTGGCAGCCCTCTTTGTAGTGGGAAGGAACTGGAAACTAAGTGGATGCCCATCAGTTGGGGAATGGCTGAGTAAGTTATGGTATATGAATATAATGGAGTATTATTGTTCTATAAGAAATGATGAGCCTGGAAAGATATGAACTGATGCTAAGTGAAGTGAGTAGAACCAAGAGAACATTCCATTGTGGAAAGTACCCAGGCCAGTGATATTTCCATTCCTTACTTTAAGTTTCCACTTCTTACTCTCCAGACCTCCTTTGCTGTGTCCCTGCATGGATATCTTCTCACTTCTTTCAGCAGTTTTTCTGTTCATATTTGTACTTACAGTTCTTAGCACAATGCCTGGTATATATTAAATGCTTAATAAATGTTGACCATGACTAATATGGAAAGGAGGGAGAGAGAAAAGTATTTGGAACTAAAAATCTTTTTTAAAAAATTAATGTTGAAAACTATCTTTACATGTATTGGAAAAATAAAACAGTAAGAAAAAAATTGTTGATTTGAACTTGTCCTTTCATCTTCACTACTACAGCTTTCATATGATGAGGTTGTCCCTTTTTTGTCAACATAAATCTTGTTCCATGTATGCTTTATCCAATTCCATTCAGGCTTCTGCAGCAAATTGCTTTTTCTATCATTTACTCTTTCTCACTAATCTTCAATATCCCTGTATCCTGGTTATTTCCCTGCTGCCTACAACCATACTCATGCCTTTTCCATCTTTAAAAACTAACCAACCAACCAACCAATGCTCATATGATGCTACTATCCCTGCTGACTGTCATCCATATCTCTTGTCCCTTTCATGTCCAAACTCCAGAATGAAAAAGCTGTTTACAATGGTACCTTCAATTTGCCTCTTTTTACTCTCTTCTAAACCATCTGCAGAGAGGCTTTCAACTTTATCATCCAATTCACTTTAAAATTATTTTTATTAGAATCTAATGGCCTTGCCCCAGTCTTCAGAAGCCTTCTGGACTTCTCCATAATCTTTGGCACTCACTAACCCCCTCCTGTATACTCACTCTTCACTAGGTTTTTGTGACATTGCTCTTCCTACCTGGTACTCCTTCTACCTGGCTGAATCTTCTCAGTCTCACCTTCTCAGTCCTCTCTATTGGATCTTCATCAGATCATGCTCTCTAACCCCAGTTATCCTCCAAGAATCCACCATAGGACCCTTTTCTCTTTTTCCTCTAATTAGGGATCTCATAAGCTCCCATGAGTCCAATGATCATTTTTATACAGATGATTCTCAGTTTTATTTATCCCCAAACTTTCTCCTGACTTTCGATCTCATATCACCAACCATCTTTGGACATCTCAAGCTGAATGTCTTATTGATATGTTCAACTCAACATGTCCAAAGGTTAATTGATTATTTTCCCCGAAAGTCCACCTTTCTTTTGAACTTCTTTATTTCTGTTGAGTCCACTACTTTCTCCTAGCTACCAAAGCTTGAAACTTCAGTGTCATTCTTCATTCTTCACATTATCCAGTTTCTTTTTAACTCCTATTGTTTTGTACATTAAAATTTCTAATATATATATATATATATTTATATATTTTCTCTACTTATATAGCTGCCACCATATTTCAGGCCCTCAAGACATTATATTACAGAATGTGAAAATATTTTTAGAAGAATTGTATATATTTAATCTATATTGGATTACTTGCTATTTAGAGGAAGGGGAAAAAGACGGGAGGGATAAAATTTTGGAACATAAGATTTTGCAAGGGTGAATATTGCAAACTATCTTTGCATGTATTTTGAACATAAAAAGCTATTATTAATTTCTTAAAAAATATTATACTTGGACTACTGCAATAGTCTTAAGAATAGCTTCCCTGCCTTATCTCTCCCTACTTCATTCCAACCTCCACTCAGTTGTAAAGATAATCTTCCTAAAGTATAGATCTCACCATGTCATTACATACATTCAGTAAACCTTAATAACTCCCTATTACCTCCAGGATCAAATATAAAATCCTCTACTAGTTTTTGAAGCCTTTCACAACCTGAATTATTCCTGTGCTAATCTCCTTATACTTTACTACTTCTCATATGCTCTGTAATCCAGTGACACTAGCTATCTGGCTATTGGCAAGTAAGGAAGGTGGAGATGTGGATAGAAGTCTGGGGCCCTTAGAAAGATCTGAGTTCAAATCACACACAATTGTGTGACTCTGGACAAGTTACTTAACCCTTATTTTTCTCAGTTTCTCCATTTGTACAATGGAGATAATTATAGCAACTATCTCATAGAATTGTGATGATCAAATATAATAATAATATTTGAAAAACTGCTTAGCAAGTGCCTGCCATAGTATAATCACTATATGAACTCTTATTTCCTTCTCTTCCCCCATCTTGTCCTGTGCATATATCACCTAGCTCCATGCATTTTCATTAGCTGTCCCCATGCCTGGAATAATTTCTTTCCTTCCCCGCCTGGAATTTTTGGATTCCTTCAAGGCTCAGCTCAAATCTCACCTTCTACAAGAGGTCTTTTCCAATTACCTCCATTGCTAGTGCCTTCCCTGTCAGATTACCATCCTATAAGCAGCATGTATCTTTAAATTGTCTCCTCCATTAGAATGTGAGCTTCTTAAAGGGATAGTTGAGTTTTCTTTTTGTTTGTTTTGTTTACTTTGTCTTTTTCACCCCAGTATACTGCCTGGCATATAGTAACAAGTTTTTAAAACTTGTTGACTGAATGATTGCTGATCAGTCGATCCAAGAGGATTTCTGCATCAGCAGATGGGGATAGACTAGATATATTCCAAGATGTGAGAATTTATAGAATAGGAAATGGTTAAAATAACATCAGCCTTTAAAATAATGGTAACATTGCTTGGTCAGTGCATAAACTATTTTAGTCCAATAAAGATTTCCTTAGTGCCTGGGTTGGTGTGGGTTTTGAAAACAGTATCTTACTTATAGCTTACACACAGGTAGGAAGCAGCTGCCCACATTTTATGTTTTCTGAGATTCCAGAAAATCCTTCTCATCTTTAGTATTTAAAAGCAGGCAATGTAGTACATTCTCTTAGAAGGTCAGTGTAACATAATAGTCCTGGATGTAAATAGAGTCAGTAAGACCTAAGTTGGAATGCCACCTTAGATACTTACTGCTTAATTAGCTTCTATGAGCCATATTTTTCATCTATAAAAGGGGACCAATAATAGAACCTATCTCATGAAGTTATTGTCAAGTTCAAATCAGCTAATGTATATTTCAGTTTATATATATGTGTGTGTATATATATATATATGTATATATAAATATACATAAAACACATTTTATAAAAGCTTATAGCATTATTAAAGTACAATGCATAGAGCAGGTTTGATGAGGGATGCTTTGTTGCCATTTAGTTGTTTCATTCATACCAAACTTTTTGTGATACTACTTGGGACTTTCTTAGTAGAAATACTACAGTGATTGGTCATTTCCTTCTCCAGTTTATTTTACAGATGAGAAAACTGAAGCAAACAGGGTTAAGTGATTTGTCCAGGGTATATAGGTAGTAAGTGTCTGAGACCAGATTTAAACTCATGAAGGTGAGTATTTCTGATTCTAGATCACAAGTTTTAGACATTTCTTTCAAAACCTAAGATGCCTTAAACTCAACCTCCCAAATTAAATTCTTCTTTCTCTTCAATTCCTCTTCTCTTCAAAATTTCCCTACATTTTCTATGGAAATACCATTTTTTCAGGGACCCATCTTCTCAAGGAATCATCTTTGACACCTCCCTCCCTTTTACTATTCCATAAGCAATCAAGAGCTCTGTACCATCTCTCAAATATGTCCCCTTCTCTCTTTTGACACTATCATGACCCTGTTGCCTGGACTACTGCAGTAACCTGCTGGTTGTTCTCCCTGTCTCAAGACTCTCCCCACCCCAGTATTCTCTTACCTCAGTTTTCAAATTGATCCATGGTCTGACCATGTCATTCTGCATCACCATCACCCCCAACCACCATTCAATAAACTGCAGTCACTACCTATTTTATTCAGGATAAAATACTGTTTGTCTTTTTAAGCACTTTCATAACCTTGTCCCTTCCTATCTCTCCAGTCTTTTTTGCACTTTTCTCTCCTCTGTCTTCCTCTCCTCCCCTCTATGATCCAGTAACATTGGCTTCCTTACACAAGACATTCTATCTCCTACCTATGTATTTTTACTAGTTGCTCCCCCCATGCCTGAAATATTCCCATCCCCATGTCTTGTCTTCCTTTAAGTCTCAGCTAATATCCCATTTTCTATAGGAAGACTTTCCTGGTTCCCCTTGATGCTAAATATAGCAATCTCCACTTTATCCTGTATATATCTTGATATATTCAGAATACACACACACACACACACACACACACACACAGAGTTTTTTGCATGTTGTCTAGCCCATTAGATTGTAAGTCCATTAGGGAAGAAATTGGTTTTTATCTTTTTTTTGTAACCCTAGTTCTTGACATTGTGCCTGGTATATCTAGGTACTAAATAATTATTTGTTAACATGTTGACTTCTCTAGAACATACAACTAGCTTGTTCAGGTTGCCTCATCCTATTACTTCCTTTCTGGTGTTCAGCTTCCTTTTCTGTCAAATGAAGTTAATAACAACATCTGCCTACTAATGGAATTAATAATACCTACAATGCCTACTTCTGGATATTTTCAACAAGTGAGAACTAGAAAGTTTCCTGGTAAATGTAAAATAATAAAATAGTTCATCCTAAAATAGCTTTAATTCTAATTAAAATGCAATTCCTTCCTCCTTCCCCTGCTACCCCCTGTCAAATTTTTACCCAATTGTTCATTACTATGAATGTATTTCTCAGACATTTTCTGGAGAAGGGATTTCTGAGAAAACAGGAGAAAACCTAAGACCCTAGGTCTGTTGAGTAGGAAGTAGGGAAGAGGGTCTACTTAAGATGTTAGATTAATTGGGGTCTTTTTCTTACTTATTCCAGGGATAGTCTTGCTGCTAACCATTTTGTCCCTATAATATGAAAGCAATGAATATTGAGATTATTTAAATAGTAAACAGTCTTCTAGAGGTCCTGGGTAAAGTATTCCAGGCCATTATCTGTTCAACATTCTTAGATAATTTAAAGATAATAGCCCTCTGTCTTCCCACGGATCGTTTTAATGGGTACAGCACTTGTACCTTTTGCTGAAGTGTCAGACACTCCCTTTTTTGCAGGTCTGTCTTCCAGGTAGCAAACCCTGACACACAGAATTGCTACCGAGAGTTTCACACCCTGTCACCTATCTCATAATAAGATGAAAGTGGCCTCCACTTTTGCAGAGCCCCGACTGTAAATTATTTGGCACATAAGTAATGTGTCCTTTGTAACAAATCCCTGAGCTGGTTAACTTGATTAATAAACAATCAAAACTGCTTCCAGCTGCATTAAATTAAAACTTCATCCTTATTCACAGCCGCCACCTATCTCCATCACAAGCTTTCCTTGGCTCCTACAGTCAGTGACAGGGGCTCTGCACCCCAACCAATACTTGAATGTCAGTGGACATTTATTTGGCAGATAAAGGAAAAAACAACTCAGACATTATACATAGACAGAGGAGATAATGAGCTATGTCTAAGGCCCTTCTTCCTCCTGAATCTTTACTTCCACTTACCTGCTAAGCAGAGATACTTGAAACTTCCAGACATTTAACCATATGTATGCATCCCAAAGATCCCAGATACAATGCATATAAAGTAAGATAAGATCACTGAGGGATGGTAGCATGCAGAGAACTGGCCTTTGCCAAGAAAAGTCAGAAAGAGCTAGACTGAATCTGGCCTTTGCCACATCTGGCTGTTTGACTCTGGGCAGGTCATTTAAGCACTCAGTGGCCCAGGCAGGTTTTTAAGATTATTGATTTAAGATATTAAGATTATAGATTATAAAGAAGAGATGGGTCTGCATTGGACGAGATGTAGGAACAAAATGTAAACCTGGATTCTAATCTCTGCTCTGACAGTAATTGTGTGATCCAAATGAAAATTATCTAATTTCTCTGAGTCTTGATTTCTTCCTCTATGAAATAATGATAACACCTTCACCATCACCTGTCTTAAAGGGTTCTCATAAGGGTATTGCTTTTGCAAACCTTAAGGCCCTGTGTCAATATAAGCTGTTATTAAGTTCATTATTATTGTCTGAATTTTTTGGCTTTTTTTCCTCTCTTACTAAATTAAGATCCTTGATCAGAATGATTAGCTGTAATCTTAAAGAGCAAAGATTAGGACTCTGAAGGCACTGAACACAATCAAGTAATAAGCAAACATATAAAGGCAAGAAAAATTTGAGAGTTGGAAGGGAAAGAAGGATCTTCAATGTGAGACTTTTGTTGGTTGTCCTGGCTCCTAGTACCTTCTCCTTTCATGTAACTGCACATAAGTATCCTGTGCCTGACACTTAGTAGGAGTTTAATAAATATTAATTGATTGATTGACTACATATAATTCTTTACGTATCCTTTTCCCCTATTAGAATGTAAGCTCCGTGAGGGCAGGAACTATTTTTGCCTTTCTTTGTATCCCCAGAACTTCCCAGGAAGTTCTTACCTGTGACCGGCACTTGATAATTGTTTAATAAATAATTGTTGATTGATTTCTCTGAAAAACTAGAGTAGTAATACAGAGTTCATCTGGATGAGCTTACCTTTCCTCTCCTCCAGCTCCTGGTCAGATCCATGTGATGTGGTGGAGTTTTCCCCTGGGCTAGATCTTCCATGTCTATAGAATGGCTTCTCATCCTTTGCCCTTTCAGGTACTCCTTCAGCAGCCAGTCTGGAGGGGCTGATCCCTGAGTTTCTGCTTTCTGTGACCTCAGCCCAGCTGGACAGGACTGAGCCCGAGGAGCCGCTGGCTCAGTGAGAACTGCAGGGGCATTCAAAATGCTGTCCACCCCCACCCCCCCAGCCCAGCAAAATATGGTCACATCTGGGGATCCAAGGAAGGTCAACCTGTCTCTCTTGCCCTAATCCAAAATTGAGTGTAATGTGAGGCTTGTCCTGATTCCCTCAGATGTTAGTGTTCTCCACAAGCTTCAAAATTACTTTGTATTTATTGGTATATATTTATTTGTGTACACGTTCACACGTCCTCCCACCCCCATCCAACTAACCATTTAAAATGTAGGGTCCTTGAGGATGGGGACTTTTCATTTTGTTTTTGTCTTCTCTACCTAGCACCATACCTGACACATAGGGGGAGTTTATAAAATGCTCATTGAATTGAGGCAATACTATTCTGCTAGACAACTATTATGCCTCTTTTTGCCCCATCCCACCCCAATCCAAGGTCACTTTTCAGGGTAACTGGAGAGGAATCCTCTACCCCAAATGAAGACATTGGACCTCAGCCTAGACACAGAAGACTAAATACTGGGGAGATAGTCCTGTTTTCTTGAACTGGTCTCCCAGCTGTCCTCCTCAATTAAGAACTCAGACTGTGGGAGGACCAGCTCCCTACGCATTCCATCTCCTATGGCTACAATGTGTCCCCTGAAGAAAGACTGTGAGGGGCAAGCATCTTCACTCTACTCCAAAGCATCCCTTTCATATACATCAGCACAAGGCATCTTCTACCTCCCGCTGCCAACTGAATCTCCCAGCTGGCACATGAAGAACATAGAACAGCCCTTTCTGTGACTTCAGACGTCCTATCCCTTGCTGCATTTGTCCTTTCAGGGTTAGAGGACCACCCTCTACTCAATGATGAACATTTTCATACCTGATCATACCCTTGACATCCCAGTGAATGAACTACAGATCATTATTTAAAACACACTTCTCAACCCCTACCATCGGACTCCTCACTCCCCTTCTTTCTCACCCCAAAGTTTCATCCTAACTCTACCCAGCTCTTTTACCTTGCCCTCTGAAATGCCTCTTCCATAGGCAACAAACTTTTCTTCATCTTAAACTGTTTCCTTTCCCATTCCCTCCATCTACTAGCTCTTCCTGACACTTGCCTTTCTCCTGATGACACAGATTCCCTGGTCACCCTGCCAAGTACAGGCTGTACCTTTTTTCATTCACTATCCTTGATTCACTGGTTTAGGTGGGGGAGTTGGAATCCTTTTTGCTCCCCATTGCACTTTCAGATTCTTTCCCTTCTTCCATTATTTAATAAACTCTTTTCCTTTGAGATTCAGGTTATTCATATCTACCACCCAATCAAAATTCTAATAGCTGTTGGCCACAGACCTTCCAGGTCACTGAATGAGTTTGATATCTGGCCTTTTCTCTCCTCTCCAACTCTTGCCTGTACACTAGAAGACTTCAACATACTTAATTGATTTTCCTTCACTTAGTACCTTAATCTACTTATATTTCATAAACTACTCTTTCACCCCCTTTTATCTACACATAAAGATGGTCATATCCTTGATCTTGCTATTATCCATAAATGCACTACTTCCATGCTCAAGAATTTTGAAATTCCCTTGGTTTACCATAATCTATTGGCTTTTCACCTCTCCCTTTGCCTTCCCTTACCAAACTTTATTCTTTATCCCCAACACTACTTCTAACTTTTTTATCTCTCAGTTCTCTCCAATGCATTAGCACACTCTACTCCTTTTCCCATCTTGATCTCTTGGTGAACTGGTTCAACTCTATACTGTTCTCATCTCTTGGGTTTCTAGTGCAGTTATGTGTCTGATTACATACTGATTACAGCCTTGGATCACTAACACCGTTCCTTGCCTTCAGTCTTATACATGTGCTGCTGAAGAAAGGTGGAAGAAATCATATAACCTTTCTAACTGATTCCACTACGAATTATTATATGAAACTGAAATTCTGCACTTACTGCTGCTAGGCAATCCTATTTTAACTCCCTTATCTACATCTTCTCATTATTCCACTATCCACAACAACTCTTCTGCAACTCTCATCCCTCCTTAATTCTCCTATGGCTCCCTAACTCTCTCACCTGAGAACTCTTTCATCTTTTACAGAAGAAATTGAGGCCATTCACCATGGGTTTCCTCTTCTCCCCTCTTCTTCCTCTCATAACTCAAATGCCTTCTGTAGTTTCTCCTCCTGCAACCCTGTCTCACATGATAAAGTGACTTTACTTCTTCCCAAAGCTAACTCCTCTATCTGTTCAAGTAATCCTATTTCATACTATTTCTTCTATCAGGTTGCTTCCTCTGTCACTCCAATTCTTTCACTGATTTTCAATCTGTCTCTCTGTTGCCTTAATTCCTGCTGCCTACAAACAGCCTGCTCACTTGACCTTTTCATTCCATCATATATCTCTTCTACCTTTTGTAGCTCAATTCCTTGAAAAGGGCATCTACTATAGGTACCTCCATTTTCTCTCCTCTCACTCTTCTTAACCCCTTAAAATCTGATTTTCCACTATTATCATTCTATCAAAACTATCTCCAAAGTCACTAATAATCTCTTACTTGTCAAATACAATAGCCTTTTTTCAAACCTTATTGTCGTGTAACTCTACAGCCTTTGACACTGTTGATCCCTCTCTCTTCTCTCTAGCTATTTGGAATATCATTCTCTCTCCTGGATCTTCTCACTACCTGACAACTCATTCTTTTTCTCCTTTGCTGAATGGTCCTCCAGAACATACCATGTTCTTTTCTCCATCTATACTACTTCATTTGGTGATTTAATTGGCTCCCATGGATTTAATTATCATTTCTATGCTGATTCTCAAATCTGCCTTTCCTGCCTCATTCTCTGCTGATCTCCAATATTGCATTTTCAACTATTTCTCAGACATCTGAAACTGGAAGTTCAGTTGTTATCTTGAATACAATAATGTCCAAAATAGAACTCTTAATCTTTCTACCTAAACTCCTCCCTTCTCCTACCTTCTCTATTTCTGTAGAGAACATCATCCTCCCAGATACATTGTCTCTCTGTCCTTGCCTGTTTGTCTCTCTGTCTCTGTCCCTCTCTGTGTCTGTAAGCATGTATGTCTCTCTTCAATAAATTCCAGTGACTATTGATTCCAGGAGCAAATACAAAATGCTCTATTTGGCATTCAAAGCCCTCCATAACCTAGATCCTTCCCATTTTCTCCAGTCTTCTTACACCTTCTTCCCTGACAAGTATTCTTTGATTCAGTCACACTGGTCTCCTGATCATTCCCATGCCTAGAATACTCTCTCTTCTCTCTGCCTATTGACCTCTCTGGCTTCTTTTGTCTCGATTTAAATTGTATCTGCTACAGGAAGCCTTCCCCAACCCCTTTTAATTCTCGTATCTTCCCTTGGTTAATTATTTCCTATTTTTCTTATATGTAGTTGGTGTGTGTGTGTGTGTGTGTGTGTGTGTGTGTGTGTGTGTGAAATCGAATTAGACTGTAAGGTCCTTGAGAACAATGTATTCTCAATCCTTTAGCACAATATCTGGCACATAGTAGGCAATTAAATATTTGTTGAGTGATTGATTTTTTAAAAAGCACTTAACACAGTGCTTGGTATATAATAGGCATTATATAAATGCCTTTTTCCTTCTGCCTTCCTCCTTTCCCCATCCCTTGACTTTTGTTGTTCTTTGTACAACCTAAAGTACATTCTGCTTTCTTTAAGTTTAGATAGGAGTTTCATGGGGAAAAGGTTCTAAATAAGTTGGAGTTTTTCTGATTTCAATTCCTTCCTAAACCTAAGACCACCAACCTCTCAGTAACCCAGGTTCAAAACCTGAAAATGATTTTTAACTCTTCTCTCTTACCTTCTGTCCCCATATCCAATCAGTCACCAAATGTAAATTTTACTTCTGAATAATCTTAATCCTGTACTCTTTCCTCCATCCACTGACATCATAGTTCAACTCTTTTCTGAATTATTATATTAGAATTTTTATGATTCTCTCTTTCAATTCTAAATCTATTCTTCTAGAATCATCCTCTCTAAACTAGTTAGCTACAAAATCACTAGATTCCATGATTTGAACCTAAAAAATACCTTAACCTCATTTAAACCTTGTCCACCTATCCCCCACATTCCCCAGTTTCTTCTCACTCTAGCCTCTCAACACTTCATTGCACCAGCATCTTAGCTGCTCTCTCTGAGTCTAGTATCTCTTATCAATTCTTTATTCCATTTTGACCACTTAAAACACTGATTTCACCTAATTCTCTGCTCAGAAATGACTCCCTATTGTATGCTGGTCTAGTAGAAAGGCCACATGGAGAGTCAAGAACATCTGGAGCCAGATCCAGCTTCAGACACTTACTACCTCTATGACTCTGGGCCAAGTTAGTCCAATTCTTTGAGATTTTATTTTCTCATTTGAAAAAATGGGGATAGTGATATTATTTCCTTATATAGCTTAAACAATGTGTGGGAAGAATTTCCCAAACCTCAAAATGATAGACAAATGCTATTGGTACTAAGTAGTAGCATAGTAGAAAGAGAATTTGACTAATGTCAGTCTAAACCTGGATTCTCATTATGTCCCTAGCTATCTATGTGATTTTAGACAAGTCACTTCATTCTCTGAGCTTTTTTGTTTTCTCATTTATAAAGAGGAGCTTTAAGAGGCAGTTGTGACATAATGGATAGAAAGCCAGTCTACAAGTCAGGAAGACTAGGATTTAAAAGCCTTGGCTCTCACATCTGACACCACTGCAGAGATACCAAAAATCACTTAACCCTTCAGTGCCTCAGGAAGCTTAAAAATTCAGATAGTGTTAGGGAAAGAAGCTTCTTCCCTGTTTGCCTTAAATCTCTAAAATCAGAAATCTAATCCAACGTTGGATCTAAAGTAACTTTTCTGTTCTATAATGCTAAATCCCTCTTCTGCCATGTTTGAAGATCCCAAATTATCTGTCTTTACCCTACATCCTAAATGGGTAACTATTCCTCAGCACAAACTTTAACTATAGTTAGACAAGACTTGTCTTTGAAATGTATTCATAACATGTTCATTATTCTGTCTTTATTCATGAGAGTGCTGACCTTGACCAAGGTACATCTTAGTTATAAATGTTACAAGCTAAAGGGAACATGGAAGAGATGGGATTAGAATCCAGGTCTCCTTTCTCCTGATCCAATGTACTCTTCCTTTAGGGAGTCTGGAAAGAGCCTTGAGCTTGAAAGGAGGAATTCAGAATCATAGGGCTTGGCTCTCCTACTTACCACCAGTCCCTTAACTTCCTGGGCTCCAGCTTTCTCATCTGTAACATAAGAGGGATGGACTGTATGACTTCTAAATTCCTATTCAACTATTGTATACTCAGAGGCATACCTATCTCTTTGTTAAGGAAAGGCTCCCCTATCAGCTATTGTATACTCACAGGCATACCAATGCTGTGTTTTTTTATCCATTAAAAAAAATCATCGGATTTCTACAGAACATCAGAATTCCATAAGCACAAGATCAGGCCCCTTGGCAATAAGTATAGGTTTATACAATGTAATAAAAATAGTACCAACATGTACTCCTTCTACACAAATAAGGCAACAAAACAAGGTGGGTGGTGGTTTCAGATAACAGTTAATCCAAACCATCATTTAAGTAGAGAGCAGAGCCTAGAACAGGCTAGAAGGCTCTGGAGTCCTTCCTCCCTTGGATTCTGCCTGATTGCAAGGTTGGGCAACGTCATCCCCATATTTCAGATCACAAGCTGGTATGCTCTTGTTGCCCATGGCAACCCAGCTGCACCAGAATGTTAGCATTTGTAAACGTGTGGAGGCTTAAAATTATATTGTTGATTCCGTCTGGAGGGCGATAGTCTGATTTGTACACAGCTCTGAATAAATTACTCATTATCCTTTACAACTAGAGAGAGAGAGAGAGACAGAGGAAAGAGAGAGAGAGGGGGGGGTGAAGGAAGGAAGGAATGAAGGAAGGAAGGAAGGAAGGAAGGAAGGAGAGAGGGATTGAGAGAGATTTCTTCTTTCTCCTTTCTTTTCCTTTCTTTTTTTTAATTGAGGCAGCAAATTGTGTCAGCAGGTGTGAAATGAATGTTAACCATAACAACCAGGCCTGAGTAATCAACATCCCTGTGACGAGCGTTAAGAAACATACAAGATATCATTGAACAACACAGGAGACAGGCAGACAAAGTCTAACATCAGTTGGATTTTTCCAGGGCGAACTTTAGGAATAGTAGCTGAATTAATAATAATTGCTCCCATTTATACAGTGCTTTGCAGTTTGCAGAGTGCTTTCCTTGCAATACCTCCATAGGGTAGTGCAAGCCTTATTGTCCCTAAATCTGCTGATAAGGAAACTGAAATTCTTAGGATTGGACAGTTAGAGAGAGAAAGGACCTTAGAAATCACTGGTGTGATATGAAGGTTATACCTATCAGTAATGCCATAATGTAAATTAAAATGCTTTAGTATTATTATTAGTATTATTATACAACTAGTTTGGGCCTCAAGGAGCCCCTAAAAGATTTCAAGGACCCCTATAGTTTTCCAGACTTTGAAGAACCAGTGCTCTGAACAAAATTTAGCATTTTCTTCAACTAGGAATGTAGGCAATAAATCATAATAGTATCAGCCTTCCCCAGATTGCTAAGGAGTGTTCATGACATAAAAAAGGTTCAGAACCACTGGACTAAATGAAGTATGTATAAGGTCCTTTAAACTCCAAATGTCTAGGAGCCTATAATCATTTGGAAAAGTGATTGTACTTGTTCTATTTTGCTTCAAAGTGCAAAAGAGAATGGGATGGCTTTAACACAAGCTTCATGTCCCTGGAGTCTTTACAAAAGCTGTATAATTAGCTTTCAGGAATGCTGCAGAAGGAATAAGTTCCAAAGATCCTTCCAGCTTCAAAATTCTGTGAGCTTAAATTCTGTGGAACATCATGGGATTTATCTGGAGTCACATATTTGAAAATATTCAGGCCTACTGCAAGGATTTCCCTCAAGACATTTACAGAATCAATCAACTAACAAGCATTTATTAAGCACCTATTATATATTGTACATAGTGCAATATACTATGTTAAATGCTGGGGATATGAAGGGATAGGGATTGGGATTGGACCTGTTTTTTTCATTCATGTAGGGAATTTCCAGATGAAGAAATTCCATTTACCAATGCAAATGAGCAGCAACAGGTAAAATGTCACAAGACTGGCACACACAAAAGTGTTTCTGACAGTGTCCCTTGGAAGAGGCTAAGAGCTAATTCTAAGAAGTCATAACATAATGGAAGTGTTTTGAGAGTTGCTGGGCATTCTGTAAATTGTTTCTAACCAGCTAGTCACATGGTAAAGGTGGGATCTTTGGCTGTGGAGACATTCAGAAAGGAATGGGATGAAATTCTTGACCATTTTTCTCTTTGGTTGTGCTGGTTATGCATTGGTGAGTTTGACAGCACTACTGGTATCATCTGGTGAGACACAATGACAAGAGTCCTTGGATCTTGTCACTAATGAAGTCATGTGACCCCATGAAAATGGACCTCTAGTTTTTGCCATCTTAGCTCTTGGACAGGGAGCAATTGGAGAGGAGAGGGGAAGGAGAGGGAGGAGGGAAAGATCTTCTATAGAAGGTAGTGCTTGAGTAGAGTCTTGAATTATATCTCCACCCAGGCAGAGGCAGAGGCAGAGATGAGCAGTAATGAAATCCAGGCATGGGGGAACCAGTCAGTGCACAATCTGAGTGTGGAGACTGAGAAGCTCAAGTGTTTAGTCATAGCAAGAAGTTAAATCAAATTAGGCTTTTGGATGGATGAAAGGGAGCAACATGCTAAAATACTGGAGAAGTAGAGAGAGAACAAGTTGCAGAGGACTTAAGTGCAAATGAGGATTTTGTATTGTACCCTAGAAGTAATAGGGAACCATTAGAATTTCTTGAGTAAGATGGGCTTTAGGAAAGCACTATAGCGGATGAATGGAGACTGGATTAGAAGTAGGAAGAGGCTTGAAGCAAAGAGAGACCAGTTAGGCTATTGTAATAGGTGATAAGATGTATCAGAGGTCATAAGGGCTTGATCTTTGGTAGAGGAGTGTTTGATAGTAATTTTATCAAACATGTCACATAACATCATGTCACCTCTCTGAAGAATTAAAAATTTTTGTAGATCCATCTTTTAACAGTTAACTCCACTAAAACAACTCCCCTTCCCCACCTCAATAATGAGTTTTATACACTTTCCAATCTTCATTGCCATTTTTTTACTTCTAGATACAAGATTCCAGATCTCAACTTCTAATGTGTGCCAGACTCTTGGGCACTTTGTAAGCCACCAACATCTCTCTGTGATTTGCCAGGTCACTATCCTCTTAAATGGGTACAGATGGAATTGGAAGGAAGCACTTTATTTTGCAGTTGTCCTTGATTTTTAAAATAGGGGTTAAATAGAACAAGACTTCATAGGACCACACCTCTGTTGCCTTTATTCTTTGTCACAGCTGAAGGCTAGCCACTAGCTAATTAGTACAACAGACCTGCATTGACACATAATTCCTGACTTAATGGTTTTTTTGGTTGTAATTAGAAGACTTTAGTGCATCAAACTCTCATCTTCAACTATAGGTCATCTAACACTTTAATTCAAGGTAACTAATCAATTCAATTATTTCAAAAGACTTTTATAGGGAATTGTACATTTCTATTTGTAAGGCATTGCTAGGGAAACACAAAGGATCATAACGTGTTATTGCTGTTAGGGACTAGAGTTACAACCCAGCAAATTGATTGGGGATGGGGGGGAGAGCTGTGGCCTAAGAGTGGACCTGGAGCTAGATGAATTATATTCCAAGCTTATCTGCCAAGCTTGATCAAGTCATTTAATCTCTGCTTTCTTTATCAGATCATAGAAACTTCTTCACCGTAGAAGTTCACTCCTCCTTTCTTCACATTGGAAACTTCTTCCCATCCTCAGGCTTCTCTTCCCAATAGTTGGTTCTTTTCAGAATCTCTATTTGGAGACCATCTAAGTCTCAAACTGGGCCCTTTCTGCTACCTCAGTTCCCTTTTTCAATTCCCTTTTGGCTTTTTAATGCTGTCTTCCTCCATTATAATGCAAGCTCCTTGAAGTTAAGCACTGTCTTTTTGCTTATTTGTATTCCTATCTTAGCCCAGTGCCTATCACACAGTAGGTGCTTTATAGATGCTTGCTGATTTGACTTGATTTAACCTTTCTGAGTCTCAATTTCCTCATCTTTAAAGATGAAGATAATGTTTAGAAAAACTCTGCAGGAGGGGATATAATAATTATGAGAGACCCACTTTTCCATTGCTTTGTGATTCAACATACACTTGTGCCAATCTGCTCCTCCACCCTTTGAAAAAGGAAGCCATATAGAGACCCTTTCTAACTCCCTATCTCAAATTTTGTTGATGAGCAGTTTTTTTCAGTCATGTCCAACTCTTCATTACCCCATTTGGGTTTTCTTGGCAAAGATACTAGAATGGTTTTCCATTTCCTTAAGCAGTTCATTTTACAAAAAAGAAACTGAGGTAAGCAGGATTAAGTGACTTTCCCAGGGTCACATAGCTAGTGGAGTTGGATTTGAACTGAGATCCTCCTGACTACAAGACTGGCACCCTATCCACTGTGCACTCTACCTTCCCATCTCAAATTGGTATATATGCTAAAATATATGTTATATATCAAGTACATCTTGGGAAACATAACATATAGGAGTGTTATGGTTCAGTTAATACAATTATTTATAAAAAATTACTCTCATCTTTTAGCTATGGGTCTACTCTAGCTCTTGAATCCCAGCTAACTAATCAAATTAAACCACTTCAACAAACTTTTGGCAAACCTATTTTCTAGAGAAATCAGGAAATAGCTGCTATTTCCAGAAATGGAAACTATTCAGACTTTTTAATAGATTGAGAAACAACCTCCATATCACACTTAGCCAGTTTATAGTCAAAATTCCTTTCAGAAATTTGCAAGACCAAATAAGCTTTTGATCTTGGCTGTCTTAGAAGAATGGAAGCACTTTTAATTAGCAGCAAGGGCAATAACCAGGGTGAGGTTAAAGACTTAGTGGAAAACATGAAGGAAGCTAATTCTTAAACTAAAGAAATGCAAGCACATAATAGGATAAAAATGAGAGACAAGGACAGACCCCCAACCATGTGTGACCAATAAGAACTTAAGAAAAAAAAATAGGAATTTCAAAGTTAGTATTTCTAAAGGTTGAACAGAATCATATTAGATATTTTTGGTAAGGTTCTAAATACTTTGAAATACAAAAATTTACATCTTGTATTTTAAGAACAGGATCTTTCAGTAGCATTTCATATACTGCTTTCATTTTTTATTTTTTGAGGTAATTGGGATTAAATAACTTGGGCAGAGTCACACAGCTAATAAGTGTTAAGTATCTGAGGCTGGATTTGGTCCTTCTGACTTTAGGGCTAGTACTCTATCCATTGTGCTGTTTTAGCTGCCCCTTTTTTCATGCTTTTTTTCATATGATGCTTTCTACCCACCATTTACTAATTTTATTTTTCCTTTTTCAATGGTACTTGTGGCTGTGTTATAGCTGGTTTTTTTTTTTTTTTTTTTTTTTTTTTTTTTTTTTTTTTTTTTTTTTTACCAATGCTTTATACTAACCTTTTCTGTGGCAACACTTTAAGAGACACTCCAATTGCAAGCTTACAAATTCCATGGCAACAGTTCAGCCTATGCGCTGGAGGTCCCAGTTCATCCCTATACATCAATGTACAACCCATGCCAACAGAGACTTTCATTTGTTTATAGAGCATTCTCACAAACAAGTCTTTCACTTTCTTCTGGGAAACAAAGTCTACTTCCTTGACAGCAGTAAACAGTCCTCTGCTACCGTTCCCTCACCCCCCCACCTATTTCCACAGTAAATGACTCTGTATTTCTCCAGTCCCCCAATACTTCACTGCATTCTGGAGAATTCAAGAAACCAGGACCAGAGCCAGATGATTCTGAAAGGGCTTTTCCTTACCTCTGGTCATTGGAGGTCTCTAACCTGCCCAGTGCTGAATTTGACCGCATTTTGTTTCTTGGAATCATGGTGCAAGACAGGAACTCTTTTTCCGTCTCTCTAAGGGACCTTAGAATCCAATTGCGCCTGAGACTCTGGAGCAAAAAAAAAAAACAAGTGAGCAGAAATCTAGAATATGATGGAAAGCTGGTGGTTTGCTCGCTAGAGACAGGGAAAAGGAGCCGTTGCCCTTTTTCTGGGCTCCAGTGTCTGGCACGTTGCACCCTGTAATTGGAGTGATGTTCTACATCACCTCCCCAGGGATATCGTTAGCATCACATGGGAAGGTAATTGATTCCCCTGTGAACCTGGGGGAGGAGGAGGAGGAAGAAAAATGAACCCTTGAACTGACTTTATTCTTATCTCCCAAGACAGAACCCTCTAGTACATATTACCTGATTATTTAGCCTTGCTCATCAGGCATTTATACCCTCCTGGCTTCTATTCCACATCAATTTGAATTTCACAAAGAAGGCAGATTTCCTCCAGAGCACAGACCTACAACAAAGAAGGAGGAAGGACCACCAGCATTTAGTTAATGCTTACTGTGTGTTAAACACTTTTACAGATGCTGTCTCACTTGATCCTCATAACAATCCTGAAACATAAGTGCTATTATTATTTCCACCTTATAGTTGAGGAAACTGAGGCAAACAGACCTGGTGAAGTCTAGTAAATACCTGAGGCTGGATTTGAACACTGGTTTTCTGGACTCCAAATTTAGTGCTATTAACTGCCCCACCTAGTCATCAATGAGTGGGTATTATACACATATTTTGGTTTAATATAAGAAAGAACAATCTAAGTATATGAAAATGGATTAATTACCTCATTAAGTAGAAGTCTTCATCACTAAAAGTGTTCCAGCAGAAACTTTTCATTGAATAATAAATAAGAACTTTTGTTTATATATCCTCTTTTTTGTGGACCTGTGATTTTATCAGAGTAGGAAGTTCCCAGTGTGAGGAACTCTCTCTACCATTAATAGTCTTAGAGGGCTATGAAGTTAAATTATTTGCATGCAGGCAGAATATTTTCAGAGGCTAGGTTCCTGCTTAATAATAATAGCTAACATTGATATATATAATACCTAAATATGTATATATACATCTATGTGTGTATGTATGTGTATATATATGCATATATATTTAAGTTTGAGAAACATTTTACAATTACTAACTCACTCAATCCTCACAAGAAGTCTGAGAGGTAGATGTTACTATTATCTTCATTTTACAAATGAGGAAACTGAGGTCTAGACAAGTTGTAGTATCTCAAAGGTAACAGTCAGCTAGTAAGCCAAGATTTGAATCTGGGTCTCTCAGAATCCCAAATTTAGTATCTTTTTTTAAAAAAGATATTTGGCATCACTTTCAAGGATGCCATAGAGTAGTTTCATCCATCAGGCAGAAAGTTTTACCAATCTCAAAGATAACTTCTTGTTCTTGTTGTTCAGTCATTTTTTTTCAGTCTTGCCCAATTTGGGTTTTTTTCTTGGCAAAGACACTTGAGTGGGTTGCCATTTCCTTCTCCAGTTCATTTACAAATGAGAAAACTCAGGCAAACAGGTTGAAGTGAGCTACCCAGTGTCACACAGCTAGTAAGTGTCTGCAGTTGGATTTGAACCCAGGAAGATGAGACTTCCTCTCAACCAAACACTCTACTGTGCCTAATAATATTTATTCTCATCTACTCGAAGTTTTAGGTTGATCTTGTTTAGGTGAGAATTTAATTAATTCTGGGATAGGTACTTGGTGTTTACTCTAATTTAAACAGATAGGATTTTAAAGGTATACTCTTCTAGACCTAGCTTCCTCCTATAATCTAGTCTTGCAATTCTAGTAACTGCCAACAGGTGCCTTGGTTATGTTTACTCTTTATGGTCGCAGGATCTCATTCTACTTTTTCCATATTATATGCTTTTATGTTATAGTATCCAAAGCCTGGAATATTCCTCTATTTCCATCTCTAGTTATTTAAATCCTTCAAGACTGTGACCCAGAAGGAATCATGTTTTCCATGAAACCTTTCTTGATTCCCTCCAAGTTAAGAGATTCAAACCAAAAAATAACAAAAGGTGGTTTATTTAGCTAGGGCATGGAAAGTATATTCAGCAAAGATAAAGGGCTGGTCTAGTAGTGAATTGGTTCAATCAGCTTTGGAAAATCCACCAAATCTGAGAGGCACTGACTCTGCTGAAAGACTAGTCTCTCCTATGTCCATAGGGAACCAGGAAATTGATGGAAATCACATCATCAATGATGCTTTAGCTCTGTGCTCATCAAGTCTCAAAGATGACTTCTCAGCTTTTTAGAGAAAAAAAGAATTAGCCTAACCTAGAAAGTAGGAGACTCTATACCAACTGTCCAAATTTACTCCCAGTATCCACTATTAGAATCTTCCTCGATCACTTGCCTTACCCAAGCACATCCATCTAGTCTCTGAGGCCAGCCTTCCTGCATCTTCCCTGTCCTATCACTATTTGAAACTAGAAAATAGAATGAGCCTCAGAGTAGTTTGGACCTGGATCTCTACAACTCTTGTCAGAAGTAACCAGTGGAATAGGTTAGCTAGGCTTGCACTCCTACAAAGAAAAAGCTGCAGAGAGAATATCCTTCTGTTTCTAGCTCCCACCAAGTACCTAAATCCCCCCACAGTGAGTCCAAGGCTCAAGTATCAACACATCCCCTGCCTTTCCTACTGATCCTAGGCTACCATTCATGGCCTAACAACACTGCTAGAGATAGTTGCTCTCCACCCTTTCTGACCTTGGAGATTCCAAAATTCTCCAATCCCCTTCATTCACATATTATTCCAGATTATATCATCTGTAAATGATATAAAATGAGTTCTAAGTCCTGTCTTTCTATGTGAAAATAGAAATCTTTAGCTGGAAACTAGGTCAGATCTAAAAATTGATGCAAGGAATTTTCTCACAAGTAAACATATCAAGCAACTCATGTGTCTTATCTGAAAACTGAATCCATGTTGGCTAATCTGCTATTGTTTCCCTATTCCATTCATTTAATACAGACACTTGGGAGGAATGGGATGCCTCTTTTTCTGATTTCAGAATATTGTACCTGGTTGCTCTCCACCTCCCAACTTGGAAAGCCCTTCCTTTTCCCTCCAATTGAAAATCAAATTACCTAATTTTGTAAGTTTTTTTTATGGCTATTAATCATTTTCTTTTAATTATTTGGTCTTATTTGTTTTTAATATATAAAAATCTGTCTCCCTCTGTATTCAGGGCCCAGTGCCAAAGTTGAGGAGGCCCTGTCCCAATTTGTTATACAATTGGCATATATTATTTAATAAATCAACATGTTCAAAAACTCAAATCTTTGTTTCTTCATTCATTTCATCTTTCCCCTAACACGTATTCCTGGGATAAGGTTCAGTTCTTCCCAAGATGCTAAGGGAGTTCTGATTTGTTATCTCATCTACTTCATACAAAAAAAGAATAACTCACATTGGTACAGTACTTTAAAGTATATACAGTACTTTCTTCACAACAATCCTTTGTGGGGAGTATTGTAAATATTGTTATTCACATCTTATGGATGGATGAGGTCAAGATTGATTAAGTGATCTACTCAAGCTCACTCAACTTAGATCTTTCCTAACTTCAAATCATTTTCTCTGCACCATAAAGTTTTTAAGAGGAAAACTAAGGTTTTTTCTGTCCCTGGCCTCTTCAGTCACCAGTAGTCAAAAGGTTTTTAAACCTAATTGAATCAGTCTTTCAATTCCTCATAGGTAAATTTCTCCTTCAAATTGAAGCTTCTGGGGAAAAGGACTTAGTGATTGTTTTATAGTGAGCCTGAAGGAGTCAGCATTAGTCCTTAGGAGGTGAAATAGCAGATTAACCCTCTGGACCATTAAAACAACCAGTAACTATTGATCTCAAGAAAAATCCTTGAAGTGTTCAGTTTATTTTGTTCTCTCCAAAGCATGGCATATTTTAAAATCCAAGTGAACACAGCAAAAATCTTAATTATTTTAGTTTCCTTAAGTTTGAAGATAGCTTTAAAATCATCTAGCATAATTCACTACTTGATGATCAGTTATCCTTTTCATATCATGGGAGTTTAAGGCCACAGTTATCCCCTTGAACTGAAAAATCCATGTAAAAATATTTTACCCCCCCTTCATACTAGTCTGATTTTTTCTTTTATGGAGTATTTACAGTAATTTATTGTAAAATTTGGATTGAAATTATTCATTACTATACATATATCATAAGCATTTCAGTTTCTAAATTTTTTCTAAGGTATCTTCTGGGCTTCACATATCTGTAGCATTCAAAAAACTCCCCTCAAAATCCCATTTAATATCTTATGCTGATCTGTGATATATTAAAACTGCTGTGTGGAAGGGATAACTGTCTATTTTCAGAGACATGTCAGAGTGGACTGAAAACAGAAGGTCTTAGTACCTCAGCCACCAGAAGGGAAGGAAGAGGCAAATGCACTGGTATAGGGAAACTGATCTCATTACATCAAACTTAAGAAAACTAGTCTTCTGTGGGGGGGAAGGGAATATGCCAATGGAGAAGAAACCCTAGGTGATCCTCCTGGAAACACTGATTAGGGCTTTGTAATCAACAGATTGTGTCTGTTGAACAAAGAGAAGACCAGCTAAATTTAGAGGGATTCATCATCAGAAGACTACCCACTAAGAAATTATTTTCTTTTCAGTCAAAGCAACTCACCTCCTAAAGCAGGAAAGGATTGCTATCTACATAAGCATATGGAGCATCCAAATGGTTAAATTCAGAAATTCTTTTTTTTTTTAAATTTTATTTTATTTGCATAACATATGTGTGGGTAATTCTTCAACAATAACCCTTACATAGCTTTCCGTTACAAATTTTTCCCCCCAACTTCCCCACCCCTTCCCTAGATGGCAGGATATCCACTACATGTTAATTATGTTAAAATATTGGCAAATCGAATATATGTATACATATTTCCAAACTTATCATTGTTGTGCGAGAAAAATCTTATCTACACAAACGATATATCAGATAAAGGAAACACAATGTAAGCAAACATCAATCAAGGAGTATGAGAATGTTATGTTGTGGTCCACATTTCGCATCCCTCTCTCTGGGTGTATATGGCTTTCTTCAGTGAACAATTGGAGGTGGTTTGAAACATATCATTGTTGAAGAGAGCCATGTCCATCAGAATTAATTGTCATATAGTACTGTTGTTGCCGTGTATAATGATCTCCTGGTTCTGCTCATTTCACTCAGCATCAGTTCATGTAAGTCTCTCCAGGCCTCTCTGAAATCATCTTGCTGGTCATTTCTTACAGAACAATAATATTCCATAATGTTCATATACCATAATTTATTCAGCCATTCTCCAATTGAAGGGCATCTATTCAATTTCCAGTTTCTAGCCACTACAAAAAGTAAATTCAGAAATTCTAAAAGCACTAAAATATACATACCAGCACACATATCTATCTACATAACTCTTTGTTTTGCTTGGCTTTTGTTTTTAACTCATTTTTTTTTGTTTTTAGCTCATCTTCTCTATCAAACAATAAAGTAAATTTCTTTAGCTGCTTGGGCAATACTAGACCAATATGGCCATTATGAAAAGCATTTATTGAGCACTTCCTATGTGCCAGGCATGATACTAGGAACTGGTGATATAAAGACAAAGATTTAAAAAGTCCTTCCCTCAAGGAGCATACATCATATTGGATGCTACTCTTCTAGCTAAATGGACTGGAAAATCATCCACAATGACAACATAACTTATATGTGAGCCTTAATGATATCATCTTGGCATTTCAAGCTACTGATTTAGCAATACTATGAGCTTTAGTTAGCTATGAATACAAAATATAAAAGAGGATAATACAATTAAGTTTCTAATAATTCTGACAACTCAATTCTAAGGGACATAGGCTTAAGATGTTTTTGTTTTGATAAGACTATTTTTAGATTTATCAGAACACTCACTACAATAGAAGATAAAGACAATTCTGTGCTATCAGATTTATACATTAAGTAGGAAAAATGTGATTTTGGATCTATCTGCAATGCAATGATATTGAAGGATCTCATTAATTCTTCTAAGACTTGGTATATCATAATGTAAAACAGATACCTTTTAGATGTCTTAATCTTAAAGACTTGATAGAATAATCTTTCCATCTCCACAGGTCCCCCAAAATATTACTGGACTAGAGCTTAACTTTCTATTCTCAAATGGAGCAGGATTTTTTCAGCCAATTTTGTGATTCCCTATTAATCATTTGGACTGAACTGAGAAGAGAGCTTAGGATCACCCTCTAATCGGACCCATAAAGACATTTCTGGTAGAACTTCCAGTATAAATAGACATTCTCAATCTGGAGCATTAGAATAAACTTAAAGTATGCCCTCAGTCTCCTTAGAAGGAGGATGCATGTGTAGAAATATGTATGTGGTTGGATAAGAAATAGAAAACTAAGTTATGGGAGTTTGGATCTTGACTTTGCTTTCTGTGTCTCACTTCCTCCTGACTATGGTTAAGAATAGTGTATCCTCCTCTCCTTTCCCTTTTGGTGGCTGAGGTTATTCCAGTGAAATGTGCTCTTTCTTCTTTCTGAAAGGCAATAAGGGAAGTTGTCCCTAAGTGCTCTTTCTATTATTATTTTATCTATTATATATCAATTATTCTCTTCCTTTTTCAGGGAAGAAGAAAGTGGCAAGCTCTTTTAACTGGTCTCCTTCCTCTCTCTCTCTCTCTCTCCTCTCTCTCTCTCTCTCTCTCTCTCTCTCT
>JAJPUD010000481.1:574408-621451 GCA_023553655.1 Myrmecobius fasciatus
CTCTCTCTCTCTCTCTCTCTCTTTCTCTCTCTCTCTCTCCCCCTCCTGTATCATCATCCAAGTGATACCTGTTAACTATGGGTATCCAAGACACTATCATTAGATCTGTTCTCTTCTTCTATTCTACCCACTTGATGATCTGATCAGCTCCCAGCTCCTAGATTCAATTATTATGTCTATTTCTAGCAGCTACATGGTATAAAAATGAGCACTAATGAGCGTGGCAAGGAGATGTTTTGCCTCAGAGAGCATTTAAGCAGAAGGTTCTGTAGAAAGTACCAGAAAACTTGCAAATTAAAGACATTGGTGTATATTTTTCCTCACTTTTCTTCAATTTAAGTTTGAATTTTGCAATAATCAGTTCATGATCTATACTCAGCTCCAGGTTTTGTTTTAACTGCTTGTATTGGGTTTAGGCTACAATATCTATGTGTGTTTGTATGTATGTATTTACATATATGTTTATATGTATATGTATGTATAACATTATATATATTTTATATATATATATACTCATTCTAATTTCTATATTAACCATCTAGTGATGTCCATGTGTAGTGTAACTTTTGTATTGTTGGAAAATAGTGTTTGCAATGACTAGCAAGTTATCTTGACAAAGCTATTAAGTCTCTGTTTGGCTTCATTTTGTATTCCAAGGCTAAATCTGCCCGTTATTCCACTTATATTTTTATTTCCTACTTTAGTATTGGGTTGGAACCCCTATGGTGAATGTGACATCTTTTTCTGGTGATATTTCTAGAAGATGTTGTAGATCATCATAAAACTGATCAACTTTGGTCTCCTTCAGCATCAATGGTTGAAACATAGACTTGTATTACTATAATGTTGAACAGTTTGCCTTAAATTCAAACAAATATCATTCAGTCATTTTTGATACTATACTTCAATACTGCTTTTCTCATCCTTTTATTGCCCATGAGGACTATTTTATTTCTTGTAAAGGATTCTTGCCCACAATGGTATATATAGTGATCACCTGAATTAAATTTACCTCATCCCTTCCATTGGTCCAAGATGTCAGTGCTTAATTTTTCCATCTCCTATTTAACCACATCCAGTTCACCTTGGTTCTTAAATCTTACATTTTTAGGTTCCTACAATTAATTCACTTAATTCACTGGATTTCCCTTTCATCACCAGACGCATTCACAGGTGAGCTCCTTTTAGCTCTGGCGCAGCCACTTTATTGGTTTTGGAGCTTCTTGTATTTGTCTTCTATGACTATGATACTAGAGTGTTTTACTCTTTCCTTCCCCGATCGATCACTTTTTGTCAGAACTCTTCACTATGACCTGTCCATCTTGGATAACCCTGCACAGCATAGCTCACAATTTCAATGGGCTATGCAAATCCCTCACCATGACAAGGCAGATAATAAGAACTTATTAAGTATCTACTATGTGCCAGGCGTTGTACTTTGCTTTAAAGAGGCAAAAGATAATCCCTTTCCTCAAGGACCTCACAATCTAATGAGGAAGATAAAAAGCAAACAAATACATAGAAGCAATATACAGGATAAGTAGGAAATAATTAATAGAGGGAAGGCACTACAATTAAGAGGGGGTTGGGAATGGATTTGTGTAGAAAGTGGGATATTAGTTGGAACTTGAAAAAAGCTAGGATAGCCAGGAGGTGGAAATGAGAAGGGAGGGCATTTTAGGAGTAGAGGACAGGTAGAGGAAATGTCTGGAGTGAAAAGATGGAATATTTTGTTTGTGGAACAGCAAGAAGGCCATTCCATGCTCACTGGGGCAGTGGGAAGGAGCAAGGTATAAGACAGGACAAGTAAGAGGAATAGAGGCTAGATTATGAAGGTCTTTGAATGCAAAACAAAAGTTTTTTATTTGACCTTAGATGTGATGGGAAGATACTGGAAATGATGATATGATTGAACCTGCACTTTAGGAAAATCACTTTGGCAGCTGAATAAAGTGAGGCATCAGACCCACCAGCAACAGTAGAACAGGTGTGAGGTAATGAGGGCCTGCACTAGAGTGGTGGCAGTGTCCCAGGAAAGAAGGGGGTGTATTCAAGAGATGTTGCACTGTGCCCAAAGGGCTATGAGATGGTGCATACTCTTAGATCCAGTAGTGTCACTACTGGGTCTATATCCCAAAGAGATCATAAAAGGTCAAAAAAGAATTCCCATGTGCAAAAATGTTTGCAGCAGCTCTTTGTGGTGGCAAGGAACTGGAAAAAGTGGATGCCCATCAGTTGGGCAATGGTTGAAAAAATTATGGTATATGAATATTATGGAATATTATTGTTCTGTAAGAAACAACCAGCGGGATGATTTCAGAGAAGCCTGGAGAGACTTGCATGAACTGATGCTGAGCGAAACGAGCAGAACCAGGAGATCATTGTACATGGCAACAACAATACTATATGATGATCAATTGTGATAGATTTAGTTCTTCTCTGCAATACAGTGATCAAGACAATTCCAATGGACCTAAGATGAGAGACTGAATGCAGATCAAAGCATACTATTTTCATCTTTTTATTTTTTGCTTTTTTGTGGTTTTTCCTTTTTGTTCTGATTTTTCTTTCACAACATAACTAATATGGAAATATGTTTTAAATGACTACATGTATAATCCATATATATGCTTGTTTTCTCAGGGAAGGGGAGAGGTTGGGGAGAGCAAGAGGTAAGGGAGAAATAAAAAATTTGGAACTCAAAATCTTACAAAAATGAATGTTGAAAATTATCTTTACATGCAATTGAAAAAAATAAACCACTACTGACGGGGAAAAAGAGATGTTGTAAAGATGAAATCAACAAGTCTTGGCAATAGATGGGATATGGAGATGAGGACAAGGAAAAAAATTAAATAGTTGAGGATGACCCTCAATAGTAACAGGGAAGTTTGGAGGAGGTTCGGATTCAGGAGGGAAGATAATATTTCAGTTTTTGGTATGATGAGTTTAAGATGTCTACAAAACATCTGAAATGTAAGATTAAGTCAGAAGAGAGATTTAGAGCAGGATAGGCAGATTTGAGAATCATCAACATAGCATAGAGGTAATTAAATAAATAGGAGATCACTAAGTGAAATAATATATAGAGAGAAGAAGGCTCAGCCAGAGTTCATTGGGATGGTTTGTGCGTATGACCTGGATGAAGATCCAGTAAAGGAGACTGAGAAAGAACAATCAGGTAGGAGGAGAACCAGAATCTTATCCCCAAAATCTAGAGAAAATATAGCATTCAAGGGAAAAGATGATGAACATTTGAAGAATAAGAACTGAGAAAAGGCCATTCATTTGATTTGAAAATTAGGACACTGGACAATCTGACATTGTGTAATTTTAGAAGGAAAAGTTTTGGTGGAATGCTAAGATTGGAAACTGGATTGTAGGGGTTTAAGACAACAGCGAGAGAAGAGAAAGTGGAAATACTGATTGTAGATGGCCTTCTCAAGGATATATAGGATGATAATTAATGGGATGGAAGGATCAAGTGGGGGGATTTTGATGGTGGAGGAGACAAGGCATGTTTGTAGGCAATAGGAATGAGCCAGTGGTCAGGGAGAAATTGCAGATAAGTGATGGCTTGGGGATAACAGGGGCAGCGATCTTATGTGGACAGGTAGAAGGGTTTACTTTGGTAAGGAGTAGGAACATCTCTTCATGTGAAAGAATGGAGGGGATAGTATCAGAAGATATCTGAGTGTTAGGAAATGAGAATAGGGGAGGGGAGGAAGGGGGAAATAAAATGACCTTAATTTTTTTTCTATAAAATCTGAGACAAGGTTTTAGGCAGAGAATAGGGGAGGAGGATAGCCATGAGAAGTTTTAGGAGTAATAAAAAGGTTCAGAAGAGTCAATGAAGAGAGTAGGATAGTGAGTTGATAAGGAAAATATAGAAGAACTGCCTACCAGCAGTGAGGGCACAGCCAAGGATGTATAACATATATATGTAGTGAACCCAGTCTGAATGGTTTTATGATTTTTTTCCATCTCCTTTCAGTAGAACATGTGTAGGAGAAAAAGCAGTGGATGGTAGGAGCAATCCAAAGCTGAGGCTTGGCAGGATGAAACTGGTGAGATTATAATGGGGTCAAGGACTCAAGAGGTAGGGTTGAACTGTTTCACCAAAGGATCAATACGAGGAAAAGAAGAACAAGTGGCTAGTGCAGAGTATGGGAAAAAACTGAGGGGCAGAGATATTATGGTGTGGACAGAGTCCACACCATAAAAGAGTCAGTATGGAAAGGGAGATGGAAAGGGAGAGGGAGAGGGAGATGGAGAGGGAGAAAGCCAATAGATTATGGTGAGATAAGGGAATTTTAGAATTCTAGAACATGAAGGGGTTCACTTATGGGTGATGGCAAAATCAAGGTAATGACCAATTTAGTGTTTGCTGGCAAAGATATGGTAGTTGATTTTATATAAGATCATATATTGATAACTAGAAGAGCCGCGAGATATCATTGAATCCGAACACATTTTACAGATGAGAGACTCAGAGAACTTAAATCATCAGAGAACTAAGTAGCCCTGTGAATAGAAAGAGGATGGACATGGAGTCTGTTAAATACTGTTAAATACTGTTTCATACACTTAGTGGCTATGTCACCCTTGGCAAGTAACTTGACTTCTAATTTCCTCAGCTTCCAGGGATATTATGAGGATGACATAGTATTTGTAAAACCCTTTGCTATCTAGCTATTATTATTATTGTGCCAAGACACATAGATAGTAGGCAGCAAAACCAGCATTCAAATACATCTTTTCTGACTTTAAATTCAACCTTCTTTGCATTGAACCATGGAAGAACTCTATGTCTGATGCTTGAAGCATTCTACAGAATTTCATAGCTGAAATGTTGGTAGTGGTTTTAAATTCAATCAATTCAATATTTGTGAAAGCAGAACTATACAGGAATTTTTTTTTTGCTTTTTGCACTTCCATCAACTATGAGAAAAAGAGATCAGAAGTTTCTTTTTCTGTGTATAAAAATAAATTTTGCAAGTTTTTTTCCTACTTCATTTTTCTTATTGCCATTCTCGTGAAAGTGAAACAGTAATGTTCAATTCTTCTGCAATTGTCAATCTAAATGAGATTCCCTTCAGCTACAGGTTCACATAATATTCTCAACAAAGATCTCTTTGATCTAACTTGGATTTTTAAGTTTGGCAAGACTGTAATATCCTAAGACTTCAATGCTAAGCTAATTTCACTAGCACAGTTCAGAATTTCATTCTATCTTAGCAGTACATACAAAACCCAAAAATTTATTTGGTGGAGAAAACTTTAAACCAAAGAAATCCTTTTCGTATTTGCCAAGATATTGCCAACAGTATTGTCTAACACCTTAGCTCTTCTGCTACTGCTAAGCCTAAGAATCTCTGGGCTTTTGTTTGGAAAAACCAACATATTCTAAGAGCTGTCTATGCATGTTAACATTTCCCAGAAGCTGGTAAAACTTGAAAAAAATTGTAAAAAGATTTTGTTCTGTTCCCTCAAACTGCAAGAGCTGCATTATTCAAAAAAGCTCAATTGATGCCTTGGAGATTAAGACTACTACGGGCATATGTTACAGATTTGGCAAATATATTTTGAAGCATGTTTTCTTGATTTGCTTGGAATTTTTCTGCATTGTTATACCCTTAGCTTCTCGCATTTTAATGTAATCTTCATCCAATCATAATTGATGAAGAATTTATGACTCCAAACCTTCCTATTCTTTTCATGAGCATGAATGTATTCCATATTATTCTATTTCTTTCTAACAATAATGCTGTCACACCATAATAGTAAAGCCACAATTTATACAATATCTACTATGTGCCAGGTATTGTGCTAAGTGCTTTACAAATATCTCATTTGATCCTCACAACAACTCTGAAAGATAGATACTATTATTATTGCCACTTTGCACTTGAGAAAACTGAAGCAAACCTAGATTAAGTGACTGACCCAACATCACAGAGTGCCTGATTAGAATTCAGGTCTCCCTAAGTCCTGGTCCAGTGCTCTATCCATTGAATCATCCTACCTGCCTCCATACCACCAGCTCATCTGGTTCTCTTACACTGATGGACAACATCAGGGGCTATAGTTAAGTAACAAAAGTATTTTTATTTTTTCATTTTACAAATGATTTCAGAATGAACTTTGATGCCATTAAGCTAATTTAATTCATTCTAATTTATAGAGCCAAGAGTTCTTTGAAAGCATCTCTTTCAGTGGTCTATTATGGGTATTCACCAATTCCAAGGTAGGATAGTAAAAAAGACCCTACTAAAGGCATTTAATTTTATCATTTGTTTTTTGAACTAGAGAAAGTTCAGTGAAGTCTTGTGATCACTTATTAATGAATGCAAACTTTTCTAGCCAGATCATTTTGGGAAGAATTTGATAAAAAGTTTAGTTTGCTGAAGACATTTCAAAGAAAATAAAAAGATATATTTATAACACATCATCTTGTTTACAAAGTTTCCATTGAAATGTCACTTGCAAAACTATATAGTCTGCAAAGCAAAAGCCTTCACATCCTGATTTACTTTGAAGAGGTATCTTTACCTTGGAATTCAATCCATCTATTTGCCCAGGATGGAGGGTCTTTTAAGTTTACTGGAATATTGGGATATGGAACTACTCATAGGTGACTGGCTATTGATTAAGCCAATCAGACCTGCATATTACTGTTAGTCCTTTCACAGGGATGATTCATTCTCAAAATCTATATAATAATGCACCTGGGCTCCTTTTTAAGGGATATTTGTGATTAACCATTTCTGCCACCACTGTAATTGCTAATGAATATCTTTACCTCCTCTTATTCCTTCATTTTCTTCCCTTACCACCTATTCCTTTATTTCCCTAGAGAAAATTCTGACAATGGATATTAATTTGCATGCCATATTACATACCCAGAAGAAATAATATAATCTCATTATATGGAAGGAGAGAAAAAGAGATTATTTCCTTCTAACTTACTTTGTAGATTCTCCAGAATGAAAAGATTGTGTGAGAAAAACAGCCCCATCCTGATTTAGCATTTCCTCACACTTCACTTTCATAGGAGTTTATGATCAAGGATATCACTCCATATTTGATAGCCAGTAATGAGCATTTAGATTTATTTCCTGTGACCCAATATTCCTTCCAGTAATGATGGAAGATAATCAACGGTATATTAAATCAGTGGTAGACATGAAGTTTTAAAAGGTGCCTTTCCTCCAACCTAATTACTTGGCACCCTCTGTTACTTGGATTTTGAAGATGAAGGAAGAAAATGCAGAGCTGCATTATTTGTACATATGAATATTGTAAATACCCAATTGCTCTAAATAAAAAAAAAACACACTTCCATTTCTGAACAAACGTGTCACCTCAAGTGCACTACATTTTGCCGAATGGAACTGTTGAACTTTTCTCTCCCTATATAAAAATGCATAGCAACAAAATATAACTTATAGGATGCTTTGTATCTGGTCATTTTTACTGGACAATATTCAATAAAATGAGATTCAGATAAAGTCTGTTTTTCTTCATTTTTCTGTGACTTAGATGATGTTATTATGATGAAACTTCATTATTCATATAAGATGATGTCACAAAAATACATGAATATTACAGAGAAGAGCAATTTTCTGACAATGAAAATACTTTTTTAAAGTATATTTTGTTGTGCTCCTTGCATGTGTTGTAACCACTATATGTTGTTATTGTTGTTCAGTCATTTCAGTCATGTCTGACTCTTCATGTCCCCATTTGGGGTTTTCTTGGTAGAAATACCAGAGTGGTTTGCCATTTCCTTCTCCAGTTTATTTTTGCAAGTCAGAAAACTAAAGCAAACAGGATTAAGTGACTTGCCCAGAGTCACACAGCTGTCAAGTGTTTGAGTCCAGGTTTGAATTCAGATCTTTTTGACTCCAGACTCAGCTCTTTTTCCACTGCACCACTTAGCTGCCTTACCTGTGGTATCTGGTCCACTAGGAAAAGCTCTTCTTTGTTATTGTCTTCTGTGCCAAAAATGAGGAAGAGCTTTTGGACTGGAGGATTAGAACAAAAATGGCAGATGGGAAACTGATACTCAATATAAACAAGGAGCTACTCCTAAAAGAACACTTAACTGGTGAATTCAAGTCATCTAGCCCAGATGAACTATATCCCTTAAGTACTGAAGAACCTGGAAGATGTATAATTGCTTAGTCACTGAAAGTGATATTTCAAAGATAAAAACTTTGGCAGAAATATCTCAGGAGAGGGGCATTATGTTCCAATTTTCAAAAATGGGAAGAGAATGGAGTCTATAAACTACACAGCCAACTGAGGCTGACTGATTTTTGATAAGATCCTAGAATATATTATTAAAGAAATGGTTAGTGGATATCTAGAAAACAAAGTAGCAGCCCCAAAAGACCCAGTAATATTTCATCAAGAGCCTTATTTCCTTATTTCCTCTTTGGAAGGGGCTATTAGACTAGTAGACCCAAAAAGTGCCATAAGCTCTAGTTAACCTAGATTTAAACATGGCATTTTATAAAATATCTCATGCTATTCTTATAGAAAAGATGGAGAAATGTGGGCTAAATATAGAGATAGAACCTGACACAAAGAGTAGTCATCTAAGTTTGGAAGGAGGTATTTAGGGGAGTGGCCTAGGTATCTGTGACTGTACTTATGCCATTTAACATTTTTATCACTGATTTGGATAAAAGCATAGAAAACTTTCTTGTTACATTTACAGATAATACAAAGCTGGAAGAGATAACCAGTGTGGTCAATGACAGTCAGTTCCAAAAAGATTTTGACAAGCCAGAACATCAGGCTGAATAAAGAAAGATGGAATGTAAAAAGGATAAAACTAAGATCTGATGTTTGGCTTCAAGAAATCCCCTTCACAAACACAAGTAGGAGAGAAATTTAGTTAGCCAGAAGTTTATTGGGAAAAAAAGGAGATTAAAGGATTGCAAGTTTAATATAAATCAATAGTATAAGTATAAAGTGTTATATTGGAACACTGGCTTTGACAGGTGAGTTTTCAATTTAAGAAGGGCATTGATAATCTAGAAAGCATATAGAGATACTGAAGGGCTTGAAGTCCATGCTATACAAAGATTGGTTGGAAAAAATGTGATATTTAAAGATGATGTAGGGATGGGAGGAAGGTAGGATGAATTTTTATTGTTCAGTAATGTCCAGTTTTTCATGACCCTATGATCGTGGAGTTTTCTTGGCAAAGTTACTGAAATGGTTTGCCATTGAATTAAGGCAATCACAAGTTAAGTGCCTCACCCAGGGTCACAATTATTACCGATCTGAGGCTGGATTTGAAGTCTGATTTTCCTGCCTCTGGGTCCAGCCCCCTCTTCACAGAGTCATCCAGCTGCCCATGGAATGGTAGCTGGTCTTCAAAAATCTAAAGCACTATCATATGGAAAAGATGGCTCAAGAAAATTTATTCTGCATTGCAGAATTATTAGGAGGAAGTTTCAAAGAAGCAAATTTAGGTCTGGTGCCAGAATAAATTTCCTTCCACTTAGAAGTCATAAGCAAAGAATGAATCATAATTTGTTTTGATGTCATCATAAGAATTACTTTTGGTATATAGGTTAGACCAAATGATTAACTTTGAACTCTTAAATTCTGAGATTCTTTGAGACTTTGGAAAAGTTGCTTAATTTCATGGGGCCTTCCTCATTCCTTCATCTAAAAATGAAAGTTGAATTGTCTAAGGCCTTTTTATCCAAGGATCCTGTATTTTAAGTGGATGGCAACCTACCTATTACTGCTGATTCTGCCAGAGAATAAGAGTTGCTTGATGCAGTAATGTTGCACTCAGTGTTCTGGAGAGGAAGAAGGGCCAACCTTTCAGTCATGGAATTTGTCGCACACATCCTCCCCATCCTTTCCTCCCCCTCAAAATCTGTCAGGTAAGAGGCTCCTTTTAGGACTCACAAAATCACTACACAAATTTGCTAATAAAGAAAGCTGTTTAATAGGGCTCTCATTATATAAAAGGCTTCTATAGGATGTTCAGTGAAATGGATGATAAAACTGAAAGTCAGGAAAACCCGAGTTTAAATATTGCCTCAGAAATTTACCAGCTGTGTGACTTTGGACAAGGCCCAGTGACTGGTTAAGTGACTGGATAAGTCACTTAAAAACTCTCGTTTGCCAAAACTTCCTCAACTATAAAATAAGGATATAATAGCACTTATCTCCCCAAGGTTGTTGTAAGGATTGAATGTGATAATTTTTAATTAAAGCTTTTAATTTTTAAAACCTGTGCATGGATAATTTTTCAACATTAATCCTTGCAAAACTTTGTGTTCCAATTTTTCCCCTCTTCTCCCCACCCCTTCACCTAAATGGTAAGTAATCCAATATATGTTAAACATGGTAAAAATACATGTTAAATTCAATATATGCATACATATTTATGCAATTATCATGCTACACAAGAAAAATGAAATCAAAAAGAAAAAATGAGAAGGAAAATAAAATGCAAGCAAACAACAACAAAAAGAGTGAAAATGCTATGTTGTAATCCACCCTCAGCTCCCACAGTCCTTTCTCTGGATGTAGATGGATCTCTTCATCACAAGATCATTGGAACTGATCTGAATTACCTCACTGTTGAGAAGAGCCACATTCATCAGAATTGATCCTTGTATGGTCTTGTTGTTGCCTAGTATAATGATCTCCTGGTTCTGCTCATTTCACTCAGCATCAGTTCATGCAAGTCCCTCCAGGCCTCTCTGAAATCGTCCTGCTAGTTGTTTCTTATGAACAATAATATTCCATAACATTCATATACCATAATTTATTCAGCCATTCTCCAATTGAAGGGCATCCATTCAGTTTCCAGTTTCTTGCCACTACAAAAAGGGCTGCTACAAACATTCTTGCACATGTGGATAATAAGGTTTTTAAAAGTGCTTAAGAGGGGCAACTAGGTGGCGCAGTGGATAGAGCACCAGCCCTGAAGTCAGGAGGACCTGAGTTCAAATCTGGTCTCAGACACTTAACACTTCCTAGCTGTGTGACCCTAGGAGTAACTTAACCCCAATTGCCTGAGCAAAAAAAGTGCTTAAGAGGTCAATTCCTGGAATATAATTATGTAGATCGCTTAATAAACTTTTTTTCTTTATCAGTAAATATAGTATAGGGAAGTCTTAGCTCAGTTTTATACATATAAATAAAAAACTATCCAGATAACATAGGATAAAAACATTTAACAATAATTCTAAAGATAAAAGGCTCAATTATTTCTGTAAAGAGAAATACAAATAATCAACTCTCTTAAGTTCAGTTGGCTATTCCAGGACAAGAGGCCATATAGATTTCCCAACTCCTAAGGTAAGAAATAAAGAGAGTGAGATCAAATCAAGTCAACAAGGATTTATTAAGCTTGTTCTATGTGCCAGGCACTGCACTAAGCAGGGGAAAGGCAAAAACAATCCTTTCCCTCAAGGAGTTTACAATCCAATGTGGGAAACATCATGCAACCAACTATGTACAAACAAGGAGTAAATTAGTAATAATATCAGAGGGAAGGCACTAAAAGTAGGAAAGGACAACATCATGAAACCAAATTTATTAAGCCAAAGAGATATTAAAACTTAAAACTAAATTTTCAGGATACTCTTCTCTAACTGATGTTAGACATAATAAGGAGCCACTATAATTTATTGAGTAAGGAGTGATAGATCTGGATTTTAGGAAGATGAATTGGAAACCTCTATTGGAGTGGAAGAAGGAATATTTTAATAGTTCAGTGTGAGGGGCCTGTATCAGAGTGGTAAATAGTATCAGAGAAGAGAAAGGATTTACCTGAGAAATGTGAAGGTAGAATTGACAGGTAACTGATTAGATATGACAGAGTGAGGAATCAAGTGACATCTAAGTTATATTGTGCCCTCAAAAGTAATTGGGAAGCTTTGAAGGAAGGTGAGTTTGAGGTGGGGGGAAGATGATGAGCTCAGTTCTGGACATACTGAGTTTGAGATAGATATCTATACAATACCCAATTCAAGCAGCTGGAGATAGGGGACTGGAGGTGAAGTTAGGACTAAATAAGTAGATTTGAAAATCATTAACTTCATGATCAGCAGAGTCTTCATGACACTATTTGGGATTTTCTTGGCAAAGATTTCTTGGAGTGATTTGTCATTTCCTTCTCCAGCTTCATTTTACAGATAAGCAAACTGAGGCAAAGTTAAGTGACTTGTCCAAGGACACAGCTAGTAAGAGCCTGAGACTGGCATTTGAACTTAGGCCTTCCTAACTCCAGACTTGGGACTCGATCTAATACACAACTTAGAGCTGACCTTCCCCAATAAGTAGAGCTGTGCAAAAATGAGCTGCCTGGAGAGGTATTTCTTCAACCCATTTGAAGGTCTTCCAACAGAGGGCTGGATTATCATTTAAGCTATTATAGTGGGGGAGGGGGTTGTCAATAGTTGACTTTGTTGATCAATGAGATACTTTCCTACTTTTAACTTGTGATTCTTTGATATTATCCAATATATGTGTGTACATTTTGATGATACTTTCCATGACTCTGAAGCTGGTAAAGCCAGAGAAGCTCTATGGTCATCACTATTAAAGCTGTGATTGGACTTGTATTTAGGCAAGACTTTTTGTACTGCCCTGCTGGAAATGAAGTGTTCTGAGGAAATACAATTGTGTGAGGGGCCAAGGCACAATTTTCAAATGTATCTCAATATCTTCAATTTCAGATTCCTCTGTCTAAATGCTTTCTGAGGTAAAGCATCTCCTTACCAAGTTCATTAATGTTCACCTCTGGTATTTAGAGAAAGCTCTGAAAAATATCATGCTTCTAATGAGACTATGTAGATCTGGTGAACATTTTTGAGGCTACCTGACATATAAATGTATTTTCACATGCATGTAAGAAATAATCATCATCTTCTGCTGCACCAAAATTTGTACCAAATAAGAATCATTGCCTTTTAAAAATCAGGTGACCACCTGTAAATTTGCTAAAGGAAAAACCAAATTAAAATTAAATTTTTAGCTTTTCTAGTGATTTAAAATTTTGATAAGTTGTTAAATTCATTATTACATTACATAAGTATTTATTAAACCCTTTCCTAAATGTAAGGCACAGTATTGGGTGCTAAAGATCACAAAGATCTTACATTTCAAATTGTGAAGAAAAAAGATAAGTATGGAAAAAAGATAAGTATAGATAGATAAGTATAATACAAACTGGAGAAAGGATGGTAGGGACAAAGGAGAGATCTAGAAAAGGTACTCAATCTGAGAAAAGAGAAAACTTTCAGCTAAGAGGAATCAAGAAAGATTTTTGCACCTGAGGTGAGCCTTGATGGAAGGGAAAAGTTATAAAAGGCAGAGGTATGGAGAAAGTATATTCCAGGAATGAGGAGACCTGTACAGGGCATGAGAGATGTTATGTCAAATTTTGGGGAAAGTTCGTATTTTATTCTAAAGGCAATAGGGAGCCCCTGGAGGTTTTTGAAGAGGTGAGTGACACACGAGGAATTTATGAATAACACAAGAACAATAAGACAACACATTTAAATTAACAACTATCTTATTATTTTTCAATACTGACAGAAGTATGAATCTGCTCCTTAAGTATTGGGTTGATGTCCATAAACATTGGCTAAGCATATTTATGCTTGTTGCCACTCTTGTTGTAATTTTCATTAACAAAATTCTGAAGAAGTTTTCTTTCTGGAAATAAGGGAAGAAAAGTTTTGTTTAATGCTAAAGCAAAATTAGAATAGAATAAAAGCAATTTATACCATTGTTTTAACAAAGCTGAATATGCTAGGGAACATAACACTTACTCAGTAATCTTATTAAAGAACAACATAACTTACAGGCTATGATCCCTATGTACATAAGAGGTTATAATTATTTATTGATTGGCAAGACTAAATTTAATATTTGGAAGATCAGATTAGACCATATGGATAACAAGTAGCAAATATTTCAGTCTATTTTCACTTATACTTTGCAGAGGAAAAAAATTTTTTAGCCCAAAATGGTAGTTTAATGAATTCTTTTCCTCCTCTTGAAAAATTGAAACAGGTAAAGAAAAATATACAAATTATTTTTTCATTATAAAAATTATTATTATATTTCAATTAATTTAACTAACCTAGAAAAAACTGCAGATTTACCCACAATTGATTAAAAGTAGATGCTATTAACAATGAACCACACCACAGAAAGGAGCTCCTTCTAAAAATAATAGCAATAAACTACTATTTATGTATTGCTCTTTAAGATTGCAGTATACTGTACATATATTACCTTGTTTGATCTTCAAAATAGCCTTGTGGACCTCTAAGATTGGCTAAGATGACAGAAAAAGATGATAAATGTTGGAGGGATGAGGGGAAAATTGGGACACTAATACATTGTTCATGGAGTTGTGAACTGATCCAACCATTCTGGAGAACATTTTGGAACTAAGCCCAAAGGACTATCAAATTGTGCATAACCTTTGATCTAGCAGTGTCTCTACTGCATCTGTATCCCAAATAGATCATAAGAAAGGAAAAAAGGAACCCACACATACAAATTTGTTTGTAACAGCCCTTTTTGTACTAGCAAGGAACTGGAAAATGAGTGAGTGTCCATCATTTGGGGAATGAATGAATAATTTATGGTAAATGAATGTTATGGAATATTATTATTCTGTAAGAAACGACCAGCAGGATGATTTCAGAAAGGCCTGAAGAAACTTACATGAACTGATGCTAAGTGAAATGAGCAGAACCAAGAGAACATTGCATATAGCAAACAAGATTATTGGGTGATCGATCATCTGTGATGAATGTGGCTCTTTTCAACAGTGAGGTGATTCAGGCCAATTCCAATTGATTTATGAGGAAGAGCACTATCTGCATCCAGAGAGAGGACTGTGGGGACTGAATGTGGATCACAACACATAATTTTCACCTTTTTTGTTGTTATTTGCTTGCCTTTTTTCTCATTTTTTTTCCTTTTTGATCTGATTTTTCTTGTGCAGCAAGATAAATATGGAAATATATATAGAAGAAATGCACATGTTTAACATATATTGGATTACTTGCTGTGTAGGGGAAAGGGTGGGAGAAGGGAGGGAAAAATTTGGAACACAAGGTTTTGCAAAGATGAATGTTGAAAACTATCTTTGCATATATTTTTTAAAATTACTGTGAAATAGGATCTATGAACTATTTATATTATAATGATAATAATTATTATTACTTTATAGGAAACTAAGATTGAGTATGATTAGGTAGTCAAGATCAGGATCACATAGAAGCAGAAAGCAAAATCTGGTCTTCCTAATTCCAAATCTAACATTCACACCCACTGTGCTTATTTAACCTGCCTTATAAAGTTAACTATGAATAGTAAAATTCAGTTATTTAGCATGTTTTATCATCTCATTGGTAGATTTTTTTAAAAAAGTTCTCTAGCCTTTCTTAAAATTTGTTCCTGCTCCAGTAACACCCCCTCTTCTTCCTTTTTCTGGAATCTTTTTTGCCTGGAAACCTCTATCTGCTATAAATAGTACTTGACTACCTGAGATATCAGAGATAGGAACCAATCAGAAGTATCTGAATGAGACTTTTCCACCCTCCCTACAAAACCCCTATTTTTTCCGTATTATGTGTAAAAACAATTTTTAACATTGTTTTTAAAACTTTAAATTCCAGATTCTCTTCCTTCAAACCTCCCCACCCACCACACCACTACCACTCCTCCTTTATTGAGAAGGCAAACAATTCTGTATAGGTTCGGTATTCATGCAAGGCACTTCCATAAATTCATGTTGTGAAAGAAATCATAGACAAAAAATTTAAATAAAGTAAAAAAAGTATGCTTCTGTATTCATATGCCATCAGTTCTTTCTCTGAGTATGGATAATTTTTTTCATCATAAGTCCCTCAAAGTTGTCTTAAATCCTTGTAATGCAAAGAATAATTTAGGCATTCAAAGCTGATCATTTTATAATTTTTGCTGTTACTTTGTACACAATACATTTCACTTTGCATCGGCTCATGGAAATCTTTCCAGGTCTTTCTGAGGGCATCTTGCTCATCATTTCTTTTAATGCAATAGTATTACATCATAATTATGTAGCACAATTTGTTCAACCATTCCCCAGTTGATGGGCCTGCCCTCAAATTTCCAATTTTTTGCCACCTGGATCCCTTTTATTAGGGGATTGCTCCCAAAAGTAAGCTGCTCTCTACTGTTATATGAATTGATCCTAGTATGTGTGTATTGGGGGAAAGAGGGTAACGATATTAGAGGGAAATCAATCTTGGAAGTGCTAGTTCAGGTTTCCAGGGTAAGAGGTTAGCATTGTCCATTGCTGGAGGTGACAAGCTCCCAGTCTCCTCCCTCTCTCAGTGATTAGGAGATGAGGATAGACTGCTGAAACTGATAGACCTCATCACTGGACAGCAACTGAACCTCTTTCATCTCATGATATAGCCTTTCTTTGATGTTCCTGCCTTTCCCTCCTTGGATGTCCCCCTAAATTGCAAAGCCTTTTCTTGATGAGGTTAAAACACTCAGATAATAGAAGTCTATTGCTGGTGGTCACACTGACCCTTTTGAAGATGTCTCTATATCTCCCTATTCTCTGCTCCCCCTGCTCCCCACCCCCAAATGGACTCAAGAGATCTAGTTTTTATACTTTTAAGGAAATACCTTTCTAGCTCTAAAATAAAGCTGAAGGAAATGAACAAGATAAAGAGTTTAAAGCAAACCAGCTGGGTCCAATGTAGCTAACAGGTCTACAATTTGCTTATGAAGCTGTCAAATCCTGGCTGAGAGGAGAGCCATCAACTGTCTGATTGCCCAGACAACTGGATCCATACCCTTCTTGACTTTGAGTAAGCTAACACATATGCTTCTTAGCAACCTTAGTCTGAGCTTGGGGAAGAGGAAGGATAAGGTGGAGTGAGGAGGGAGAACAAAGTCATTATTTGAGCTTTTTCCTCCATAGCTCTTCCATTGGTCTGAATCTCTTGCTTTAATCCCATTATTTTGTGATGATCAAAGTCACTCTGCTATGCTCTTTTCATCTCTCCTTCTTTCCCTTAACTTATCCCCTTTTCTCCTTCCTCCTCTCATCTTATCCCCCTCTTCTTGTCATCTTCCCTCTTCCTTCACTTTCAGCTGCATCTCAACCTTTAGGGAGTCCATATAGCTTCCCATTTTTGCCCCAATGAAAAGAATTCCTGAGATGTAACTCCAAAGACTTAGAGGTATGTGAATAAAAGGAGAAAGCTAGAGGAATAAAAGCTGATTTTTTTTCCTATATGAAGAATGGGAATAGTTTTAGAAAAGACTATGGATTTTAGGGATCTTTATGTTGTTGTTCAAACATTTGTCATGACTGACTCTTCATGATCCCATTTGGGATTTCCTTGATAGAAATACTGGAGTGGTTTGCCATTTCCCTCTCCAGCTCATTTTACACATAACTGAGGTAATCTGAATTAAATGACTTGCCCAGAGTCACACAGGTAGTAAATGTCAAGTGGCTGGATTTAAAATCGGGAAGATATCTTTCTGATTCTAGATGTATATTTTTTTTTTACCTTTTATACTCAGGTGCATAATAAATACCTCATTAATTGACACAGCCATCTTAAAGGCATTAGAAAGCAGCCAGAAAAATGAAAATAATCATATAACTCAATTCTTATATGGAAACATTATGATTAGGCTCTCTCTTCCAAGGGAAATATCAGTTCAGAGAATAGAGCATTAAAAGGTTATGATAGTTATTATTTGTCTTTCATTCTCAAAGGGGACCATGACATGCACATGAATTAGATTTAAGGAGGGCTGTTCAATTCACCTGCCTCACCTTCCCCTCAAGAGCCATCTAGGTCCAGTGACCAGATACAGATTTAGAACAACTGGGGATGATCCTGGATGCAATGGAAGACCTTAGCCTTTTTAAGAAAAGGTATTCATTCAGCAGTTCTCAGTCTGAGGCCACAGTTCAGTGATGAAAAAGCAATTGAGCAAAGAATCTCCTCCTTAACCAAGTCAAAAAATATAAATAAATAAATTTGGGAGGGGAAGACCCTCAGGGTTTCTGGTCAAAAAATCACCTCTCTGATCTCATGGTCCTACTTTGAGAGCAAAGGGCATAGCAAGGTAGGATGATGGAGATTGGCCATAAAGTGGGATAGTTCCTATTTGACAAAGACTCATTGGACTGTTTTACCAAGGGACCAAATTGTGTCTTAGTTTGTCTTTCAACTTACCATCCTCTGGAACTTTCTCAATATATTTCTTGATTTCATTTTCATTGAAAGAATTCAAAAGCATTGCCAAATCTAAGCATTCTTTTCCATAATGCCTTTCATATGTACTCTGTTTCTTTGAATGTTCTTGGTTCCAAATGTGTTTAAGCAGAATTGAAGGAACTGTGAAGAAAAAAGAGAAAAAAAGTCAAGGAGAAGAAAGCTTGTTGGGTAAGCAAAGAATCATCACTATCTATTAACATTACACTGAAAGCTCCTCATGATGAGCTGAATATGCATCTTCAATCATGTGAGGAGCTAAGTTAGTATTTTAAATGAAACCTCTTTAAATAACCAAGACAGGAAAATTGGGAGGGCATAGGGCCACAAAATTATTGGTTTTCTTTTTGGAGGAGAAATGAAACAGTGTAAGAGAAATACAGGTTTGAGTTTTCTGCAATCAGGAAATTAAATGATCATATAGTAATTGGAAGCTTGAGGGTATGTTCAGGGAAAGATTAGTACCCGCTGGTGTGAAGGCTGCCAAGACCTTTAGAGACTGCTGTCCATCTTGGGTGTCCACCTGATCCATCTAACTCTCACCTGAGGCTCAAGAAACACAGTGGCCATACCCTGGTAAACTGAACAGACAGGCTAAATCAGGTTGAAGGTAACCAAAGGGTCTCATACCCCACCGTGAGTTAGGAGGAGGAGGAAGTAAAGACTTCCCCTGCTGGACTGGGCAAATAAGAATAATCCAACGGTTGTGAAGGCAGGTGAAGCAGGTGTTGTGGAGTGCTTGGAGCTTGGTTAGATTTCAAAGTCACTGAGGTCCATCCCTTGCATCTGGAGTCATCACAAGTCATCTTGACTCTGTCCTGTCACTGGACAATGGTGGCTTGCTTTTTTGTCTGTTTTGTTTTTCATAATAACTTATTTTTAAAATACATGCAAAGAGAGTTTTCAATATTCACCCTTGCAAAACCTTGTGTTCCAAATTCTTCTCCCTTCCTTCCCTCCACCCTCTTCCCCTAGATAGCAAGTAATCCCATATATGTTAAACATGTGCAATTCTTCTAAACATATTTCTACATTTATCATGCTGCACAAGAAAAATCAGATCAAAAAGGAAAAAAATGAGAAAGAAAGAAAAGCAAGCAAACAACAGCAATAAAAAAGATGAAGATACTATGCTGTGACCCATATTCAATCCTCATAGTCCTCTCTCTGGGTGCAGACAGCATTCTCACTCACAAGTCTATTGGAATTGGCCTGAATTACCTCATTGTTGAAAAGAGCAAAATCCTTCAAAGTTGATCGTCACATAATCTTCTTGCTGCTATGTACAATATCCTCTTGGTTTTAACTCACTTGTTTAGGGTTTATTAAACACTAGATTACTATAGTCATTGACTATTGTGTCTTGTCAATCTAACTTATTCTGACAGTAGTGACTTTAAAAAAGAGTGTGAGCCTGACAGCTTCATGTAAGTCTCTCCAGTCTTTTCTGAAACCATGCTTCTGATTGTTTTTTATAGAACAACAATAATCTATAATATACATGTACCGTAACTTAGTCATTCCCCTGATCATCAGTTGGGGACTCAAGTTTCCAGTTCCTTGCCAATACAAAAAGAGCTACCACAAACATTCTTGCAATGTGAGTCCCTTTCCCTCTTTTATAATCTCTTTGGGATATAAGCCCAGTAGACACACTGCTGGATCAAAGAGTATGCACTGTTTGATAGCTGTTTGGGCATAGTTCCAAACTGATCTCCAGAATGGCTGGATCAATTCACAACTCTACCAACAATGCATTAATGTCCCAGTTTTCCCTTCTCTCCTCCAACATTTATCATAATCTTTTCCTGTCATTTTAGCCAATCTGAGAGGTATGTAATGGTATCTCAGAGTTGTCTTAATTTGCATTTCTCTAATCAATAGATTTAAAACCATTTTTTCATATGTTTTCCAATTTTCCCAATAATTTTTGCCAAATACTGAGTTTTTTTTATCCCAAAAGATAGTCTCTTTGGGTTTATTAAACACTATATTACTATAGTCATTGACTATTGTGTCTTGTCAATCTAACTTATTCTGACAATGGTGACTTTAGAAAAGAGTGTGAGCCTGACAGCTTCATGCAACTCTGCCTCATCCTAAAATCCAATTCATGCAAGATTCAAAAAGAGAGTAGAGATTGATTTTTTTAACATGTAATCAGAAAAAAATGGAATTTTCCAAAAAAGTTAAGATAATAAAAAGGACTGCTTTATTTTTGTCTCTGTACTCTTAGTACTTAACACAGTGTCTGAAACTTAAGATGACACTTACTTAAGATGACACTACTCTTCACTAAGAAGAGTAATGAAATTGTATAAATCATTTGGAATGTTTTTCTCTAGTGAAAGAGAATAGAGATAGAATTCAAGGATGAGAAATTAAGGAGTCTCTTCAATCAGATAATTCAATAGACCATCGACAGAAATAAAAAATAGATGAAAAGTTTGGAAAACTAGAACGAGGTCACCTGAGTCATGATAGGGTGCCTCATTCATCCAGACATCTGATTAATTGCTTTGTCAAAAAAAAGCAACTAATAATTTCTTGAATAACCTTAGTGACGATTTTATCCTTCAAAAGATAGAGGAACCAAAAAAAATGGGAAATTCTATTCTGAACCTCATTCTCGCTAACAGAAAGTGGCTGAATTTAGAATTAAGTCCTTATTTCACAAAATTAAGATTGCTCATGGTGTTTCAGTGATGTTTAAGCAGTGAAATATACTTTTTTTAACTGCATAGTGGTCCTATTGACTTGAAGAAGAGATACTTAACACTGTATTCCTCTGGTTTTCTGCTTCCTGCCTCTTTCCATAATGGCTCCAAAGTGAATAAGAGTTTTTAAATACTTGGTAAGGGTATACAAAAATAGGTACACAATCAAGCTGTATAATGCCTATACGATAAAGCTGACACATTTCATTCCTATTCCCCATCCTACCTCACCATGAAAGGTGGTTTAAAATCATGATGTCTTGTCAGTGGTTTTCATTGGGAAAGTTCTTCCTAAACTGAAAAGATAAGCCCACAATACTAAACTAGGAAGATAAACCTATAATACTATTATAAATATCAAATCTATCCTTACCAGTTCCACAAGCTGCAGCAACTGGTACTGTTGCATTATATCCATATTTGACATTCAAGTCTCGTAATTCAGGTATCTTCACTGGGACTTGGAAACTACGCCTAAACTCAGTTTCTAGACGCCGAGGAAGTAACTTTTTCCAGTCAAGAGGCCCTTGTATAGTTGGTTTCTTTACTAAAAAGAATGGAAAATAACAAATTTTGTCTAATTAACTTAATGGGATTAACATTTTAAGTTTATTTTCTTTTCCTTTCACTCTTTTCTATGCCAAAATATACTCCTTATACCTAGAGATAAAGCTAACATATGTGATTTACAAATACAATATGATAGGAATCAATCTGGAGCAATTAGGTGTCAGGAAGACTCATTCTCCCCCCTCAGACACTGACTAGCTGTGTGATCCTAGGCAAGTCACTTAACCCTGGTTGCCTCAGTTTCCTCATCTGTAACATGAGCTGGAGATGGAAATGGCAAACCACTCAAGTTCATCTTTGCCAAGAAAACCCCAAGTGGGTCCATAAAGAGTTGAGCATGACTAAAATGGCCAAACAACAAGAAGCAGCAATCTGCTCCGTTATTTGAAACATGGGAGTCTGAGGCTGATTGCCTTGATTTGTTAGGACCATGGCTGGGGTAATGGGCTTATATATCAGTTAGTTCTTTTGTTCTACTATATGATTTTAAATTGCAGTCTTCAATATGGCCAATAATATACTGTAAGTGTGTGCTATTGCTCAAAAACTAGAATTTTATCTCATTAGGGAAAATTTTTGTATTAGTCACATCAAGGCCAGGAAAGTTTGTTGTTAGGTATATTTACATATGGATATTTTAGAATAAAAATTTTGAAGGTGATTGCTTCATAGGCAACTTTTCCTTTTTTTTTTTTCCTGGTCTTCCCCTTCCCCTTTCTTTTGCATAAGAGATCTAGAAATTTGAGAGGAGAACCTTAATTCCTTAAATCTACATAATCGTTTGTAGCCTTTGCATTTCTTTGTATTCCTAACATTTAGCAAGATGTTTGGCACACACAGGTGCTTAATGAATGCTTATTAACATTTGGAATTCAGTCTCAGAATCTCACAAAAAAGGATTAAAAGGAAAGACACTGACAATTAGACAATAACTAGAATTTAAAGTGTCTTCCTATTCTTGGGTCAGATAGAGTCTTAAAACAGGAATTTGGATTCTATGAGCAAGAGGAAATAAATTCAAAAGCCAGATTAAATGTCATTAGGTCAAATCAGCTGACTAGTTGATTTGTGTTCCCAGTTAGCTTAAACTACTGGGCTAAAACTTTGGAAGTTGTCAAAATCCTGCCAGGCTCAAATGCTTCTCTGAGCAAAAAGCTGAGCAGTATGATAAATACCACCAGATGACAAATAGAAGTATCAGAAATATGAGTTGTTCTTCCACATCTCTATATAAACTACACAGGTCACTTAATGTGCTTCTTTATCCATGAATGCCACATATTTCCTATGTTTGTGTCCTTATGCATGTTCACTCTTCCCACTGAATTTGTGGGAATATATGGGGAAAACCTTCTATTGCTGCTTATTATTCCATTTTGTTAAATGCCTTTGCTTTGAATTTATCACTTCCTGTAGTTGATTACTAAAAGTAAACATTAGGGGTTCATAAGTGATGGCTGTTTTGAGTGTATATGGACTGAAAAAGTACCTTAAACTTGGGATAGCTCATCTGTTTTTAAAATATATATTTTATTTATGTCTTCTGTCTGTACATCATAGTTCGTCTTTTGTCTGTACATCATAGTTCATTCCCAGTATTCCCTCTAGATCAAACTCTCTTGTGATGAAGTAAACAACTTACCAGAAACATATTTATATATATGTATATTATATGTATATATCAAATAATTATAAATCATATATAATTCTATATATAGCATCCACATACATACATGTGTGTATGTGTGCATAAATATATATACATTACACAAATATATTGTTTGACCAAGTAGTCCTCCTGCCCACCCAGCATGAAAGAGGCAGAATGTTTTAACTCCTCTTCAAGATTTATTTAGAACTCAATTTCAGTATTTACATTGTGTTAGTCATTGTTTATATTATGTCTTTTTGGTTCTGTTTAGTTTGTTCTCTTCATGAACTTATACAAAATTTTCTGATGATTCTCTGAATTCCTCATTTCTCATTTTACAGTATTATCCCATTAAATTTGTATAATGTGTTTTTTCCAATTATTTATCAATTTATGAACATCCCTTTATTTTCTATTCTTTGCTACCACAAAGAACTGTCTCTATGCATATTTTGATATACATTGGAATGTTGTCTTTTATTAACTTACATGAGGCATATGCCCAATAGAGGGATACATATCTATATATTATGTTATAAATATAAATATAGATATGTGTGTATATGTGTGTATCATTTTCCCTATATATTATTGATAACAAATTTTAATGGTGATGTTAAATTAAAATATTTTCCATACTCTACATATTTTAATTATTTCCCTTTTATTTTATTTATACCAAATACTTTTAATATGATCTATTTCCTCTTTTGTGACATCCTTTTTTCCTTGTTTAGATGAGAATTCTAGAGAGAGAACTCTTTTTTCCCCTGGGTAACAATCATTTTATTAAGGCTGCATAATACCACATGGTATTGATAAAAGAGTAGTCACATTTGGCAGTCTCTCTTATAATAAAGATGGGGGAAGGAGGGCTCCCCACAAGCTTTTCTAAAGGCCTAGCCTGTGTAGGCTCTGTATTGTTTGCCTTAAGGTGAAATCTTGTTCCCATCCCAGAATCCTTAGTCCTAGATGAAGACTTGGGGCTAACTGCTGGCCATTTTTCCTACATTTCCGAAGGGAATTGGAGCAATCAAGAGAAGAGGAGAACCCAACACTTTATTTCCCATGCAGGAAACAGGGGAAAAGGTGCTTACATTTTGAATTATCCAAGTAGTCTTCTCTGAAACGAGAGGTATACTGATCTGCTATTGCTTTACGGATTTCTTTGAGTGTAGCAGGAATTCTCCATGGAGAACTCTCTGAACTTCTGACTTCATCCAACTCTTGATGTGGAGAAGAGCTCTCTGACTTTTTTACTGTTGTCAACTCTTGATATGGAGGGGAACCCTCTGCAATAGTTTTTGTCCCCTCTTGAGGAAGTTTCCAGATCATAAATTCCTATCAATACAAACAAAATTGTTAGAAATAGTCATCCTTTCTAATATAAAAATGCAGTTGGTATCCAAACAACATTGGTTGTGTATGTATCTTTTGTTTTTATTGAATTGTTTCAAGTCATGTCCAATTCTTTGTGACCCCCCATTTGGTGCTTTTTTGGCAAAAAATACTGGAGTGGTTCGCTATATTCTTCTCCAGCTCATTTTATAGTTGAGAAAACTGGGGTAAAAAGGGTTAAGTGACAGAGCAAGGATCTGAGGCCAAATTTGAAGTCAGGTTCTCTTGACTCCAGGGCTGGAGCTCTAATTATTGGACCATCTAGTGACCATGGTTGTGTATGTATGTACACGTGTTTGTATAGGTATGTATATGTGATATATATTCTAGTGGGACAATGTGCAGTCAAGTCTAAATATAAAATAATCATTAATTTCATTTCTAAAAGGCATTGCCAATTTATCTGAACTTCTTATTATCACACATTTCTTTGGTTATTATATACACTAGAACAACCAGAGTATAAGATTGCTGAACTGGGAATCAGGAGACTTAGGTTTGATTGCTTTCCATTTCTGCCACTAACTTGCTGTGTGGTCCTGGCAAGTCATTCAGTCATTCTGAGCTTCCTAAGCATCCTTCACTGTGAAATGAGGAGTTTAATTAAGTTCTCTTCAAGCTCTAACATTCTAGGCATTATTCATTGGGATAACCAATAAAGCAGAATTATTGTCGTGCATCCTTAGTGGTTTCTCCAAGGGGAAAAAATGTTTAAGAGCAGTCTCTTAGAGTAGCACCAAGAGAACATCATCCACAGCATCAACAAGATTATGTGATGATCAACTGTGATGGACTTGGCTCTTTTCAATAATAAGGTGATTCAGGCTAATCCCAATCGATTTGTGATGGAGAGACCCATCTAGAGAGAAAACTATGAGGACTGAATGTGGATCATAACATAATATTTTCACCTTTTTGTTGTTGTTTGCTTTTTTTTCTTTCTCATTTTTTCCTCTTTCGATCAGATTTTTCTTATGCAGCATGATAAATGTGGAAATATGTTTAGAAGAATTGCACATGTTTAACCTATATTAGATTACTTGCATGTATTTTGAAAAATAAAAAAAGCTATTAGTATTAAAAAAAAGGAGTAGTAACCTTGGACTTTATCCCCAAGATTTTACTGAGGAGAAATTCTAAGTCATTTTAGTAGTTCAGCCTCCCATGCCAGAGCAGCAGAGGTGCTCCATAGATTTCTGCTCAGCTTTCATAAACTATAATATCCTGTGAGTTTGGGATTCTCAGGGACTCTCTGGCAGTGTGGATTTATAAGCAATGGATAGTGAGTTATAAAATACCATTTCTGACACTTGCTTCCTATATGACCATGACCGCTTGGCTAGAGCCCTCAGTTTCCTCTTACGTAAAATAAGTATCCTTCAAAATTCCTTCCAGCTAAAAATCTCTGATTAAAAGATGTTCCAAGTGAGAGGAGGAGTAGGGATTTCCAATAGTATGGGTCTTTAGAATATATCCTCCATTTCAATATTAACATAGCATTAATCTTAATTAAAATAGTAGAAATATTTTATTTTCTAGGACCAAACAGGTATGCAATTTGTTATCTATCCATTTCTTATAAATTCATATTCTTTATTTTTTATTATTTTTCAGTATTTTTCATCTACGAGTCTTGATATGCAGGAGCTATTGTTGAGATTTCTGATAGCCCCATTTGGACTAGTAGATTGGAAAGGTCCCCTAGAGTTCCCCTGAGAAAAGGGCATCAGCAGTACAAATAAGATATTGCAGACACATCTGTTCAGCATCCTTCAGTTATACATGTGCCACCAGAGCTAAAAAGTCATCTTCTGCACACAGAAACCTTGAATACAGTGTTTTGGGCCTTGACTTCTTGGCTTTGGTATAATGAAACAGGTGTGGAATAATAGGAGCCAGAAGACTGAATCAGAGCTCCACCACAAGCTAGTCACTCTGGGCCAGTAACAATCATTTGGATTCTGCTTTCTCATCGATAAAATGGGAGCAATAATGCTCACAAGCAGGGGTGCTGGTAAATGTTTGCAACGAGCTTTTGAAAAATAAAAAATGTACAGCCCATACACTTTTAATGTTTAATCAGCATTTTTGCTATTTTCTTCATGACTTTCTTAAAGCTCTAAGACAATTAGCAAAATAATTATTCAACCTCTGATTTATAACCTATTTCCAGAATATAAATGCTAACACTGACAAATTTGACTATTTTGTGATCTAGTTCAGCTATCTAATCTAACTCACCCCTACCCTCACAACACAGGGATTTTTGTGGGTACAGCACTTTGTAAAAGTATAGAACACATCTATAAAAACAAGCTATAATGATAACTGAAACCTCAAGTTCACAGCTGTTTCAGTCCTTAGATAGCCTCCTTCCCTCTCCCCAAGAGAGGAAATCCCTTTAGGGGACTGTAATTTAGCTCAATCTCCAGGTGATTTTACTTCAACTCAATTAAGAGGCCTTTCCTTTGTAGTTCCCTTGATCACAAATGGCCCTCACATGCATGATGTTCACCATGTCTAAAGCTAAAAAAGACCTCAGAGTCCAACTCATCCAAGACCCTTCCTCCTTTTACAGTTGGAGGAAACTGAGGTTTACGGGAAGTTAAGTGACTGGGTAAGGTCAAACAGTCAGCACCAAGAGACTGGATTTAAATCTGGCTTTACTAATTCCAAGACTGGTGCTTTTTTTCAAGGCAATATGGATGATCCAGAAAGGGCATTAAGAAGGAATGGCCACACAGTTAGTGATTATGCCAACCTAAAATATCTCCAGAGAGAAAGGGGGCAGGGAAAATATATATATACATATTCACACAAAAATATGTTTATATATATATACATATACACATATATCTATTCATACACACATACTTATACATATATATATGTGTATAACTATGTGTATACATATACACACATGTGTAGATATATGTACCTACATATATAAATATACAAAAAGCTGAGTGTGCACACATACATGCATGCACAAAAATATACATACATGTGTACATGCATATACCCATACATATATGAATATACACACAAAACGGAATATATACATGTGTACATGATGCACACATATACACATATACACATGTATATATACACATATATATTTGTACATACACACACCTTTTAAAATCTGGTAGGGTCTTTACTAATTTGATTTCTGTATTCTTTTCTCAGTTATCCTTTCTTAACCTCTCTCATTACTGACATTCTAACTTCTTGGATACTCTTTCCTCCCTTTGTTTTCATGATCCTGCTCCCTCTTGATTTTTCCGACCTAGAAAGTCTTTCTCAGTTCCCTTTGATGAATCATTCCCACCCCAATGAAAAGAGCTCTGGTCCTGAAATGCTCAATGCCAGCAAACATTCAAACCCACTTTCTGGCACTTACTGTGTGACCCTACATAAGTCACTTAACTTCCTGAGGACCCTAGTTCCCTCTGTCTGTAAAAGCAGGATGTTGGATAAGAGTTTATCCAGGTTTAGACCCCATGATCCTATGACATACCTTGCCCTGACTCCCCCCAAGGCTCTATTAAAGGCTTTCTTTTCTCTCCCTACATTCTTGGGTACCTCAATAGTTCCCCTGGATTTTGTTAAGACATTTATGCAGATAATTCCCAAATATACATATTCCTCCTAATTTCTTTTCTCTTAAACTCTAGTCTCACATCACTAATTACCTATTGGACAACATTTCAACCCACAAATAGCCCCCTGAGCATCTCAAACCTCACAAACCAAAGTAGAATTCGTATCTTTTTTATTTTAAATCCTCCTTTCCCTTTCTTTGAATTTTCTTATTTTTGCCTAGGGAACCAACATTTTTTCATTCACTCAGGTTTTTCCACTCTCCTCATCTCATCAGTCAATCAGGTTACTTCTGAGACATCTCATACTCATCTCTGCTCCTACAACAATCCACCCTAAGTCAGGCTCTTAATACACATCCCTTCCTTGACTACTTCAATAATCTCCTAGCTGTTCTTCCTGTCTCGTTTTTTCTCTTCCATGTTCTACCCAGCTTCTTCCTTACCCACATCTTGGTCCTATCCAACCTCAGGCCACATTGTCATCTGTCATCCATTGCTATTACACCATTACACCATTACATTAAGACTTCTGGAATCCATACTATTGTTAACAGATTCTTTATCTTAGGGTCACTTCCCTCCTCATCTTCTAAGGATAAGGACAATCTGGCTTTCTCCAGGTATTATTCCTAAAGTTCAGGTCTGATCAGGTCATTTTTGTTAAATTTTGTGACATTAAGAATAACTTCATAACACTTCTAAAATAACTAAAAGTCATATATAAACTCCAGGGTAGCCCTAAATTAGGGCCAGGGTACTTTCTACAAGACTTGTTAAATGCTTCATCATCTCCATAATCTTTGATTTCCAAACACCTGAAATTTTGAAGTTACAATTCAGCATCCTTCGGTCCCTCCTTCTTCATTTTGCTGGCCTGGACTCAGGCACACAGCCTATATATACACACCACTCCTCCCTCTCAGTCTGCCTAAACTAAGAAGACCAATACAAAATATGCAAAATTCTAGACAATCTTTCTCAAATGTTACACATTTCAAATTTTTTCCATAACTATTTATGGAGAGCCTACTACATGTTAAACATCACTAGACACTAGAGGAGATATAAAGAATGGGGAAGTAGGGTGAGCATTATCTAATACACAAAATTAAAGGTAAAAAATATATAAGATCACAAGGTGCTTAAGGAGAGAGAGAAGACTATACCACATCCAAGTAAATCCTCATTTCAGACATATTAATACTTGGTAAAGCTAGAATTTTGTTATTAGGTGATTCCATTTGCATTTGTTTCACTGAGATTAAGTCTTCACAATGGCATTTGAAGTTTCTTTGAGACATATATATTTGCATATTTTCATATCTGTCATTGCTAGGCAATGAAATTATACCTATGTTGATATGTATTTACATCATTCTTACCTTGCTAGGATGGGGTTTATTGGTTCTGGTTCCAGAAGATGTTGCAGTCCTTATCATGTCTTCTTTGGAAGATGGTTTCCAATCAAACTGTTCAGTGTATAATGTTTTAGCATGGATAGGATCATTGAGCTTATATGAATATCCTAACCCCTTGAAATCAGAATGACTGTAAAAAACACATTAGAAATTATAAAAAGGAATCTGAGACCATATGTTACCACAAAGCATGCCAAATGTTTCTACCAGAAGTATTTCTGGTAGAAATATTGTTAGAAACTTCTAACTGTTAAAGGTAGGCTCGACCAAGTAGAAAAGGTCAAATATAGTTAACTCTGTAGAGTTCCTTCAGGATAAAAATCCTGTGACATTGCTGTTTGCAAAAGTATGTCAGACTGGGAGGGGAAAAAATAGGGGGTGGGAGGGACCCTATTCTAATCAACTAATTTTCCTATTTATTTTTAAATTGAACAATAAACTGTTGAGAAAATTCTAAAGGAAAAGAAAACTACTAGTTTTTAAATCATCTCTCTGACTTCAGTTTCCTCATCTTTAAAATGGAAACAATATTTGGAATAACTTACCTCACACATAATTGTTCCAAGTACCAAATGAAAAAATGTATGAGAAATCACTTTGAGATTATAGACAACTGTGTGAATATACTAATTAAGCTATATGTGGTCAAATCACAGACTGGAGCAATCTTCTTCAGGACCTTTAAGAAGATCCATTTAACCTTTCTTGATGTCTTCTTATGAATTATATTTAGAGTGAATACTTTGGTAATTTGGTTTTTTTTTGTTTTGTTTTGTTTTTAATTCTCCTGGCAACCCCCTTTGGATAGCTCTAATGAGTTAAACACATCTTCTCCTATGTTTTGCATTTATATTATATTACCTGATTTCCAGGATCATAGGATTCTATATTTTTTTAGCAGGACAAATCTTTAGTGATTGCTTAAGTCCAACACCCTTCATTTTCAAGATAAGAAAACTGAGTTCCAGAGAGGGAGACATAACCGGTCTAAGACCAAATAAATATTCAAGGGCTCTGATTACAAATTCAAAAAAATTTAGGATATTTGAGCTATATTGTGGTCATTCCACCATTGCCTGTCGCTTCCACCTCCCAAATTATACAAATCCTGGAGGATAGGAGATATGTAAATAATTCTTCATTTTCTGGGCTAATGGCACCTAAAACTCTTCTGAGAACATAGTAGATGTTCGGTAATGTTTTTATTGATTATTATATAAAAATGTTGATGCTACACAACAAAAGAAAATGAACCAATCAGAAATATTTTTATCAAAACATAACTCACCGAACTATATCAGGAATTTCTCCTCGTTTAGGGGTATATTCATGCATCATTGTCGTTTCATAGGAATTCCAATTAGTATCTCCCGCTGAAAGCATAACAACATTTTTAGGTTTGATAAATCTGGGTTAGTCTCTGTTTGGATACTTTTTGAGAGTATTAAATCAACAAGGAAAAAATTTTGGCATAAGTACAATTTTGCTATAAAGGAACCTTTTCCAATGCTATTGTGGCCCCTAAACTATTTAATAATAACCTTGGTATAGTTATAGAGAAAACAGTAGAAAGTTTTTTCTTTGATTGTTTGGAGGTTATGCAAATATAAGTAATGAATTAGAAAATCATAATTGAAAAGAATCTTAGAGACCATACACCTCAAATGCATGAATTAAGTCAATTCTTTGGATAATACAAGCCATTAAATCCTGTTACTAAGAAAAATTGACATTTGGACTTGGATCATCCAAATTATCTGTGCCCATTGAAAGAAATTTATAAGAATTTGGCCAATTGTTTGACTTTCTAAGTTCTTTTGCCTTGATATACAAAATTACAGAATCACATTGAAAGGGACCACAGAGGCCATCTATAGTACAGTTCATAGCTAAGCAAGTATTCTCCCCGCTCTATAACTTTGCTTACCTGGTGTCTTGGGCCAAGTCATCATTTTCCCTTTCTATTTGAAACTCTCTTTCCCAAGGCAACCCAAATCACTTTTGGATAGACAACTGTTAAGAACTATTTTTAATATTAGACCCAAATCTACTTTATGATAATCTTTACCCTCTGTTCTTAGTCTTGCCCTCTGCAACACAAGACAAATGTGAATATTGCTTTGCCTGCATAACACAAATTTTGACATATTGTTCTCACTGTTGTCAACATCACCTTTAATGAAATTTTCTATAATTTGTTCTATTGACTTGCCCATTCTTAAAAGTTTGTAATTATATTTAAATATTTCTTTCAAAGTATCTTTATTGAATGTATTTTTAATTGCATTTTGGTCAGTAAAAGATTTAAGATGTCCACTTTTCTGTGTTTGTGACATTTAGAGCCCTAATACATGGTCAATTTTTGTGACTATATAATAAACCACTGAGAAAGAGATATGTTCCTTACCATCCCCATTTAACATCAAGGTCCAGGATATCTAACAAACAAAATGGGGCATCTGATTCAAGTTTGGCTTGTTTCCATAGTGACCCCAAATAGTGAAATTTTCCATATCCAATGTCAAATTGTGGGTGCTAAATTTTGTATGACCCTGATTGTGTTTTTTCAATATTTGAATTCTTTCTTTCTAGCTGTTGGTAATACTTTTTTCTTCACCTGAAAGCTTGTGCTATATTATTCCTGGGAATTTTCATTTTGAGTTTTATTTTCTCTTCTACTTTACCCTCTGTTCTAAGAAATCTGATCACTTATCCTCTACTGATCACTTGAAATATAATGTCCAGGCTCTTTTTTTGGTCATGGCTTTCAGTTGGTCTTAATGTCTTAAATGATCTCTCATTGATATGTTTTTCACATTAGTTTTTTTCTAATGAGATATTTCATATTTTCCACAATTTTTCAATATTTTTGCTGTGTTTCAATATTTCTTGAGTTCTCATGGAATTAACTTCATTTTGGATAATCCTAATATTCAAGGAGTTTTCTTTAGTAAGGTTTTGTAACCTTTTTCTTTCAAAGCTATTCTCTTTTCACATCTTTCTTCCATGACTTTGTCCCTTTCCCCCTTTCTCTACTGTTCTTATTTGATCTTTAAAATAATTTTTAGTTCCTTTAACTCTTGCTTTAGATCTTCTAGAAATTCTGGTTAGATATGTGTCCTAGCTGAATTTTTCTTCGAAGTATTCTTTATAAATATTTTCAAGTCATTCTCTTATTTGTCTATGTCTTGAACTTCTGTCACCATAATAAGGTCTTTATAATTGGATTCTGTTTTTTTTTGTTTACTCATTCTTTTAGTTTACTTCTTGACTGTGGGATTTATGTTAAGATTGGTCTCTGCAACAACTTCTTGGAGGGAAATGTAGTCACTAGAAGTTTCTGGCCAGCCTTCCTTCCCAAGGTTTTCAAATCTCTCTGGTCCAGCTCCCTAAACAGTTTTAGGCTAGAAAAATGACACTAGAAAAATGGGTGCTTGATTTTTCCAATAAAAATTCAATCTGATGCACTCTAAATTTTTGTCAAGGAGATATGGAAAGAGATCTAGATTCTCATGTTTCCTTTCATTTGGCCATCTTGGCTCCACCTAACTATCAATATGGTTTTGCAATCTGACTGTAATCCAATGAGCTATCCTTATCCTTCCTGCCAATACTTAATTTTACCTAGTCCTTCTCAGATGCATTCTCTCATTTGAGTGAACCCGCTTTATTAGCTGTTGTCTATAAAGGTTCATTGGTGAAAACAGATTTTGAGTCAAGCTTAAAGCAAATAATGGGTTCATTTTGAAAATGAGGGCGTGGGGATAATGTAGATAAGAGTTACAAGAATCAAGACCTAGAGATGGGAAGGAGTCACAGCCAGGAAGACATGCCAGAATGAGCCAGAATAGTGAGCTATTTTATGGATGATCTACAGGATACTGTATATGAGAATTAATCAGAATGAACAGGTAATCTATACTGCTGGAATAAATAACTACATCAATGAATTTCCAGAATCATCAAAATATAAAAGATTAGAGGGGTAAGAAAGTTGAAAAGGGTAAGGAGATAGAAAAACTAATTGATGGAAAGACTCAAATTGTATTACAGAGTTACTTTTTATAGCAAGCAAGTGGGAAGTATTGGAAGCTCTTCAAAAGAAAAGTGATATGATAAAAAGTTGTTTGAAGGAGATCATTAGAGGTGGATCCCCTAAAGCAGAGGATCTGCTTTCATTCTCATTTATAAAGCACTTTAAATTCTTTGCATGCACTATCTCATCCAGGGATGAGAAGTTCGGGTCATAGTTTCTTCATAAATAGAAAGGAAGAGGTGAATCCAGAGAAATTGATAAGAAGGTACAGTATGATTGATGACTTGATTGCAAATAATAAAGGATGACTGAGAGCTAAGAAAAAAAAATTATCCAAGAGAGTGATGTCATCATCTTTAGTGAGATAGTAAAAAGAGCCCTTGGGATTTGAAAGCCAAAAGCCACCTGCTTGTGCCCAAGTTTTTTCATCTGTAAAATGGAAACATTAGGATACTACAAATCCTAATGTTCCTACTTTACCACTATATTGCTAAAAAATAGTGGTGGGAAAAAAATTCTTAAAAAAGAATGTGATGACCAACAAAGGTATGCAATTTTTTTTAAATCAAGTAACAATTATTTTGTATATATCAAAACACTAAAAATGACAGCTGTTATTATAATTAAAAGGATGCTAGGAAGAGTTATTTGAGGTACAATAGTTACTTGTACAATAGGTCTGCTACAATGCCTACCAAATAGAGGAGGCATCATGGTGCAATAGAAAAAGTTGTGAAATTAATTATTGATCCTGTATTTTATAATTGATTTTATCCTGTAATTGATTCTATCCTGCAACCTTATTCTACATTCTATGTAACAAACTTAAGCCTTTTCTTTGTCTCTGAGTACAGAAGCTCATGAGTTGAAAAGTTCAGTCTTCTCTCAGTTAGAAGCCAAAGTTTATTCTCCTTATTGATCACTTTAAGTTAAAGGAAAACTCTGAGCTTGTTTAGAAGTTCCATAATATTCTTGTAAAACACTAATTCTAAAGGTAACTTATCCTAGAATCACCTGCAAATTAATTTTTATCACAAAAAGCTTGCTATTCTTGCTATTCCTCATAATTTCATCTCTTGAGGAACTCCATGAATATTTATTTGTTATCCTTGAAACATACAAGCTGACCTGGTCCCAGCTTAGTTCTTCATTGCCCAATTAAAAGTGGTCTTATTCTCATTCCCAGGCACACCAGTGAGTCTACTATCCCTGTTCCACTTTCAATAGCCTTGGAATATTCCATCAATTTCATTAATCCATAAAGCATTCCTTTAAGAAAAGGGGTGGGTCTTAGTCCCAGGAGAGTTTGTGTGTGACTATGGTCTGTGTGTATACCCCTTCCCCAAACATGATCCTTCACCTCATGATGTTGACAACCCTATAATCAATATTTCCTTATTTATTCTGTGCATAGGAGTTGCATCTTTAATTTTTTGTCTTCTGGCTAAACTGAGGCACAGTCATTAGATATGCTTTTTAGTAGGCTTGGGCCATATGTTAATAAACTATTATAATGCTTGGAGAAAACATGTTTTAGTCTACCTCTTGTTGAATTTCACTCATAATATTTTACAGATGAGTTAAACAATCTGAGTACAAATTCTGCCTCCTGCCACTTATTGCCTTTTATACAAGTCTCAAAGTCCTCAGCTTTCTTATCTATAAAATGAGAGTTTTGGAATAAATGGACTCTGATAGTTTCTTCAAGCTCTAAATTAAGAGTTCTTACTCTGGGGTCTATCATATAAATATACATATGTGTGTGTGTGTGTAAATATCTACTGTTTGTTGTTCACTCATTTTCAATCATGTCAGAATTTTTTAATTAAAGCTTTTGTTTTCAAAATATATACAAGAATAATTTTCAACATTCACTCTTACAAAATCTTGTCTTCTAAATTTTTCCTTCCCTTCCTCCCACCCTCTCCCCTAGATAGCAAGTAATCCAATATATGTTAAACGTGCAATTCTTCTATGCATATTTCCACAAGTATGTTGCACAAGAAAAAATCAAGATCAAAAAGGAAAAAATGAGAAAGAAAACAAATTGCAAGCAAATAATAACAAAAAGAGTGAAAATACTATGTTATGGTCCACACTCTCAGTTCCCACAGTCCTCTCTCTGTGTATCAATGGCTCTCCATCATAAGACCATTGGAACTGGACTGAATCATCTCATTGTTGAATCACATCCATCAGAATTGATCATCGTATAGTCTTGTTGCTGTGTATAATGATCTCCTGGTTCTGCTCATTTCACTCAGCATCAGTTCATGCAAGTCTCTCCAGGCATCTCTGAAATCATCCTGCTGGTAGTTTCTTACAGAACAATAATATTCCATAACATTCATATACCATAATTTATTCAGCCATTCTCCAATTGATGGGCATTCATTCAGCCCCCAGTTTCTAGCCACTACAAAAAGAGCTGCCACAAACATTCTTGCACATGTGGGTCCCTTTCCTTCCTTTATGATTTCTTTGGGATATAAGCCCAATAAAAATACTGCTGGGTCAAAGGGTATGCACAGTTTGATAATCCTTTGGACATAGTTCCAAATTGCTCTCCAGAATGGTTGGATCAGTTTCATGTCAGAATTCTTTATGGCCCCATTTGAGGGCTTCTTGGCAAAGATACTGAAGTTATTTGGCATTTCTTTCTCCAGCTCATTTTATAGATGAGGAAACTGAGGCAAATGGGGTTAAGGGACTTTACTAGGGTCACACAGCTATTAAGTGTCTGAGTCCAGATCTGAATTCAAGAAGATGAATCCTCCTGACTTCAGACCTGGCATTCTATTGTCTGTGCCACCCAGCTGCTCGTATATAACTGTCTTTCAATATAATTGTTTTCCTTTGTAATCCCTTTGTATTTTATTTTATGCATTTTAAAGTATTATTCTTCAAAGGAGCAGAGCCAAGATTGGCAGAGCAAAGGCAGGAACTCACCTAAACTCTTCCAGATTTCCCTCCAAACTAACTTTAAAATAATGTCTCAAAATGAATTCTGGAGTGGCAGAAGCAAACCAAGACAGGGGGTAAAGCAATTTTCCAGCCCAAGTTCTTAGAAGCCTGTTGAAAGTTTGTCTCACTGAGGTGAGAGTGAAGGCACAGGCTAGCCCAGGTTTTGAAGATAATTGATTTGAGCAGCAGTGGTAGAAAATATACTAAAGAAAAAGACATCTTTTTTTTTGAATCCTGGTTCTTTACTCTCTTTTTTTTCATGCTAGATAGGATAAATTATATGACAAATACAATACATGTATACATATCTATACAGTTATCTTACTGCACAAGAAACATCAGATCTAGAAAGAGAAGAAGAAAAAAACAACCTAAGAAGGAAAACAAAATGCATGGAAATATTCACAGAAAGCGTCAAAATGCTGTGTTGTGGTTCACTCTCAGTTCCCACAGGCCTCTCTCTGGATGTATATGACTATCTTCATCACAGCACAACTGGTTTGAATCACATCATTGTTGAAGAGAACCATGTCCATCAAAATTGATCATCGTATAGTCTTGTTGCTGTGTATAATGTTCTCCTGGTTCTGCTGATTTCACTCAGCATCAGTTCATGCAACTCTCTCCAGGCCTCTCTGAAATCCTCCTGTTGGTCATTTCTTACAGAACAATAATATTCCATAACATTCATATACCATAATTTATTCAGCCATTCTCCAATTGATGGGCATCTTTTCAATTTCCAGTTTCTTGCCACTACAAAAAGGGCTGCCACAAACATTTTTGCACATGTGGGTCCCTTTCCCTCCTTTAAAATCTCTTTGGGATATAGGACCAGTAGAAACACTGCTGGGTCAAAGGGTATGCACTGTTTGATAACTTTTTGAGCATAGCTCCAAATTGCTCTCCAGAATGGTTGGATCCGTTCACAGTTCCACCAACAATGTATCAGTGTCCCAGTTTTCCCACATCCCCTCCAACAGTTATCATTATCATTTCCTGTCATTTTAGCCAATCTGACAGGTGTGTAGTGGTATCTCAGAGTTGTCTTAATTTGCATTTCTCTGATCAATAGTGACTTGGAGCACCTTTTCATGTGACCGGAAATAGTTTCAATTTCTTCGTCTGAAAATTGTCTGTTCATATCTTTTGACCATTTATCCATTGGAGAATGGCTTGAATTCTTATATATTTGAGTCAATTCTCTATATATTTTAGAAATGAGGCCTTTATCAGAACCTTTGGATGTAAAAATATTTTCCCAGTTTACTGCTACCCTTCTAATCTTATCTGCATTCATTTTGTTTGTACAAAAACTTTTCAACTTGATATAATCAAACTTATCTATTTTGTGATTAATGATGACCTCTAGTTCTTCTTTGGTCACAAATTCCTTCCCCCTCCACAGGTCTGAGAGGTAAACCATCCAACATTGTTCTAATTTGTTTATAATATCATTCTTTATGCCTAGATCATGAATCCATTTTGACCTTATCTTGGTATATGGCGTTAGGTGTGGGTCAATGCCTAATTTCTTCCAGACTAGTTTCCAATTATCCCAGCAGTTTTTGTCAAATAGTGAGTTTTTATCCCAAAAACTGGGGTCTTTGGGTTTATCGAACACTAGATTACAATTGTCATTGAGTATTTTGTTCTGTGAACCTAACCTATTCCACTGATCCACTACTCTATTTCTTAGCCAGTACCAAATGGTTTTGGTGACCACTGCTTTATAATATAGTTTTAGATCTGGTACAGCTAGGCCACCCTCATTTGCATTTTTTTTCATTAATTCCCTTGAAATTCTTGACCTTTTGTTTTTCCAGATGAATTTTGTCGTTATTTTTTCTAGTTCAGTTAAATAATCTCTTGGGAGTTTGATTGGTATAGCACTAAATAGATAGATTAGTTTAGGTAGTATTGCCATCTTTATTGTATTCGCTCGACCTATCCAAGAGCACTTGATGTTTTTCCAATTGTTTAGATCCGACTTTATTTGTGTGGAGAGTGTTTTGTAGTTTTGCTCATATAGATCCTGACTTTCCCTTGGCAGATATATTCCCAAATATTTTATACTATCGATAGTTATTTTGAATGGAATTTCTCTTTGTATCTCTTGCTCTTGCATTTTGTTGGTGATGTATAAAAATGTTGATGATTTATGTGGATTTATTTTGTATCCTGCAACTTTGCTAAAGTTGTGGATTAATTCTAATGGTTTTTTAGTTGATTCTCTAGGGTTCTCTAAGTAGACCATCATATCATCTGCAAAGAGTGATAATTTGGTTTCCTCATGACCTACTCTAATTCCTTTAATCTCTTTTTCTTGTCTTATTGCCAAGGCTAGCATTTCTAATACAATATTGAACAGTAATGGTGATAGTGGGCAACCTTGTTTCACCCCTGATCTTATTGGGAATGGTTCCAGTTTATCACCATTACATATGATGCTAGCTGATGGTTTTAAATAGATGCTACCGACTATTTTAAGGAAAAGTCCATTAATTCCTATACTCTCTAATGTTTTTAATAGGAATGGATGTTGGATTTTATCAAATGCTTTTTCTGCATCTATTGAGATTATCATATGGTTTTTGTTAGTTTGGTTATTAATATAGTCAATTATGTTAATAGTTTTCCTAAGATTGAACCATCCCTGCATTCCTGGTATAAATCCTACTTGGTCATGGTGTATTATTCTAGGAATGATTTTCTGTAATCTCTTTGCTAATATTTTATTTAAGATTTTTGCATCAATATTCATTAAGGAGATTGGTCTATAATTTTCTTTCTCTGTTTTTGTTTTACCTGGTTTAGGTATCAGTACCATGTCTGTATCATAAAAAGAGTTTGGTAGGAGTCCTTCATTCCCTATTTTTTTGAATAGTTTATATAATATTGGAGTTAACTGTTTTTTAAATGTTTGGTAGAATTCACATGTAAATCCATCTGGTCCTGGGGATTTTTTCTTAGGGAGTTGATTAATGACTTGTTCTATTTCTTTTTCTGAAATGGGACTATTTAAGTAATTTATTTCCTCTTCTGTTAATCTGGGCAATCTACATTTTTGTAGATATTCCTCCATTTCACTTAGGTTATCAAATTTATTGGCATACAGTTGGGCAAAGTAACTCCTGATTATTGCTCTAATTTCCTCTTCATTGGTGGAAAGTTCTCCCTTTTCATTTTTGAGACTAACAATTTGATTTTCCTCTTTCCTTAAGAAAAAGACATCTTATAAAACAAAATAGGTTAAATGCTTAAAAAGGCACAAAAAATCACCAGAGGAAAAACTCTTTAAAAAGCATTGAAGATAAAATGAAAATATCTCATTGGAAAGATGACTTTATTTGGAAAATAGATCCAGGAAAGATAATTTAAGAATTATTAGATTACCTGAAAACCATGATTTTTAAAAAATGCCTAGACATCATATTTCAGGCAATTATCAAGGAAAATTGTTCTGGTAGCCTAGAACCAGAGGTCCAAAAATGAAAACTCCCAAGAACATTATATCCAAATCCCAGAGTTCCCACATCAAGGAGAAAATATTGCAAATAGCCAAAAAGAAACAATTATAATTTCATGGAATCAAAGTCAGGATCACACAAGATTTAGCAGCTTCTACATTAAAGGATGAAAGGACTTGGAATATGCTAGAATTAAAACTCAAGTATCACATAAACAAACCTGAATATAAAATCCTTCATGATAAAAACAATGGATGCTTAATAAAATAGAGTAGTTTTAAGCATTCCTGACAAAAAGACCAGAGCTAAATAGGAATTTTGATTTTCAAATATGAGGAAAATTAATTTTAATGCTTTATAATTTGTTATTAATTTGTAATATTCTTTTCTAGGTAGGAAATGCCATCCCATTCCAGCTCTTCTCAATATATCTGCTCATTATTAACTAAATTGGGTTGGGCTGAGCCCCACCTAATTGGAAACCTGAGTTCTGTTTATAAATGGGATTTAGCTTGATTTAAGAGTTACTTCCTTCCTTTTTTTTCAGTGATCAAAGACATTGGGATTCTCCCACCAGTATAAATCTAGATCTGTCTCCTTGACAGCAAATTAGCCAGAAACTCCCCAAAGGAAGGGAAAAACAAATCTGATTGGAGGATATCGAATGAAGAAGAGGCTAAAAGTTCTCAATTTATTTGAATACATGGCTTGATAGCTTCCAGCAATATGGGTAGTGGAAGCCATTTTAGTCTTTTCTTCTCTGGCTAATTATCTCTGTCATGATCCAGGCTACCCTAAACCCCAATGAAGGCAAGGGCAGAAGCTCATCCTTAAAATGGTATCAAAGTCGACTGTCTCATGCTTAAAGTAAATTATTTCACTTGCAAAGACTACAAGACCAAAATGGAGGAAGAATTGGTTCTCTACTTTTTTTGCAGATGAAATGGGCTCTAAGGTTTTTATTAAGCTTCTCTCCTGCTTTTGGCCTAACACCACACACAAAAAACCAGTGGTTCTCCACCAGCCAGCACCATACCATCCATACGCGGCACAGTTGGTTGCAGCAAATGGAGAAATTTTGAATGCTGTGGATGGGTTCACTGGGCTGCCCCTACCAAACTCAAGATCTATCAAGCCCATCATACCGACTTCATTGTCTTATGCTCTGTGAAAGCCAGATAGCATCTGGCACACCATATTAGAAATTTTGAATTTGTCTTAGGAAATTCTGAAGATCACTTGGCAAGGTCTCAAGCCAAGCATTCAAACTCTACTGAAGAGACCTCAGCTCCAAAGACTTACACACTTCATTCAAGTACCAAATATATGTTTGCCTAAAAAGACTATTTTACAGAGAACTCACATAGGGGACAAAAGAAGCAATGCAAGGACATTCAAGGGCACTGTATTGTCCAGCATGGCATGCCCACATCAAAAGAGGAGCTATATTCTGTGACCAAAACAGATTTGAAATACCTCAAAAGAAATGTAACATGTGCAGATTTAGAATCATTTCTCTCCCAAATGACTATTTGCACCCAACCTATGGTAGAGCCTTCCAAGTTAATATTGTCTGATCAGCCACAGTCAAACACACTGAAACCTGACATTGTGATGTCATTTTGGTCCTTTTTGAGCAAAAAAGGATAAATAACAAAAATAACATCAGAATTGGTTCAAAGAGGGAATAATATACAGAAATTTTCCTCTACAAGGAAGTAGAAGGAGGGGAAGGGCCTACTATAAGTGGGTAGGGTTGATAAAAGGAATGGGGGAGACAGTGGTCAAGAGCAAAATACTTTTGAGGAGAGAAGGTGAAGGGAGAAAAGATAAATAGGAAAAATAGAATGAAGGGGAAAAATTTACAGCATGCTTTTCTGACAGAAGCCTCTTTGCTCAAACACAAAGGAAGCTGAGTCAAATTTGTAAGAATACAAGACATTACCCAGTTGATAAGTAGTCAAAAGATAGTCAACAGGCAGTTTCCACATTAAGAAATCAAAGTAATCCTATTGTCATTCAGAAAATTCCAGTGCAGGAAAACAATAAATATTAGAGGAAATAAGGGAAAATTGGGACACTAAAGAATTGTTGATGGAGTTGTGAATTGATCCAACCTTTCTGAAGAGCAATTTGGAACTATGCTCAAAGGCCATGACCTTTGATCCAGCAATGTCACTAGTCTGTACTACAAAAAGTTTTGTTTTGTTTTTTTAAAAAGTCCATTGTGTACAAAAATGTTTATAGCAGCTCCTTTTGTGGTGACAAAGAATTGAAAATTGAGAGTGATGGCCATCAATTGGGGAATGGCTGAATATGTTACATTATATGACTGTGATGAATACTATTATATTATAAGAAATGACAAGCATTATGGTTTCAAAAAAGCCTAGAAAGACTCACATGAACTGATTAAAAAATAAAGTGAGCAGAACCAAAAAAATATTGTATACAGTAAAAGCAATATTGTGTAATAGTTAAGAATGAATGATTTGGCTGTTTTCAGGAATACAATGATCCAAGACAATTCCAAAAGATTTACTATAAAAAATGCTAGCCACCTCCAGATGGATAAGTGATGGAGTTTGAATGCAGATCAAAGCATACTTTTTAATTTTATTTTATTAAAACTTTTTATTTTCAAAACATGTGCATGGATAATTGAATTTAAACACTGACCCCTGCAGAATTTATATTCCAAATTTCCTCCCTCTTCCCCCCATATGGTAAATAATCCAATATATGTTAAATATGGTAAAAATATATATATTAAATCCTATATATATATTTATTTATAAAATTATCTTGCTGCACAAAAAATCTAATTTAAAAAACCCAAGAAAACAAAACAAAATGCAAGCAAACAACAAAAAGTGAAAACGCTATGTTGTGGTACACTCAGTTCTCACAGTTATCTCTCTGGGTATAGATGGCTCTCTTCATCACAAGATCATTGAAACTCATCTCATTGTTAAAAAGGGCTATGTCCATCAGAATCTATCATCGTATAATCTTCTTTCTGTGTACAATGATCTCCTGGTTCTGCTCATTTCGCTCAGCATCAGTTCATGTAAGTCTCTCCAGGCCTCTCTGAAATCATCCTGTTGATCATTTTTATAGAATAATAATATGCCATAGCATTCATATACCATATCTTATTCAACTATTCTCCAACTAATGGTCATCCACTCAGTTTCCAGTTCTTTGACATTACAAAAAGGGCTGCTACATTTTTGCACATGTTGGTCCCAAAGCATACTTTTTATATGTTATTTTTCTTGGGTATTTTTTTTGGTCTGTGTTTTCTTTCACAACATATATAATATGGAAATATTTTTACATGACTGCACATATATAATTATGTCAAATTGCTTGCCGTATCAAGGGAAGAAGAGGTAAGGAAGGAAAAGGGAGAATTTAGATCTCAGGATTTTAAAAAATGAATATTAAATATTTTTACATATATTTTAAAAAAATATTAAAAAATAAAGATGTGGTGGAAAAAACAAAGAAGTAGGAGGGAAAAAACCATTATTCTTTTAAGGAAAGCCATGTGATTTACCAGAATGTGAAGTTTATGACCTCAAAAAAGATTCCAAATCCCTGCTCTAAATCTATGAATCTATGATCTTTCTTCCTAATAGAGCATACAAAACTATCTGTTTATTCTATGTACCAATAGTTTAAGGACCAACAAACAAAATAATCCCTGTATGAACTGGGGAGGCAGACTATGAAAACTGTTTTGACCATTTCCAGACTTGCCCAACCCATCCTTAGGCCTGAATTTAAAGCGTCCAAAGCTTGTGCAGAAATTTTGAGAACCCAGGGTCCACATGACTGTGTATCCCCAGCCAAATTCAACTATATTTTTGCCCCCACTCCTGACCTTCTATAAGCCTGGGGTGCACAATCCCAATGTTCATCGAGAAGTCTCTAACTCTTTTTTTCATATTCAAAAAAAGATAAAGATCTCGTTTCAGGCACTTTTTATTAAGCAGATGGATTTATTACACTATAATGAGACAAGTGTTTATTACCTCATCTAAGCATTGTTTGCTTTCCTTCTTAAAGGAGACAAGATAATACTGGAAACTGGATATACTGACCCAATTCTCTTTTTAATTATTCTAGTCCTTACTATGCCCAAGGGGCTATCAAATGTGCAGTGTTTCTACTGGACTTACATTCCACAGAGATCTTAAAGGAAGGAAAGGGACTCACATGTGCAAAAACGTTTGTGGCAGCCCTTTTTGTAGTGGCTAGAGACTGGAAACTGAATGGGTACCCATCAAAAGGAGAATGGCTGAATAAATTATGGTATATGAATGTTATGGAATATTATTGTTCTGTGAGAAATGACCAGCAGGACGATTTCAGAGAGGTCTGGAGAGACTTGCATGAACTGATGCTGAGCGAAGTGAACAGAACCAGGAGATCATTATACATGGCAACAACAAGACTATACGATGATCAATTCTGATGGACATGGCTCTCTTCAACAATGAAGTGATTCAAACCAGTTTCTATTGTTCAGTGATGAAGAAAGTCATATAACTCCAGAGAGAGGCCTGTGGAAACTGAGTGTGGACCACAACATAGCATTTTCACTCTTTTTGTTGTTTGCATTTTATTTTTTCTCATTTTTTCCTTTTTTGATCAGATTTTTCTTGTGCAGCAAGATAATTGTATAAATATGTATGCATATTAGATTTCACATATATTTTACCATATTTAACATATAATAAATTACTTGCCATTTAGGGGAAGGGGTGAAGGGAAGGGAGGGGGAATTGGAACACAAGGTTTTGTAAGGGTCAATGATGAAAAATTATCCATGCATGTGTTTTGAAAATTAAAAAGCTTTGCATTGCATTTCCTTCATCAGATTATTCTTTCTTGTAGATACGATTTCTCCTGCACAAAAAATGATGTGTGGCAATAACTATACATATATTCGATTTCTTAAGTATTTTAACATAATTAACATGTAGTGGATATCCTGCCATCTAGGGGAGGAGTGGGGAGTAGGGGGGAAAAATTTGTAACAGAAAGCTTTGTAAGGGTTAATATTTAGGAATTACCCATACATATGTTTTGCAAATAAAAAATATTAATAAATTTTAAAAAAGAAAATTAAAAAGCTTTAATAATAAAAAAAATTCTAGTCCTTTCAGGTGATGGGGTGTTACATCTCTGATGTGAGAGCTTGCTGAGCCCTTTTCAGAACTGCTCATCCAACCTTTGGGGTCCAACTGGCCACCAAGCTAGCTCTTATCTGTGGCTCCCAAAAGCTGTACCAACCATAGTCCAGTCAAACCATCAGTAGATGGCCTGATCTAAGTTGAGGATAACCAACAGGCATCTGGTGAGTTAAGGGGATTGTCTACCCCCCAAGTGTGTGGACTCCTCCATCCCCTACATCTCAGAAGAATGGGTAGATGGGAACTATTTGTTCCATCAGCCATATGAAGGAGGCTGAAGTAGGTACTGTGAAGGTACTTGGTCAGACATCAAAGATGCCAGAGTCATCACTGCATCCCAGTTGTCCTGAAAGTCCTGCCACTGGACTTCAATGTCTCTGGGAAAATGAGGCAGATAACTTTTTTCTTTTTTTTCTTTTTTATTTTTTTATTAAAGCTTTTTATTTGTATAACATATGTATGGGTAGTTCCCCAACATTGATCTTTACAAAGCTTTCCATTACAAATTTTACCCCCAGTCCCCTCCCCTCCCCTAGATGGCAGGAAGTCCACTACATGTTAATAATGTTGAAATGCTTGAGAAGTTATGCAAGAAAAATCCTATCTACAAGAAGAAAAAAGAATCAGAGAAAGGCAACACAATGCAAACAAATGTCAGTAGAGATCATTAAAATGTTACGTTGTGGTCCATATTTCATTTCCCTCTCTCTGGGTGTATATGGTTTTCTTCAGTGAACAATTGGAACTTGTTTGAGACAATTCTTTGTTGCAGAGAGCCATGTCCATTAGAATTGATCATCATGTAATACTGTTGTTGCTGTGTATGAGGATCTCCTGGTTCTGCTCGTTTCACTCAGCATCAGTTCATGCAAGTCTCTCCAGGCCTCTCTGAAATCGTCCTGCTGGTCATTTCTTACAGAGCAATAATATTCCATAACATTCATATACCATAATTTATTCAGCCACTCTCCAGTTGATGGGCATCCCTTCAGTTTCCAGTTTCTAGCCACTACACAAAGGGCTGCCACAAACATTCTTGCACATGTGGGGCCCTTTCCCTCCTCTAAGATCTCTTTGGGATATAAGCCCAGTAGAAACACTGCTGGGTCAAAGGGTATGCACAGTTTGATAACTTTTTGAGCATAGCTCCAAATTGCTCTCCAGAATGGTTGGAGCCGTTCACAGTTCCACCAACAATGTATTAGTGTGCCAGTTTTCCCACATCCCCTCCAACATTCATCGTTATCTTTTCCTGTCATTTTAGCCAGTCTGACAGGTGTGTAGTGGTACCTCAGAGTTGTCTTAATTTGCATTTCTCTGATCAATAGTGATTTGGAGCAACTTTTCATATGACTAGAGATGATTTTAATTTCATCATCTGAAAATTGTCTGTTCATATCCCTTGACTGCTTATCTATTGAAGAGTGGCTTGAATTCTTATAAATATGAGACAATTCTCTATATATTTTAGAAATGAGGCCTTTATCATAACCATTAAATGTAAAGATGATTTCCCAATTTGATGCTTCCCTCCTAATCTTGTCTGCATTTGTTTTGTTTGTACAGAAACTTTTTAACTTAATATAATCAAAATTATCCATCTGGTGTTCAATTAGGAGTTCCAGGTCTTCTTTGGACATAAATTTATTCCATCTCCACAGGTCTGAGAGATAAACTATATTACGTTCCTCTAACTTGCTTACAAAGT
>JAJPUD010000481.1:621851-638179 GCA_023553655.1 Myrmecobius fasciatus
CTCTGATCAATAGTGATTTGGAGCAACTTTTCATATGACTAGAGATGATTTTAATTTCATCATCTGAAAATTGTCTGTTCATATCCCTTGACTGCTTATCTATTGAAGAGTGGCTTGAATTCTTATAAATATGAGACAATTCTCTATATATTTTAGAAATGAGGCCTTTATCATAACCATTAAATGTAAAGATGATTTCCCAATTTGATGCTTCCCTCCTAATCTTGTCTGCATTTGTTTTGTTTGTACAGAAACTTTTTAACTTAATATAATCAAAATTATCCATCTGGTGTTCAATTAGGAGTTCCAGGTCTTCTTTGGACATAAATTTATTCCATCTCCACAGGTCTGAGAGATAAACTATATTACGTTCCTCTAACTTGCTTACAAAGTTCCTCTTTATATCTAGATCATGAACCCATTTAGATCTTATCTTGGTATGTGGTGTTAGGTACATGTCAAGCCCTAATTTCTTACACACTAGTTTCCAATTTTCCCAGCAGTTTTTGCCAAATAGTGAGTATTTATCCCAAAAGCTGGGGTCTTTGGGTTTATCGAATACTAGATTGTTAAGGTTATTGCCTAGATTGTCCTGATATCCTATCCTGTGCCACTGATCCACTGCTCTATTTCTTAGCCAGTACCAAACGGTTTTGATGACCGCTGCTTTATAATATAGTTTTAGATCTGGTACAGCAAGGCCACCTTCATCTGCCTTTTTTTTCAATAAATCCCCTTGAAATCCTTGACCTTTTGTTCTTCCAAATGAACTTTGCTACTATTTTTTCTAGATCTGTAAAATAATTTCTTGGGAGTTTGATTGGTATGGCACTAAATAAGTAGATTAGTTTGGGTAGTATTGTCATTTTTATTATGTTCGCTCTGCCTGCCCATGAGCACTTGATATTTTTCCAATTGATTAGGTCTGATTTTATTTGTGTGGAAAGCGTTTTGTTATTTAGTTCGTATAGTTTCTGACTTTTCCTTGGCAGATAGATTCCCAAATGTTTTATCCTATCATCTGCTATTTGGAATGGAATTTCTTTTTGTATCTCTTGCTGCTGAACTTTGTTGGTAATATATAAAAATGCTGATGATTTATGTGGATTAATTTTGAATCCTGCCACTTTGCTAAAGTTGTAAATTGTTTGTAGTAGTTTTTTAGTTGAGTCTCTAGGGTTCTCTAAGTATACCATCATGTCATCTGCAAAGAGTGATAATTTGGTTTTTTCATTACCTACTCTGATTCCTTTTATCTATTTTTCTTCTCTTATTGCTAAAGCTAACATTTCTTTTTTTTATTTTATTTGCATAACATATGTGTGGGTAATTCTTCAACAATAACCCTTACACAGCTTTCCGTTACAAATTTTCCCCCCAACTTCCCACTCCTCCCCTAGATGGCAGGATATCCACTACATGTTAATTATGTTAAAATATTGGCAAATCGAATATATGTATACATATTTCCAAACTTGTCATTGTTGTGCAAGAAAAATCTTATCTACACAAACGATATATCAGATAAAGGAAACACAATGTAAGCAAACGTCAATCAAGGAATATGAGAATGTTATGTTGTGGTCCACATTTCGCATCCCTCTCTCTGGGTGTATATGGCTTTCTTCAGTGAACAATTGGAGGTGGTTTGAAACATTTCATTGTTGAAGAGAGCCATGTTCATCAGAATTAATCGTCATATAGTACTGTTGTTGCCGTGTATAATGATCTCCTGGTTCTGCTCATTTCACTCAGCATCAGTTCATGTAAGTCTCTCCAGGCCTCTCTGAAATCATCTTGCTGGTCATTTCTTACAGAACAATAATATTCCATAGTATTCATATACCATAATTTATTCAGCCATTCTCCAATTGAAGGGCATCTATTCAATTTCCAGTTTCTAGCCACTACAAAAAGGGCTGCCACAAACATTCTTGCACATGTGGGGCCTTTTCCTTCCTTTATGATTTCTTTGGGATATAGCCCAATAGAAATGTAAAGCTAACATTTCTAATATAATATTAAATAGTAATGGTGACAGTGGGCAGCCTTGTTTCACTCATGATCTTATTGGGAATGGTTTTAGTTTGTCTCCATTACATATGATGCAGATAACTTTTTTCAAGTCTGCCTCACTTAAATCCAATTCACATGCAAGCTAAAACATCATGAAGACCACACAACTTGTCTAGTCCATACTATTTAAATTTCTCACTAGCCAAACCGTTCCCTTTCTTCTTTTAAGGCTGTAGCAGTTACATGGCCAATGGCATAATTAAATCAGAACTTTAAGGAAAAAACCACAAAATTTCCATCACCACCAACTCACCACCATCTCACCCCAAGTGGATAAACTCCTTGGGATCAGAAAGTGCTTTTGTTTCCTCCAGCTCTTAGCACACCAAGCACATAAAGTCATAATTTGATATGTTCTCTTTATTAACAGGTTCATATATAAGAACTTTGCTTTTGGAATATCATACTTCGGAAGCTTTATGAAGGTTAAAATGGAAAAGAAAGAGGTTTTAAACAGATTTTAAATAGGGACATTAATTTGGAGAATATTGCAATAATCCAAACAAGAGGAACCAGAAAAAAGTCTTGAACCAGTTCAGTATGGATATTGGCTAGCTAAGGGAGATGGGGGACAGACTGATGAGATGCTGTGGATATAGAATTGACTGGATATGCAGAGAGTGAGGAAGAACAAGATGACTCTGATGCTTCAAATATGGATAACTGGAAGGCTGCCTTCTCTTCAGCCTGAGATGCCCATGGGAAATCCAATTTGAAATGTCCAATATACAACTCAAGGTATGAGGAAACTAGACATATGTATACATACACATTTATGTAATTGATCTTCATTATTTACAAATTCTTATCTGTGAATTCTCCTTGCCAGAATGTTTTTGTAAACCTCAATCAATACTGGAAGCATTTTCACAGTCATTGCATAGAGTGGCAAAAACTCCGAGTCCCCTGATAACAAAATTTCCCAGCTGAGGTTGATCAAGGTGAAGCTTGCTCTGCTCTCTGTATTTCAACTTTTATAGTATAAACAAGTGTCCCTTTCATGGTCAATTTAGTGCCATATTTTTCCGGTCCTTGTGCATTTTGTTGGTGATTTCACTGTTGAAAATGCCCCCAAGCATAGCACTGAAGTGCTGCCTAGTGTTCCTCAGCACAAGTAGTCTCTGATATGCTTTCCTGAGAAATTAGTAAGCTTCATTCAGGCATGGACTATACAGTACTGTTGGTCATGAGTTCAATGTTAATGAATCAACAAAATGATACAGAAAAAGGAAGAGAAAATTTGTCATTCTGTGCACAAAGTGTTCCAGAAAGCGATGAAGTAAATGTGACCAGAGGCTTGTAGGAACTTAATTCTATATTTTCCCCTGGAAATTCAGTTTTCACTAATTCAGCATTCATGATGGCTTTATAGATTAAGACAAGAATCAACTTTACATATATGTGTCCATATACATGTAGATGAGAAATGAACTGAATTGTTGGAAGCTGATGAGGTCACTGAGAAATGTGAGTAGAGGGGTACAAAGGAGAGTCCTAATTAAGTTTCCAAAGCTAACCATTCCTTTTTTCTTCCAAGCCACTCAGACTGAAAGGTAAACTCTAAGGGACCAAAGGATTACCATATCTCCTCCTCCCTGGTCTAACTGGGGACCAGAAATAATTTTTTTTGTCCTAGTCTATGGCAGCACAGTGCCTGACATTGAGTAGGTAAATAAATGTTTGCTGATTGGATTAAGAAGTGTTATCATTGCCCCTTAAGTCTCTTCTCACAGCAAATTTCCAGTCCTGCCTCCTATTGGGCTTCCCCGCAACATACAATTTTGTCTGCTTCTTCTTGCTAATGGCAGCATTCCCTATGTGTTATAAAACACAGAATCACTGTTACTCCTAAATCTGGGCCTTGAGGGAAGGCCATGAACAGACTAATAACTTGCCTCTCTCAAAAGATTTTTTCAAAAATTGATTTTTTTCACTTGGACCCATTCCTCAATGGCTAACATATCCCCACTTCATCACATTCTCCCTTATCCTGATATTTCTGAAATTCTCAGCTATCATTGTGCAAATATCAGTCCTCATCCCCAGTTGCTGGTTCCCTTACTCTCCCATTCCATCTCATTTTCTTTAACAATTATCTCATCCACCAATAATCACACCTTCTCAAATTTTCAATTTTTTGCTATTTTCAACAGTTTTACTGCTGCCTTCAAACCCCTTCCATGTATCCCTCATCCTGCCATATCTCTGGTATCACCTTAAATCTATTTCTCTTCCCTTTTGTGACTAAACTCATTGAAAAACTATCTATAATCAGGCACTTTTACTTTTTGATTTACTAGATGTTTAAAACCCTCTGAATTCCAGTTTCCATCTTTATCCTAGATTCAACTGAAATTGCTCTCCTCAAAATTACCAGATATCCCTTAATTGCCAAATCTAATGGCTTCTCAATTTTCATCCTTCTTAATCTCTCTGCATAGCTTTTAAACATAGTTGATCACTGTTCTCCTGGATATTCTGTTCAACATTCTAGGTTTTTGTGACATTGTTCACATCTGGTTTGTCTTCTCCTATTTGCCTGACTCTTGTGGATTTTTTATCATATATTAATAATATTTAGATCTAACTTTTTTGTTATTGAAGTTGCTTGCATCCAAAATATCTCTTGACTTCAGTAACTCTTCAGGAATGCTAGAGACAGAGACAAGGAATTTTGGATTCCCTCAGGGTTCTGATCTACTCAAAGCCATTCTTGGTTTGAATACCCACACCCAGGTCTTGTTTTAGGTCCTCCCAAGCTTATGTTCTGGGTTGCCTTCTTATAATTCATGTGTGACTCATTTATGATTTATCAGGTCATTTATCAGGTGAATATCTTCTGTGGCTTAAGAAACTTTTGTCAAAATCTTATATAAGTCTATCAAACATAATAAATTTTCCTTATAATACTATTTCACATTTTGGGATTTGTTCTCAGGAACAACAATATGGTATCAGCAATGGGATTCCCTGGTGGTTGCCTGAATGAAAACCAAAGCTTCTCCAAAATCATGGAAGCTAAGTAAGTCCTTATGATTCTAGGACTGTATAAGGACAGAACAGGATCACATCAGACACAATGAGAACCTAAAAGCTCCCTACGGTTCAGGTTAGACACAGTCCATGTCTCAAGTACAGGAGTGGTCCAGAATATTAAGGGGCTAAGACTTAGGTGGGGTTAGATATGACCAAGCTGCCCTAAATGGCAAATTGCTTATTTCTCTTTGACTTGATGACTCAAAAGCTTAGGTAGCTCAAGGTCTTGTTTTTTCTTTCTTTCTCTTCCTTTTTTCTTAACTTTCCCAATATACTTGGGTCCATAACTATAAGGTCAGTAGCTACCTGTATATCCTGGTGAACACGTTAGTTCTAAACGTATTCATTCACTTAGAATGAGACTAGGTTAGTGAGAGAAACTTGACAGTGAGGTGTGTTTTAAATGGGAAGCTTCCACTTCCAAAGTTCTCCAGGGTTCACAAAGTCTTGCTACCTTGAACAGGATTTAACTTCTACTGACCTTTTTGATTAGTGGGAGATAAAAAGAAAAACTGTAATATTCTTTCTTTCTTACTGCTTTCACAACCCTGGCCAGGTTGGAGATTGCAGAGATAAACAGAGACAAATGTCACATATTTCTATTACTCTTCATCCTTTCTTGAGATGCATTTTGTTCTAATAGTGGTGACACTCCATCTGCTCGAAAAAAGGCAGGATTGAAACTAGTCTAAAATGATTCAATATAATCTATTTAAATAAAAGTCATCAGAGTTAACAATAGACTATACAACTCAAGAAGTATAAGTAGCAATTAATTGGTATTATATAAGAAAATCCACACAAAAGAAATGTTAAGACTAGAAGTTGATTGAGAAATAAAATGAGATGGACTTAAGAAAAGCAGTGAAAGCAAAGTGAGGAATCAAGAGTATAAAATGAAAGGTCAATTATGAACTTGCTAGGCTTTAAACAGTCCACTGAAAAGAAAGAAATCACAAGAAAGAGTAGGTAGAAATAGAAGAATGGGGGAAACTTAAAGGTACAATCTGTTTGCACTGACTCTGAAATGAAGGGTTTGAAAGTCTAAGATTTGGAAGTTTTGGAAAGAGATTTGGGAAGGATTTTATCCATTGAGACAAAGATTTGAGAAACTTTGGAGGAAGATTTCTATTCATTTCATACAGACAATAAATCAAGTTTTATGTTTACCAAATAGAAAGTATAGCAATCTGCAGCTTAAAATTGAGTATTTAGCAAACTAAAATTCTGTCCCTGAAGGACTGGTAAAAAGGGACATCCAAATCCTTAGACACTCATGGGAAACAAGAGGGTGAAGGGAATGTTAAGGGTGCCACCATGTGTCTTTAAAAGTGAGCTAACTGAAAGCAGTTGGTTCTAGGATTTGAGGCGCTCAAAAGCTTGTGGAAAAGCTTGAGATTCTCAAGTCACCATCATTTGGTACAAGTTGAGATTTGATTTGGTTGAAATTTGAATAATCATAATGCGGTTCCATATACAATGAGATGTGTTCTCTATATTAGCATCTCGGTGGCATAGTGGATGGAGCTGGGTTTGGAGTCAGGAAGACTTATCTTTCTTAACTCTCTAAAGTCACTTTACTCTCTAAAACAAGCCAGGGGAAGAAATGGCAAACCAGCTTCAGTATTTTTGCCAACAAAACCCCAAATAGGGTCACAAAGAGCCTGACACAGCTGAAAAGACTGATTGACAAGTGTTCTCATTTAAGATAATGATAGTAAATCAGAACTTAAAGCAAAATATATTTGATATCTGGAATTAAAGTGATTATATGCTTGGAAAATGCATGGATCAGGAAAACCTGAGTTCAAATATATTCTCAGAAACTCAGAATTAGGCAGCTAGGTGGCACAGTGGATAGAGCACCAGCCCTGAAGTCAGGAGGACCTGAGTTCAAATCTGGTCTCAGACACTTAACATTCTCTAGCTGTGTGACCCTGGCAAGTCAGTTAACCTCAATTGCCTCAGCAAAAAGAAAAAAAAAAAAAAGAAACTCAGAATTAGAGGTGTTCCCTGAGCAAGTCATTTTTTCACTTTTGTTTGCCTCAATTTCCTTATCTGTAAAATGGGATAAAAGCATCTACCTCCCAGGGAGGAAATATATACATACATACATATATATATATATATATATATATATATATAATTTGTTTATATGTGTTTACTATTAGTATTTTCATTAAGTGTAATTACTCTATACTTGTTTTTGGATGTGATTACTATAGAATGCCAATTTAGATAAACAGTGATTTTTTTTTTATGGAAGAGGGGATTCAGCAATGCACTCAAATGAATTATTATTTCACTGTCAAAATGTTTCATATTATATGTTTTTAATGCATAATATCATTTGTTATTATTAAGCTTCTAATTTTTCTTATATTGAGAATTTGGGAAGCCATTGAATAATAAACACTGTTAATCTGAAAACTGATACACAGAGGGAGAAACTTCTTTTAATTTGAATGACATAAGATTATTAATTATGCCCATTAAATATGCACATGTATATATATATAATATATATTAGGTATATGTGTATATACACTTACACCTATAATATATATAATATACATACAAATATGTGTATAAATATATATGTGTACATATACTTCCAAATGTTTCTAATGAGGTATGAAGGATTTGAGTATGTTTTAGTAATAAGTTCTCAAAACTAGAATAAGGATTTTAAATATAAAATTGCATTAATGATTGTAAAGAAAATTTAAATAATTTTTTCCTATTTTTAAGTTGCTGATAATATAAAAGGGATTCATATTTTTACAAATCAAGCCCTCAAGGATCTTTTTAACATTCTTTCTTCAGACTGTTTATGACACAAGTTTTCAGTAAAAATAGAAAAAGCAAGAGGTACCAAAAAACTGAAATTCTCTGAAGTTTCAAGTGAATGTGAATTGCTAATTTGTGTTCTTATTATAACTCTGTTGTTAATATGATTCACTCCAAAAGGTTTGAGCTGGTTTTCACCATATGAACTAGTTATTGCAAAACCAAATTAAGGAGACAGTGCTATATTGTGCTATAAATCCTTGTTACTAGCAACATTTTAGCAGAATTACCTAGGGAATCTTCCAAATGACTTGGAACCAGAAAAGCTGATCTACTAGGAGAAATCTTCTCCATTGCTGCCTTGAGAATGAGGCCTATTCCAGGATTCATAAGGGAAGATATTTCCAGGGATAGACAACTACATGGGAAACACCTGGGATTCACAATGTAGGTTTTTTTGGTTTTTTTTTTTTATTTCATAAACATTTGGAAGGACTTACAAGAAGGCTTGCTATTACTTAATATTGATGATTGCTGTGGTATTGTTTAGCTTTATATTTGCCTATAAGAAAAACATTGCCCAAATTCCTTTTACTTATTGTTTTGGGATCAGGGCCATTTGTCCTGCAGTTTTGGTTAACTGAAAGTCTGTCTTCTGTTTTGTTTATTTTTTTAATTAACTTCATCTTACCAAAACTTCACTTATGGAAAAATAATGTTAACTTGTTGGCATTTCTATTTAAAGAAGGATTTCCCTAGGTTACCTTGGTAATACGTAAATCTCTCTTCCTAAATCAGTCTGTAGTGTATCCTATAAATGTAGTTTAATCTTAAATCTGACTTGGTTTATCCTAATTTTTTTGTCTAGTTGTTTCAGTCAATGAAACAACTCTTTTTGACTCCCATTTAGGTTTTTCTGAAGTAATTTACTATTTCCTTCTCTAAATCATTTTACAGATGAGGAAACAAAGGAAACAAACAAGGTTTAAAACCCAGGTTCATACAGGTAGCACATATCTAAGGTCAGATTTGAACTCATGAAGATGAACCTTGGATATTATATCCCAGCTTTGATTTGGGAGACCCAAGTTGAGTACCCAAAGACCCTCATTTTAATACAGTCCACCTCCCATTGTGGTAATCATTGAGAGTTGTACCCTCTTAAGAACACTTATTCTTTGAAGGGCAGATAAACTGAGTCCACTGTCATTAGGGGACTTTGACTAAGAGAAACAGCCAAATGGCCATCCTTTTATTAATAATGTGCTGACCTTATTAATAAAGTGATGAAATTACCCAGAAATTATGTCTCTTAGAATTTTTTAATTATACAAAGCTCAACCTTCTTTTTTCCTTCAACTTCTGGTTTTCCTTGGCTTCATTCATGAAAGACTCAGCTCAAATCTCACTTCCTGCAGAAGTCCTTTCATTTTTCCCCTCCATTATCTCCAACTCTCCTACTCATAGTGCCTTCAGAGATTACCTTCTATTTATACTGTATATATCTTAGATAAGAATTTTTTTGCACGTTATCTTCTTCATTAGAATATTAATTTCTTGAGGGTAGGGACCAAGCCTTTTTTTATATCCTCTCAACACTTGGCAAAGAGTCTCATTCTGTTAAGTGCCTAACAAATACCCATTGGACCAAATGACTAATGTTGCCTTCCCCATTAGAATGTTTTGCCTTCTCCATTAAAAATATGAATTTTCAAGTGGTAAAGGTTATTTTTAATCTTTATTGGGATGCTCAAGTATTTGACACTATGTCTGCTGGCACATAATAAGTATTTAATACATGTTCTTCAATTGATTGATTAAGATTACTCCCAGACATCCCCTTATCAACATTAATGAATTCCCTGGGAATTAAGTTCCTTTACAATGAAGTAAGATGGATAAAATTAATTTCAAAATAAATAAATGATGTAAAAATAATGAAATTCATATGGAGAAAAAAAGATCAAGAATGTTAAAGGTAATGATAAAATTTTAAAAAAAATGTGGGAAGAGAGTCTCCAAAGCAGAAACCATCAATGCAATGTTGAGGGAGGGAGGCAGGGGGAGGAAAGAAAGACAGAAAGAATCAATCAGTGGAACACAAATTAGGCACATGACAACATGACATTCAGTATAAAATAAACACACTGCAAACCACACAAACTCAAAGATCCCATGTTCCTGGAAATTGTTTTACAAAAACTGCTGGCAAAACTGGGTAACTAACCATCTTTTCAGAAATTAGTTTTAGACCAACACCTCATATCATATAACAGGTTAAGCTCCAAATGGATATATGACCTAGATGTAAATATCACATCATAAACAAATTAGAGGAGCAAACTAGAAATTACCTTTCATATCTATGTTTAAGATAAGAGTTCATGACTAAATAATAAGAGAAATCACACAAGACGAAATGGATAATCTTGATTACATAAATTTTTGCACTTTTTTGCACAAATTTAATATAAAAGAAAAAAATAACTGGGGAAGAAATCTTTGTAACCAGTTTACCTAATAAAGGTCTCATTTCCAAGATTTATAAGAAAAATGACATAAATTTCTAAAACTAAAAACAATTAAATATAATATAATAATTATATAATTAAAGCTAAGAATAAATGTTTAAAATACATGAACAGATCTGTTTTCAAAGGAAAAAAGTCCAAGATCTCAGTAATTATATTAAAAATATTTTAAGCCACTAATAATTAAGAGAAATAATAAAAATAACTTTTAACTTCTATTACACGCTGACAAAGATGACACAAAAGGGGAAAATGACAAGTGTTAAAAGACTTTAAGAAAACTGGGTACTGGGGGTGGAGTTAAGATGGCAGAATGAGATACATCTTTATCTGAGCTCTCCCTGATATTCTTCAGAACCAACACCAAATCTAGCCTCTGAACTGGTTTTGGAGTGACAGAACCCACAAATATTTGGAGTGTAACAAATTTCCAACACAATTTTGGAAGAACTTCAGAAATTAGGCATGGAGGAAGGAAGCCAAACACAGGCAAGTGCACAGATTCAAGGCAGTGTGGTGTCTCTTGCCCTGGGGAATCTACCAACAGCAGTATTGGCTACTCTGTCCTGGTTGCAAGCCAGTAGATCAGCAGATTAGCTGTAAAACATCCAACACAAATACAAAAGGCAAAGAGTGAGCCCCCTGAACTCCCAGAATATTGGGACCTGGCCACACCCACCCAGCATCAAAAGTTAGTCAGCACTGACCCAGCCCAGCTTCTGTCACCTGTACAAGAAGCTTGGTACAATCTCCCCTTTGCCCTAAAAACAGACCTCAATCTTTTTTTAAAAAAAAATAGTAAAAAAGCAAAAGAACTCTGATCATATACAGCTTTTATGGAGAAAGAGAAGAACAATTCAAGCCCTGAGGACACTAAAAGCAGATGAAGCCCCAAAGGGTGATATGAGTTGGTTCCCATTGCACATGACTCTCTTGGAAGAATTAAAAAAGGATCTTAAAAGAGAGTTAGAAGAAAAATGGGGAAAGGAAATAAGAACATTGAAGGAGAATTTGGAAAAGGAAACACACAAATTATGTGAAGAAAACTCCTTACAAAATAGATTAGTGAAATAGAAAAAGCATATAACTCTTTCACAAAATAGAAGTGCCAAAATGGAAAAAGAAAACTTCTTGAAAAACAGAATTTGTGAAATGGGAAAAAAAAATCCATTGAACAAAACAACTCATTTACAAATTCAATTGCCCAAATCCAAAAGGATATAAAAAGGCAACAGAAGAAAATAATTCACTAAAAATTAGAATTGAATGAATGCAAATGAAGCCTCAATGAAATATCAAGAATTAGTCAAACATTGAGGCAGTTAGATGACACAATGGATAGAGCACCAGCCCTAAAGTCAGGAGGACCAGAGTTTAAATCTGATCCCAGTCACTTAATACTTCCTAATTGTGTGATCCTGGACAAGTCACTAACCCCAATTGCCTCAGAAAAAAAAAATCAGTCAAACACAAACCCAAAAATCCCAGGGCAGAAACTAGGCATTGACCCACACCTAAACACCCTATAGCAAGATAAGATTAAAATGGGTTCATGATTTAGACATAGTGATATTATAAGCAAATTAGAAGTACAAAGGACAGTTTAACTCTCAGATCTATGGAGAAGGAAGGAATTTGTGACCAAAGAACTAATGGAATTCATTATTGAACAGAAAATAGATAATTTTGATTATATTAAGTTAAAAAAAAGTTTTCATGCAAACCAAACTAATGCAGATAAGATTAGAAGGAAAGCAATAAAGTGGAAAAACATTTTTACATTCAACTGTTCTAATAAAGGTCACATTTCTAAAATATATAGAGAATTGACTCAAATTTATAAGAATTCAAGCCATTCTCCAATTGATGAATGCTCAAAGGATATGAACAGAATTTTCAGATGAAGATATTAAAACCATTTCTAGTCATATGAAAAGGTGCTCCAAATAACTATTGTTCAGAGAAATGCAAATTAAGACAATTCTGAGGTATCACTACACACCTTTGAAATTGACTAAGATGACAGGAAAAGATAATGACAAATGTTGGAGGGGATGTGGGAAAATTGACACTAATACATTGTTGGTGGAGTTGTGAACTGATCCAACCATTCTGGAGAGCATTTTGGAACTATGCCTAAAAGGCTACCAAACTGTGCATAACCTTTGATCCAGCAGTGTTTCTACTGGGCTTGTATCCCAAAGAGATCATACAGGAGGAAAAGTGAAGCACCTGTGCAAAAATGTTTGTGGCAGCTCTTTTTGTAGTGGCAAGAAACTGGAAACTGATTGAATGCTCATCGGTATATGAATGTTATGGAATATTATTGTTCTATAAGAAACCATCAGAGGCCTGGAGAGACTTACATGAACTGATGTTAAGTGAAATGAGCAGAATCAGGAGATGATTGTACAAGTCAACAAGAAGATTATACAATGATCAATTCTGATGGACATGCCTCTTTTCAACAATGAAATGATCTAGGCCAGTTCCAATGATCTTGTGATGAAGAGAGCCTTCTGCACCCAGAGAGAAGACTGTGGGAACTGAGTGTGGATCACAACATAGCATTTTCACTCTTTTTGTTCTTTGCTTGCATTTTGTTTTCTTTTTCATTTTTTTTTCCTTTTTGATCTGATTTTTCTTGTACAGCATAATATTTATGGAAATATGTATAGAGGAACTGAACATGTTTAACATATATTGGATCACTTGCCAACTGGGGTAGGGAGTGGAAGAAAGGAAGGGAAAAAATTAGGATACAGGGTTTTGTAGGGGTGAATGTCAAAAATTATCCATGTATATATTTTGAAAATAAAAAAGCTTTAATTAATAATAATAATAAAGAAACATGTATAAAAAGAAAACTGTTCATGTAACTGGGAATTGATTCAGATATTCTGGAAAGCAATTTGAAACTGTGCGGAATTGTGCATACTTTTTGAACCAGTAATGTATTTTATTACTAGGTCTATATCCTAGAGAAATTAAAGAGAAAAAAATTTATATGTACAAAAATATTTATAGCAGTTCCTTTTAAGATAACCAAATATTGGAAATTAAAGGCATGTCATCCTATAAGGCAATAACTAAGCAATGGTGGGGGCAGTTAGGTGGTGCACTGGGCTTGGAGTCAGGAAAATCTGAGTTCAAATTTAATCTCAGACAGACATTTACTAGCTGGTATGACCCTGCTTGAGTCACTTAATCCCTATTTGCCTCAATTCCTCATCTATAAAATGGGAGCATACTGGATAAGAAAATGGCAAATCACTCAATGATCCTTACCAAGAAAAGTCCATGAACAAAGTCCATGCAGTCACAAGAGTCTAACAAGACTCAACAACAAAGTATGAAATATGAATGTAATGTACTATTATTGTGTCATAAGGAATAATGAAGAATAATTACATTATTACAAAATAACCTGAGAAGACCTTTAAGAACTAATGAGCAAAACCAGAATAATTTTTACTATATTATAGAGAAAAACAATCTTGGAAGACCGTATAACTCTTACCAAAGCAATAGTGAACCATGAATCCAAAAGAATGAAAATGAAACCTACTAATCTTCTACCTAGACAGGTGATAAACTCAAAATGCAGAAACATCCTTTTCCAGACATGATTACTATGGGAATTTACTTTGACGGACCCTTTGTAGATATGTATTGAGGAATTTATCTATTTGGGGATATCTATTTGAGGGTTTCTTTGCTTTTAATTTGCTCAATTAAAGAGGATTGAAGAAAGAACAATTTTATTTTAAAAAATCTATTATTTAAAAAAATGACTTTACAAATCATAAAAGCAATGTCAGCAGGTTAACATAACTTAGTGGCATTGCTGAGCTGAGCTGATACACATAGCTTCCTGGGACAAAAATATTGAGTGTCGTTTCATCTGCTCACATTTGGACATAAACAAGACCTACTAGGGCAAAGCAAAATAGTTGAATCAATTAAGTTTCTCTCTGCACTAGGGGTTCTTGGACTATTTGTTTATGTCATAGACCCTTCTCTTAACTGTCTGGTGAAGTCTTCTGGATCCTTTCTCAAAATAATTTAAATACATAAAATAAAGTACAGAGAATTTTGAAAAAGAAACCAATTATATTAAAAATTATCAAAATAACATTTTTAGGGGTAGCTAGATGCTACAATAGAGTACCAGGCCTGAAGTCAGGAGGACCTGAGTTCAAATCTGGCCTCAGACACAATACTTCCTAGCTGTGTAACCCTAAGCAAGCCACTTAACCCCAATTGCTTCAATGAAAAATAAATAAATAACATTTTTAAAAGAAATTTATACTTTTTAGACCCTGTCCTGTACTAATTTTCCTCCCCTCCTGCCTCTGCAGAATCTCAGAATACTCTCCTATCAATAGCCATTTCTCTCTTAACAGATAGGTTAACTGATTACACTTTTAACATGAATGAATTTCAGTCAATAATATGTTTGTGATTTTATCCAGCCATTTTTGACATTTTAAGCCTTTTAACCCAAGAACCCAAGGAGGCAGGGCTTGATGGTGTTGAAAGACCTCTGAGTTTGATGTCAGAAGACCTGAGTTCAAATTCTAGCCTTGTAACTTACTACATATATAGGGACCTGAGACAATCTTAGTCTCACTGTCCCTTTTACCAATTCTAAATCAATTTGTGACCTAGCTATAAAAAGGTAGATTTCTCCATAATCCTGCTATTCCTCTCCCTACTCACGGAAATACTCCTTTCATGCATGCTTGGGCCCACAATTCTGTTAACTTAAAGTTTTACAACATCCTACAGCTCCCTAGATGTTGGAATCTCAATTACACAGCAAGACAACCGCAACTGGGTATTTTGGGTCATTAGAATGGCAAGGATGGAATTGAGTGCACAGTAATCAGGCAGCTAGTATCCCAGCAGGAGGAGGTTCTCTCCTCCCCAACTCAGTGTAAATTAAATAGCTAAATTCAGGAAAGCTGCTGCATATGTATGCATACTCTGCACGAAGAACACCACATCTGTTACATACAAATTTCCTTTTTAATAACCACAGTCTCCCGTCCCCCAGCCAAGGTTAGAATTAGCTGCACTGTCCTGCCCCCATACTACTGTGAAACATAAACCCTTTCCTTTGGCATTTATTTGCATTCCACCACATATTAAAGTCTCCCCGAGTGCCCTAAGCCAGGTCTGCTTTCAATGACCATGACCACAGTGATTTCAAGTGCCTCCATTACCATTCTCCCCCTCCTCCCTCCATAACTAATGCATGTTAATAATAATGCTGGACTTATTTCAACTGTTTTTACAGTTGCAAATTGGCTGGGGGGAAGGGATGTTGTTTGTAGAGGAGGGAGCTCCCTTGGGGACGTGAAGTGAGGATGATGAGCCCAGTCTCTCTTCAAAGCTGCCTGACTCCTTCCCTGCTTGGTCTGTCTCCTTGTTCTCCTAAGTGTGACCTGTCGGGGCTTTTTTAGATTCATCATCACAAGGGACTGAAAGCAGCCAAGTGAATACTTTGGGAAAGAAGAATCCAATGGAGGGGAGGCTGTAAATGAGCGTCTTTCTCTGTCTCTGTATGTTGGTAAGAGAGATAACTCGTGTGTTTGTGTATCTGTCTCTCTTACACACACGCACACACAACACACACAGAGTCATTTCCCTCTCTCTTGCCAACTCTGCACTGGCTTAGGAGGGGACATTGGATTAAACTACACAGGAGGCACCACTTTCCCAGGTAGTTCCCTCTCCCTCTCTAGGTCAGGAATGATCTCCCGGCTTTCGGCCCCTGACGGGCGCTCCGGGCTGGAGCCGGTGAGGGACTGAGGCTGGGGGTAGCGGTGGGGCGCGGCTTTCTTACCTGGGCCGGACATAGCTGGAATGGATGGTGGGAAACAAGTTCCC
>JAJPUD010000481.1:638189-658088 GCA_023553655.1 Myrmecobius fasciatus
TTATTGTGACCCGTCGCCTTGGAGACTCGGGGACACGTCTCCAAGACCTGACTCTAGGTGGGCACCACGCGATCGCCGTGCATTGTGTCCTAGTGAACTTTCGTGAACTGGTGGCCCACGGACTGTTGTCTATACAGTTGGAGGGGGAGGGATAAGGCTGCGTACATTGTGTTGGGGACTAGTGGGACTGCTGTCCCCACCTCCATTGTTCACCAACTCTCTTATTAAAACTCTTAGTCTGTTTAGGATTTTGAGGTTATTGATTCAATTCGACTGAATCTCTTTCTAAACCAACACACAGCCCAGAAATGGGATCATTTCAGGTGTGATCAGTGGGAAAAAAAGTGTTAGGAGTTTAGAGGAATCTTTGATAAATCTGGCGCCATTCTTCCAGTCTGGGTTGTTCAATTCACTCTTCCTGACTTCATTTGGAGTTTTGACACTGCAGTGGTAGATGGGCCAAGAAGAGAAGAATATCACTGCCTCCTTAGTTGAGTTTCGTGTTTGCTCATGTTCACATGAATTTACAAATTAATATTTATATTCATAGATAAAATCCTCTGTTTCGCTTTTAAAACTCATAATCTTCCCTCCCTGCAACGTTTCAAGTCTTCTTACACCTTACTCTCCCCAAACCCCATGGTCTCTGCTGTTCTTCATTAAAGACACAATTATCTTCCCCAATCCGAGCATTTCACTGACTGTACTCCATTCCTGGAACTCTCTCCCTCCTCATTTTCACTTCCTAGCTTCAAGTCTTAGCTAAAGACCTCCCCTTTACAATAAATTTTTCCTAATCTTCTTTAATCTTTTTCTCCTTTAAGATAACCTTCAATTTATCCTGTCTATATCTTTTTTGTACATAATTGTTGTCTCCACCACTGGACTGTGAGCTCATTGAGAATAGGGAAAGGATTTTGTTTTTCCTTTTTATTTTTCTGTCCCCTAGGGATTCTTAGCACCATAGCTGGCTCCTAGCAGGCTCATTGACTAGATTTTACTTAAATACAACTTTGTAAAAGGTTTTGGAGAAGGTGAAGGAAGAACAGAAAAAAATAGTGATCTAGACCCACACAAGTTGAGGAAACTTATTTGATAGGGCCCCCTTGAAATGGTTTTGGGGTAATGGGATAACAACAATAACAACTAGTACCTATGTAGTTAGTGCTTTAAGTTTTGAAAAGTACTTTGCATCCATATCAATTGACTTTCATAAGGGAATTAAATGGAAGTTACAAGGGCTTTCTAACCTTAAGTTAGATAGAAACTTCGAACAAGAAAATACCATGATCCCATTTCTAGGCTGTGTGTTGATTTAGAGAAAGATTCAATTGAATTGAATCAATGACCTCAAAATCCTGAAAAGGCTGAGAGTTTTAATAGAGCATTGATGAGCAGTGGAGGTGGGGACAGCGGTGTCACCTCCACCTCCCACTAGTCCCCAACACGCAATGTACACAGTTTTATCCTCCCCCAAAAACTGTATAACAGCCCACACCACCAACTCAAGAAAATTCACTAGGACACAATGCACAGTGATCCCATGGCAGAAACTACATGTCATGCTCAGCATGGAACAGACAGACCCAAAGAGAATAATGGATGAGTGACCCTTCACTTCTGCCTTAGGCACATATATGACTTATATGCCCTTCCAGTTGTATTCTCTAGGTGGACCCCTTTTTCATGCTGAAGATATGTATGTTTTTGGGAGAGTATGTCCCAAATTAGTGGAGGAAATGTCATTGCTACTTTCACCTATTTTATTAAATGCCTTTAATTTGTACTGATTGTGTCTTCTATCTCATTAGTAAAATTAAATACACCTGTAGGGTCTTGTGAGCTAGATTTTTTTTTTTTGAGTGAATATAGTTCTATAGAATACCTTGAACCTTGGGTCCATTTGTAGGGGGCTTGCATGAAAGAAGAGGGTACCCTTGGAGCTATATAGTACTAAAAACTATTTAAAGGTCTTATTTTTGGTCCCAACTTTGCTACTGAGCTGTATAATTATGGCGCCTTCTGTTTCTTCATCTGTAAAAAAAAAGATAAGTAGATGAGACTGGATGAAAGGAGATCAAAGGTTCAATTATTGTGATTCTAAATTCTGAGCTTGTGTTGTTGTGTTATTTTTGGTCGTGTCCAATCTTTGTGGTCCCTTTTTGGAGGGTTTTCTTGGCAAATATAATGTAGTGCTTTTACCATTTCCTTCTCCAGCTATTTTACAGATGGAAACTGAGATCCAAGATCACCCAGCTAGTTAGTATCTGAAGCTGGATTTGAATGCAAAGTCTTCTTGATTTCAAGATCAGTACTCTATCCACTGCATCACCCAGCTGCCTCATGAGTCTGTATCAGCATCTAAAATAAGACAGCATTCATCACAATTGAGTCCCTTCTGAAACTGATAGAATTAGTAAAAATGGCTTCATTCATGAAAAATATATTCTAAAATGAATGGAAAGTTTATAGAATTTCCAAAGAGTGCTTGTTAATAATAGCTTGCTTTTGTAAAACAATATTACTATTCTGTGGTTCATTCCTTTGAAGAAACATTTCTATTTCAATATTTATATGAGGGCATCAGGTTAGCCCTTTCTATTGTGATCTGAGAACTGTTTCTGCATATGTCATCTGGTTGTCCAAGGCAACCCCTTTAAACAATGAAGTTGATTTGTTTTCAGGTTCTGGAAATATCACACTGAGAGTGGCCAAGTAGCCAAACTATGAATTCCTATTATAGTGTTATTTATTTACATAGCACTTCTCATTCACAGTCTTTATTCATCAGATTTCTCTTCTTTTGTAGCACTCTGTTCATTATTTACATGGAGAAATATATCATTAACCTCTTATTTCCTGTAAAAGAATCCAGAATGTCTAGTTTGACATCTCTACCTCCATATAGGGTGTCATTAAATGATGCAAGGAAAAGGAATATCCTTTCTTGCTATATCCAAAATGTCCACAAACTTTCAGGATCAGTCCAGCAGCCTAAGAGACATTAACTAATGGGGGACCGAAAGGTTCCTAACACCCATCCCCAGAAACATGTTCCACTACTTTCTACACAAAGCTCAAGGCAAGCCTGTTTGTTTCTAACACATGAAATAAACTTTTCTTAAAGCTTTTTTGAACTTCCTCTCTCATGAAACCTTTATCCCACCAGCTGTGACCCCAACAGTAGTCTCTTCCCTTCAAATGGATTCCATGCCTTAGTTGCTTTCTTTCTCCCTCTTATGGTCCCTTTCTTCCATTAGTTAGTTTCTTCTAGAATCTCCATTTTAAGGAATAAGTCAAACCAGCCAACTTTCATTCTCTGGACTATATCACCATGCTCTCTGCATGGATATCTCCTTCTACTCCCACCCTCATTTTAACTCCCTTTTGTGTAGTCTCCTCCCATTAGAATGTAAGGTTTTTAAGGCAAGGACTTTCTTTTTGCTTTTATTTGTATCTTCTGTATTTAGTGGGACTTGGCAAATAAGTACTTAATAAATACTTGTTGACTTGATTTTTTGACTCTTCCAATGTCAAGTCATGCCATTTATTGGTTTGTAATGTTATCTTATTGTGAGTATAAATGGTGTATGGCTCTGACTCTATTTTTTTTAGACAAACATGAAAATTTATCTATCCAAAGCACTAGAACTTTCTTAGTAGCTTCCTTGTGAGGCTGTAATATTGTCATTCATCAAAATTGTTTTATAATTCCCTTTTGAAACTTCCTTCAGTGCAGATATAAATTGTGGAAGGAAAAGAAAGGAAAGAAAAGAAAGGGGGGAAGGGAAGGGAAGAGCAAAGAGAAAGGAATGGAAAAGGGAAGGAAAGCAGGGAGGGAAGGGAAAAGGGAAGAGAAGGAAAAAATTCTCAGAACTCATGACTTTTAAATTCTTTTTTTTTTCACTAGGACAAATCTTCATCCACTGAGAATGAATTTAAATTATGGGAATGGCCAAAAGTAATTCATACAAGGCTGGTTAAATGAAGTGGTGATGAAGTAAGAGATGTTTCTCTAAAGGAAAGCAAGATTCAAATACACACAAATTGAGAGTGAGAAAGAACCTTAAAAATCACCAAAAATCAAACTACATCATTTTACAGAAGAGGAAGCTGAGGACCAAAGAGATTCATGCAGTCTGAATGAAGCACAGACTGTTAGGAAGAGATGGAGAGAAGCTACCAGTGAAGCTGCTCCATCATAACTATTCACAAGTCTTTTCAGTAAACTGCAGCACTTGTGAACAGCCCCTGGTTACAGGTATCATGGTAGCTGTAAAAGCATGGAATTAAGAGCAATGAAAAACTTAGGTTCTGCCACTTATTAGCAGCTATCAGTTCCAAAAAGTCTTAATGCAGTTTTAAAATAGAACGTTTTGGAGCTTTTAAATTGTTTTCTTTTCATCTGACTCAATAAGTGTTCAAGAACTTTATCTTTAGGAGAACAAGAAAAGGAAAATATTTGAGCTTTGGTTTCAAGTACTTCCATTGTTTGGGTACCAAGGTATCAAGAACTGAATCAAGTTCTGAATCAAAAAGGAATGTGAATTTTTATTTCATTATTTAATCACAAGTAGTACACAAGATACGATACACATTCAAAAATGAACAATTGATCATTGAATTCAGTAACAGTTAAATACTGTATGGTCCGTATAGATAGAGAAAAAGTGGGTCATCCAAACCCAGTTGTAAGCCTGGTATAGTCTTGGCAAAGATAATTAGAATATATTCTGCAAGGTTGATGATACATTGTATCAGGTACTTTTTCACACTAAAGTATTAATTAGGTTACTTGGATTATTACTTAGGTCACTGTTGACTTATTGCTTTGTTGTTGTTATTCAGTCATTTCAGTTGTATCCAACTCTTTGTGACCTCATTTGAGTTTTCCTTTGCAAAGATATTGGAATGATTCACTATTTCCTTCTCCAGTTCCCAGTTGAGGAAAATGAGGCAAATACAGTAAAGTGACTTGCCCAGAATCATACCAGTAGTAAGTATCTGAAGCTAGATCTGGATTCAGGAAAAATGAATCTTCTTGATTCTAGGTTCGGGCTGTAAAATGAGGGTACTAATAGTACTTTTTTTCCCAGGGATTTTGTGAGAATAAAATGAGATAATATTTCTAAAGTACCTGGCACATTGTGGGTTTTTTTCTCTTCCTTTATAAAATGAAGGGGTTAAGACATAAAAATCCTCTTACATTTAAATCTATTATTTTTTTTGCTGGTTTTCTTCAAATTTCTAAAAGAAGGGCGATCCTTTATTGAAGGTAGCTTTCATTATAATTGGAAAACTGGACAAATATAATTATAAATAAGGAATACATCTGTTTTAGATGTTTTGTTCAATACAGTAGAACATCAGATCCTTGAGGAATTGTTTCATTTTTGTCTTTGTATTCCCAGTGCCTAAAGCAGTGCCCAGTACATAGTATATTCTTTTTTTAAAGTTTGTTCTTAAAAAAAGCTTTTTGAATTAAATTGAAACTGAGTTTTTTTCCTCAGGTACTAAAGACTTCAAACTTCAGCACACAAATGAAAGTACAATTCCATTAGCATTCTGTGAAGAGCAATTATCCCCTTTAGTTATTATATACCATTTTCTTTCAGTTTCCCCTAAAGACCCATTGCCATGGAGTTCCAAGTCTTGTTTTGCTTCTACCTGCTAATCCCATTCCGAAAAATGTTTCTTCTGGTTGTTTAATTTCCCATCAAGTCAAGAAGGTCTCCAGCTCTTCAGGAACCACAAAGAAGCACATGGTCTTTCATCAAGTTGCTGAAGAAGTAAGCTTGTCACCAATACACTGCTTTGCCCATAGCAAGCACTCAGTAGATATTTGCTAAATAATCAATCCAGTAGGAAGGAGGACAACCAATTTAATAATTATCATATTAAATGCTAAGAAAAATCATTTAATTGCACTTGACTGAGAGTATACCAACAAAAAGAAAACCATCAGTAATGTTATCCAGAATGTCCAAATTGGCAAAAGAAAATCAGTGGATTATAGAAAAATTTTAAAACAAAATTATGCCCTGAACACAAGCATTCTTCATTACAAGCATCTATAATAATATTTATCTATGTAGTTGTTGATGATTGATTTTTTTTAATCTTTGAGATGATTGCCTCCTCTATTCCAGCTTGGTTCCAAGTCTCTCCCTGGATAAATTCATCACTTCTAATCTAAGCACCATGCTGCTAACTCAAGCTTTAATTAACACCACTTCCTTCATCCTTCTCTCTCCTCAGATTGGAGGCCTGGAGGGGAGAATAGCAAATTTATCCCAATGCCTTCCATTGGTTGAAAGTCAAATCAATCCACTTTGCATCCATGGTCCTGCCTGGTATCTACTCAATGGAACAAGATGCTGGTTGTCCTAGATCCTGCCCCCACCCTTTTCTACCTTCTTTTGTCTGCTATTTCTCACTTTAGATTGTAACCTCCTTGAGGGCCCGAATTCTTTCTTTTTATTAACTATATCCCTAGTGCTTTGTATAGTACTGGCCACCCAGCAGATACTTAATAAATGTTTTTTGGATTGGATTGCTCTTAACTCAAATCTCAAATGCAATTTTTTTGTTTGCTTTTGTTTGGGGTTTTTGTTTGTTTTTGCTATTAAAAAGTATTGTGGTAAAGTTAACTCTTCTACCATTCAGTTTCTAGTATTCCAATTGCTACAAGCACTTTCAAAGAAGGAAAATAACAAGCATGCACTACTGTGAATGAAGGAATAAATTAAATTATTCATTACCTTCATAATATAGTACCAAATATCAATCACCCAGCTTCATAGGATTTGAAGATCATATAATTCAAGCTGGAAGGTTCTTAGGGGCCACCCAATCCAATCTCCTCATTTTATGGACAAGAAAAATATAATTCAGAAAACATCACAAAACAAGCAGTAAGAAGCAGAGCCATGACTTGAAACCAGGTCTCCTGTTTGCAAATCCAACACTCTTCTCTACTATCCTCCTTCCTGAACTGCCCAGATCACTTTGAACTTGGGGAGGTCCCAGGAATTCACATTTCAAACAGGGGTACAATTACCTTTTCCATAAAACTAACTAATCCTCCAGAAGAATTATCAGCTTGGATATTTTACATGAGCAACAAAGAAATTAAATTCTCATTCTTGGTGTGAAAGAATTTAACCCACTTCTAGGTTTATAAGAACAGAGTACCAATTGCCATAGTGGTCACCATAAACCTGCCAGATTGGAATTAAGGTAGGAATGTTCCCAGTCACTGAACAAATCCAGTGCTCTTTTGTCCAGCATGGCAGGAATGCCCCTTGTTCTGATGATTTCCACAAAACAAAACAGAAAATGTCCAGCCACAAGGTAAATAAAGCAGTTTGGGGTTGCCAAAAGTGTAGCTTCCCCCACAGGCCTAAAGGAGAATGCCCTCAGCCTTGGTGAGCATATCTCTAAAATGATTCAGCTATTAGAGCTGCTGGGTTATCACATCTTGTAGAAAATTAAACCAAAAAGCCCCTCTATGGGAGTCTAATGAAGGTAGATGGAAAAGGACTGACCTCTCTTAAGGAAATAGAAGAGGACAAAAAGTGGAAGAAGGCCCTCTCTTACCCCCCACCCCTGCCTGTGACCCCAAAGTCTAGGTGCATGCTTTTCAATTTGAAAAACTCCATTTTACACAAATCGGATGAATCTGTTGGGTCTCTCTTCGGATTCCAAGACTGCTGAAATTGGAAATTCTGCTAGAAGAGGATCCGTCAAAGATGATCTAGGTGACAGACTACAGGTAAAAACATCATCTATTGAGCCTGAAAAATAGCAAGGGAAACATAGTTTTACTGTACAGAAATTGAGGACACAGAAACACATTTTAGAAAACCTCTCCTGTGACAGTAATTCGAAGCAACAGTAGAGGGACCCAGACTTGTTGAAAAACCCAGGAGATAAATAATAAAAAAATTCTGTCCTTTGTGTACAAAAATGGCATGTCTGGTCAAAAGAGCATGTGCTTATGATGATTTTTCCAGTGGTAGAGATGGAATTATAATGAATGGGCTAGATACACTCTGTCACCATGTTTTGCCTGGTGATCAGAAAGCACAAACCTATTTGAGAGGGACGTCGGGATTGGGAGAACCATTCAGAGCAACAGCCCAGAGCAATAAACTCATCCCCAATGCTGCTCACTGAACTCTGCCTGATCTCATACAGTCCTCAAACCGAGTGACCTCGTAAAACAGACCTTGTGGGAGTGTTTAAGCAACAAATTACTTCTTAGTGACTTCTTTGTGGTAAGGGTCCAGAAATGATTCACTGGTATAAGAAACTTCCAAATAAATTCCCTCTACCAATGCTGATCAGCAACTATAATACCCTATAGTGCACTGAGGCAGCAAGGTGAGTGCGGAATTCAAATCCAGCCTTAGACTTGTATTAGCGAGGTGACCTGAGGCAAGTCACTCATGCCCCATTTGCCTCAGTTTCCCCATCTGTAAAATGGGCATCATACAGTACTTAGTTCCCAGAATTGTTGTGAGGATGGATGAGATAATTATAAAGTGCTTAGTCTAGTGCCTGGCCAGTAGTAAGTACTATGTGAATGTTAGCTTTCATTTTTGTTATTATTATTATTATTATTATTATTATTATTATTATTAGAGGCAGCTGAGTGGTACAATGAGTAGATAAAGCACTAGGCTTGGAATCAGGATGTTTCATCTTCATGAGTTCAAATCCAGCCTCAGATCCCATTAAAAATGACTGAGCAACAGATTATTATTAATTTAACTTTTGTCTGCCTCAGTTTCCTCAACTGTAAAAGGAAGATCATAATAGCATCTTCCTCCCAAGATTATTATGAGGATCAAATGAGATAATATTTGTAATGCTTAGCACAATGCCTGGCACATATTAGGTCCTACATAAATGCCTGTTCTCTCCTTCTCCTCCTTTATAGTTCAAAATAGTTGCCCACTGTGACACACCCACTAAGTATCAGAGGGAAGACTTAGAATCTATTTCCTCCTGACTGTGAGGCTGGCTCACTTCCTCTCTACCTTCTCAGTTATAGTTATAGTATCCATAAATGATAGCTGTTGGATCAGAGTAGACTGAAATAGCTCCTCCAGAATTGTTCCATTTTGGAATGGCCATCAAGACAAGCGTTTTCTCCATCAGCCAGTCTGCCTCCTATCTTATTCTGGATGTTTGCTCACAATATACTTTCAAGAAAACAGGAAGGATCTGTTAAGAATCACAATAGCCCTACCTTTCCTAAGGAGGAAAGGAAAGGAAAATTACTACTGTGACCAACAAAACAAAGGACAAAACAAAAAATGGAATACAGAGTCTACATTTTACAAAGAAAAAAGGAAAAATAGTATACTTCTATTTCAGAGCAAACATTTCCTACTTCTTGTTTCCTATATCATGCTTTCCCACCAGCCAATGAGTACTACTTTTTCCCCCAGTGAATTGGTTTCCATTTATATAATTTATAGGATCCCAAAAGATAAAATATAAAATTAGGCCTTAAGATTAACATACCTCTAGAAGTAACACTAAATTTCCTATCTGAGAAACTGCTTCTTCTGATGAGAGGTTCACTCATTTTTTCCAGAAATAATTTTATCGTTTCCTTCTTTTCTGGGCTAGTGCTAGACAAATTCAGGATTTTTCCATTAATCTTAACTGTGGTATTGCTGAGACCAAACCAGTAGAAGAAATCAAACAAGGCGTCAGCTTTGAATTCATACACAAAATTCAAATCTTCTCCGTTAACCACTTCATTTCCTGGAGGAAAAAACTTCTTGACCACTTCTTGAAAATTAAACTATAAAAAAAGAGAGAAAAATATTTTAACCTACATGAATATCCACACAAACATTAAAATGTAAAGATGTTTTTTATAAACAGTAAAACAACATCAATGTACAAAATACATTATCTCTTCTCTCATAATCTAGGGTGTTTAAAATGTCAGTCTGTGTATGTGCTTCATGTGTTTCTTAAGAATATGAAAGACTACAGCTTAGGGATGTTTGCAGTAAGCTAAAAACCTTCCCTACCAGATCTTGCCACTAGTGTGATTTAAGTGTTAGAAGACTAAAGACTAACTGAACTATAAATCATATTATTATTTATCACCAGTTTATTCAACCTTTTATTGTGTGCCATTTTTATTGACTTATTAATGCCCAAATGAATTCATATTAAGGTCTATGATATAGAAGAAAGAGCATCAGATTTGTAATAAGAATGTGGTCAAATATGTAGCTTTTTAGGCATTATAGAGCTATATTCCAAGTCAGAAAGTTCTGAGTTCAGATCCTAATTTTCCTGTGCCTCAGTTTTGCCATCTAAGATTGAGGATGATAATTATTTTCTACCTAATAGAAAAACTTATAACAGGCAAGTCCTTTAACCTCTGTGGACCTCATTTCCTCATCTATAAAAAAAGTTCACAATTACTTCATGGAGTTGTCTTGAGGATCAGAGAAAATACATATGTAAAGCCCATTGCTAATGCTAGCTATTAATATTATTAAAGTCCCTCTCTCCCACTTCTTTAATGTCACTTAGCCTTTCTCAGCCTCCATTTCCACCTTTGTAAAATTATAATAATACTACTTCACAGTGGTGGTATTATGAAGACCAAATGAGACCAGTTGTAGAAAGTGCTTAGTAGATGATTAAGTCCCATGGAAGTATCAGTCCTCATAATATTTTTAAGCTCTGAGGACATGATTATTAAATTGGGGGATACTACTGTCCTGGTTATTCATTGCTCTTTGTTATCAGAATCAGGTATATCTTAGAAGGGCCAATTGCATTTTGTTGGAGGGAAGCATATCCCTAAAAATCTGTTTTCACTTTTTTGTAGCACTGTCCTTAAAACTAAGTTTACTATATAGTCATTAGAATATTTTTGTTTTTCATAGTGGCAAATATTAATATCCCATCTCCCTTCTGTTCAGCCTTTTAAAAACTTGTTGTTGTGGGTTTTTTTAAATTCATATCAACTTTCTTCTAAGAAGTACTAACTACTTAAGATATCCACATCTCATTTAAGCCATAAGGTTTATATTGGGTAGAAGGGAATTATCGTCTCCAATATTAAGTGACAAAACAGATTTAGTGAAAAATGACTTAACCAAGATTTCATAATAAGTTAAGGCCCTGGGACAAGACCCAGGTGTCCTAATAACCATCCCTTTGCTGTTTCTCTAATTCTTGATGCTTTGCCAATTAGTCATTTCCAACTCTTTGTGACCCCATTTAGGATTTTCTTGGCAAAGACACTGAAATGGTTTGTTATTTCCTTTTCCAGCTCATTTTTACAAATGAGGAAACTGAGGGAAACTTTCACAAGGTCACACAGCTAGTAAGTGTCTAAAGGCAAATTTAAATTCAGGTCCTCCTGACTCCAGGCCTGGCACTCTATCCACTGCATCACTAAACTATCTCTAATTTTTAGTAGCACTGAATTCAGACAGTTCAAAACTTACCTGAAGTCGGTAGCTTTCTCCAATCACTGAGGAAATGACTGTATCCATCCCATGCTCAATCTGTCTTCTGATCTTGGGGTGTCGTGTATTCACAAGAAATGCATACGTCTTTTCTAAAGCAAAGTTTAGAGATGATTTTTCATCTTTTACATAAGCATCTTCCTTCACAATCCACCAAGCCATCCTTCACAATATGTTTATAGTTCTGTGATTTTATAGCATACTTCTTACCCTCACCTCACTTTGTATGACATCATTAATGTATTTTAAATCAAAAATTAACATTCCCTTAGAATTTCACAGCATCTTTTGAGACAGACTGGGGAAGCATAAAATGAGGTTTAGGAAGAGAAGATTCTGAACATAGCAAAGTAGGTCAGAAAATTTCTGGCTCTCCAAATTTTCTCCACAAAAAAAGAGACAGAACATCACTTCATAGAGAATGTAGAGCAGTAAAAATAAGCAAAAGTCAAGAAAAAGAAGTTGTTCTCCTAAAATTATATAAGGAGACCCCAGGAAAGATCTGATCTCCAGGTGTGGAGGTTTAGCAGAGTGAAGTGGAAATACCTCCAGGCTAATTCAGAGAAACCAACAAACAACAAGGCCTGGGGACAGCTGGGCTTGAGGGCCAACCTCAGCTTTAAGAACTTTCCTCTCACTGACAGTGTGGGGATCTGGTCCAGTGGGAGAAGATAGAAGGACCTTCCACTCTCCAGAGATGCAAAGCACAGCTGTGCTGACCAGACTTGATCCAGGTAATCTGCTGCTGTGAGGAAAACTGCCAGCGAATGCAGTGGCAGAGGGACAGTGACCCTGCTGACTGTGGGTACCTATGGAAGAGCAGAGTCCCTGGTTTCAGTTCCAGTGCAGAAAGGACAGCTGTACTTTACAGCCACCAGAAGGACTGCAGGGAACAAGAGCATTTATAGGATAGCATGACTCAAGAACCCTAGCCATGGATTAGGAGATCCCATAGTTAAACTCTGGAACAGACTTCAGAAAAAACAGGATCTGAGGCTTGAGAAATAATTCTTCATATGTTGGGACTATAACCTGATTATACTAATAGCTGGAAAAAATAAAATAAAACAATAAATAAAAATGAGTAAGCAAAGGATTCATATTATCTGAAAAATATAATAAAAAATTTTGATATAATATCACAAAAAATTATCCAGAAAAATTGCCCTGAAGTTTTAGAACAAGAAGACAAAGCAAAAATAGAAAAAAAAATTCACTGATCACCACCTGAAAGAAATCCCAAGAGGAAAACTTACAGGAATATCATAGCCAAATTTCAAAGCTCCCAGGTTAAGGAGAAAATATTGGAAATAAGAGCAGCTATGGGTTAGCATGACTTAAGAGTCCTAGCCATGGTTTATAAATGTAGAGGAGAATCCAAGTTGGAATCCTGGGGACAGATTTCAGGGCTTGGGTTTTAGAGCATCATCCCTATGCCTTGAAACTGGAACTTGATCACATTAACTGCTCTAAAAATAAAATTTAAAAAATAAATAAATGAGCAAGCAAAGAAGAAAGAACCCAACCAGAAATAACTATTATGGGGATAGAGAAGATCTAGGTTCATATTCAGAGAAGGATAATGGACCTTAAAAAAAGAGCCACTTCTTTTTCAATGAGAAATATCAAATGGACCTAAGCACAAAAAGAATTATTGAAAGAACTTTAAAAGGACTTTAAAAATTAAGTAAGAGATCAAGGAAAAATTAGAAGGAAAAAAGAACATTATGAAAAGAAAGTCAACCAATTTGAAATAAGGAATAAAAAATTTAAGGAAGAAAATAATTCCTTGAAAACTAGAATGGGACTAATGATGTTCTAGGATACCAAAAATAATAAAAACAAAATCAAAAGAATGAAAACAATAAAAGAAAATATGAAACATCAGAAAAACAACTGATTTAGAAAAAAGATCAAGGAGAATAGCTAAACTACTTGAAAATTATGATTAAAAAAGAATTTTGATACATTGTTTAAGAAATTATCGAGGAAAATTTCCCTGAAGTTCTAGAACAAAAAGGCAAAACAGAAATTGAAAAAATCCACCAATCACTACCTGAAAGAGATTCCAGGAAGAAAACTTACAGAAATAACATAGGCAAATTTCAAAGCTCCCAGATTAAGAAAAAAATACTGGAAACAACAAGAGAAAAAAAAAAAAAAACAAGTTAAATATTGTGGAGCTACAAAAAGGATTACATAAGACCTAGCAGCTGCTATGCTGAGGGAACAACATACAGATTTAGAAGGGTATAAAAATCTACTAAACTCAGAAAGAAATAAGAGTGCAAGAGGAAAGAGTCAGGAGAGGAACTCTTGGATAAGTAAATAGATTAAAGAATAGGAGAATAAGGTAGTGAATAGAAGTAAAGGAGAGGGATGAGGAGGGATAGGAATGATGTGAGAAGGATAGTGAGGAAAAAATAGAAGGAAAATAAACAAAAAGTAACTATACCTTAGAATAGAATGGGATAAATTTATCCATAAAATAGAAATTGATAGCAGATACATGGCAATGTTTTTGTATTTGTCTTCTCATTTTATTTTGAAGTTTATTTTTTTTAAATGAGGTTTAGGAATCACTGTTTTAAAGGCTTTGAAGTCTGTGACCTTAGTTGAGAATTTGTATGTGAATCTTGTACTTAGGAGGTGACATAATTAATCAAAGACTGAATCTAGTCTTTATTCCATTCTATTTAACAAGTATTTATTAAGCATCTACTATGTACCAGATGCTATACTAAGTATTGAGGGTACAAAGGGAAAAAAAGTCCCTGTCCTCAAGGATCTTACTATATTTTACTGAGACATTTAGGTATAAAAGTGAGGAATTTAGGAAAGTCTTAAATTTATAATCTTGTATATATTTTCTTGGGGAAAAAAAGCTTTCTTTCTGTCTCCTAATCTCTCACCTGGATAATAAAGTTAAATCACAAGTAGTCACAAAATTAGTTAAGTGCCCAAAGCTCTACATTAATCTATCCCTCAAGTCCTTAGGCTTCCCTTTTCCTTGAATGGAAATGTATTCTCTAAGTCCAAATTCAAATCATCAGATTTTTTTTTAAGCAATGAAAAATTAGAGTACATTTTAAAGAGGAAAAGATACTCCCATATCATCTGGTTAATATAGCATATCTATTCTTAGAGATCCCAAAAGCTAGCTCTTTCTGTTTGGAACCAGAATTCTTAGGTCAGGTCTATCCATTTGCAGTACTTTTTACTTAGTTTTCCAATTTGAATGACTAATAGCTAATAAATTTGAATGACTAATAGTTCAAGACCTCTTGCTCTCCCACACTGCAGCATCTGCCTCTTTTGCCTTGACCACTCAGCTAAGCTGTCCAGGTGGACAGCCATTAAGTGCTTTCACACAGTGCATTAATTTTCTCTAGCAACCCCTAAAAAAAGACCAGCAAGCTCATTCCATACCCTGATTTCCAAATCTCCTCTAACAAGATTTCACACAGCTCTGCATTTTTGACAGGTCCTATGTATCTCTGCCTGTACTTTCAGTGCTGATGCTAAAGTAGCAAAGGCCTCTTATTTGTTCTTTAGTTTCCTCCTGAGTGAGTTAGGCAGGGGGTAGACTTGATATATCTGTGAATTATAGCTTTATAGAAATCTCTGGCTCTCTGGTCATCATCAAGCCAAACAGCCTCAGCAACTAAGCTCTGCTAACAGAAATTGCTCTCATAGTGGGCTCTGTTCTCTGCCTCTGATGTCTCTCTCTAGCAGAGAGCATTAGAGTGTTGAATTATGAAATGGAAAGAGAATTTCAAGAATCTCGATGAGAATGAATCTTTGATGGGTTTTATTTAGAAGTTGATCATCCCTTTACACCTTGCACCAAATGTAAAATGGCCATCTGAAAGCAAATAGAAGGTCTTGTGACCAGCTCACCTTGGAATTTTGAACAAAGAAACTATGGAAAGTGCTAGGTTTAAGGTAAAAAAAATGGCCCTGAGTTTGGGTCCTGGTTCTTACCCGATGACTGAATAGGGGCGAGTCACTTAACTTTAAAGATTGAAATAATGAAATGGATAGAGTACCTGCCCCCAGATAATTAACAGCTGTGTGACTTTGAGCAAGGCACTTAACCCTGTTTGTCTCAGTTTCCTCATCTGTAAAATGAGCTGGAGAAAGAAATGGCAAATCAGTATCTTTGCCAAAAAAAAATCCCAAATGGGATCACAAATAAAACTAATTAACTAAATAACAACACAACTTCTCTGGACCTTGGTTTCCTCATCTGTAAAAATCACAGGATTAGTTTGGATAAACTCTTGGTTCCCTTCTCCAAATCTTTACCTTTGCTCCCACGTTATACTTACACCAAAAAACTCTGAAAGGTATAGTAACTGAAGAAGAAAAAGCAGAAAGATTTTCATATTGGGATTCTAAATTGGCTGTCAACTAATTCATCAACTTGACTTACATTAAGGGCAATAAATGAAATAGTTTAAAAAATAAATCTTAAAAACTACAGCACAGACCTTATCAAAACTTTCTCTGCTGCTTCTTGTTCTCTGTAATCTTTCCTTAACCAGTTGTGTCCATTTTCCCTTTGCTCAAAGGCACAGGTTTTGGTTTTTCAGTTAGTCCTGCCTAACTTTTCATGACCCCATTTGGGCTTTTCTTGGCAAAAAGACTGGAGTGCTTTGTCATTTCCTTCTCTAGCTCATTTTACAAATGGGGAAACTGAAGCATTCAGGATGAAGTAACTTGCCCAGGGTCACACAGCCAATAAATATCTGAAAGAAGATTTAAACTCATATCCTCTCAACTCCAGACTATTCATTACACCACTTAGCTGCCCCAGATAGGATAAAAAACAAATACCTCCTATACCAGGCCCATTTTGGTGTGCTTTGTCTGTGATTGTTTTACCTTCAAAGGGCCCTTCTGCTTTCCTCTTAAGCCTGAACCTTCCTTATAACCATAATAGATCCTTACTCCAGGACCCCTGCCTCAATCTCTGGGCAATTATGTAAACCATAAATATGCCAATGTCAGGCTTGGGGCAAGCCCCAGTATCTGCAGGTCTCCCACCTGACCACTGTGGCCAGTGGCCCAGAATGACAGAATCTGAGTTATCATGGTCTACCTCTCCAACCTACCTTTTGAGGAATCTCCTTCTGTTCGGACATTAATAAAGAACAGCATTGGTCTGCTCAATATAGTTTCCCGGTAGTCTTTGTAATCACAATAGTTCGTCAATTCCACATACCTATTTTAAAATAAAAAAGCAGAAATGATTTTAAATAAAACATTTCTTGTCATTTGACACTGAATGAAAGGCAGACTAGTAACTTTGTCTGACTTGAAAGTGCTGAAAGTAAGACAATAAATTTCATTAGTGAAAAGAAACCTTTCCTTTTGTCTCCACTCCTCAGGGGAAAAAAAAGAAGAAATGCAAAAAAAAAAAAAAAAAAAAAAAAAACCTTACTGTTAATTCCTAATAAAGAGTGTCACTGTCTAAAAAATGGAAATATTACTTAAGGATTAAAAAAAAGTTCATTAAGTCCTGGAATCTTGGAGCTGGAAGGAACCTTGCTGTTTTCATTTCTTTATCCCCAAAGTTGGCACATAGGAACTGTTTAGTAAATGCTTGTGTAATAACTGACTGACCTTTGAGATCATCTCTTCCACTACTAGGATCCTTCTATCTTTCTACAATATTCCCATCATGTAGTCCTCCAGACTCACAGGCAGGAAAACAATGGCTATTTTATTTTCAGGCAGATCTAATTTTGAGGATGTTTCTCCTTATATTGGGATCAAATATTTCTACCCCTGTAACTTCCACCAACTAGTCCTCCCCTCAGTTACCAAGGTGACCTGCCTTAGCCCAAGTCTGACAATGTCACCCCTTACTCAATAACCTCCTATGGCTATTATTTTTTCCAGGATCAAATATAAAAAGTCCCTCTTTAGCTTTTCAAACCCTTCAGAAGTTGGCTCCTTCTTAATTTTCTACCTTTTTATATATTACCCTCTTCCATGTATTCTAATAATCTAGCAGCTATCTCCCTGTTCTGCAAACAAGATACTCCAATGCCCTACATGGAAAGGGTAATTGTTCTCCCTCTTCACCTCCACCTTCTAGCTTCCTTCAAGACAGATGACATCCCACCTTCTGCAAGAGGTCTTTCCAGGTATGGCTTCTCCCCTCTTACGTACCCTCTTTCTGGTCTTCTTTTTGAAATTACCTACCATTTACACAGTATATCTTTTTTTTCCTCAACAGTATTATATTTTTCTATTTACATGTAAAGATAGTTTTCAACATTCATTTTTGTAAGATTTTGAATTCTCCCTCTTTCCCTTACCTCCTCCCTCCCCAAAACAACATGAAATCTGATATAAATTATACATGTATAATCGTGTTTTTTTTTTTTTTTTTGCTGAGGCAACTGGGGTGAAGTGACTTGCCTAGGGTCACATAGCTAGGAAGTGTTAAGTGTCTGAGACCACATTTGAACTCAGGTCTTCCTGACTTCAGGGCTGGTGTTCCACCTAGCTGCCCCTATGTACAATTATTTTTAATATATTTCCATAAGTCATGTTGTAAAAGAAAAATCAGACCAAAACGGGAAAAAAAACAAGAGAAAGCAAAAGTAAACAACAAAAAAGGTGAAAATATTATGTTTCAATCCACAGTCTCCATAGTTCTCTATCTATATCTTGATGGCATTTTCTACCCCAAATTTATTGGAACTGTCTTGGATCAATGATTGTTGAGTAAAGCTAAGTATCATAGTTGATCATCACAGAATCTTACTCTTAGCATGTATAATGTTTTCTGGGTTCTGCTCACATCACTTAGCATCAGTTCATGTAAGTTTTTTCAGGCTTTTCTGAATTTGCTTGTTGTCTTCTCCCCCTTCCCCCACAAGAATATAAACATCTTGTGGACAGGGACTAAGTTTTTGCCCATCTTTTGTATTCCCCAAGATTTAGCCCTGTGCCTGGCATATGATAAGTCCTGAATAAATGTTTATAGACTGACTGCTGACTCTCCTAGTTCTGCCTTCTGGATATACAGAGACTAAGCTTCCTTCAGTGATGGGAAACCATCAGACCTCAGGCAGCACGCAGAAGATTTTTATATCTTTCAGGGTGAAGCTTTCATAAACTTCCTAAAAAAAACACAAAATGGATATGTGACTATAGACCTACAGTTAAATAAAATGGTTGTGCTTTTTTTCTGGAATTTTGTGTAATAACCCTTTTTTATTTTCCTTGACCTCTAATAGAAGGCTTATAATAACACAAGTACACCAGCTCAATGAATACAGTTATACTTGGGTCTATGGTTCAAGTTGAACATTATACAATGTGAGGGGCCCGCTGTGAATCAACATTTTGACATATGACTTGAAGCAAAGGATGCCTATGATCTCAGAGGGCAGATATTTGCTTAGAGGATCAAACAAAGCTGAATACAACAGTAGTGGAACCAAATAGCAAGTTCTCTGCTTTAAAACAAGCAAATTCTTTTTTGTTCTTTGGTTGTTTTTCAATAGTGTGTGATTCTTTGTGACCCTATTTGCAGTATTCTTGGCAAAAAAACTAGAGTGGTTTGCCATGTCCCTCTCAAGCTCATTTTACAGATAAGAAAACTGAGGCAAATTGGGTTAAGTGACTAAGGGTAGCATAACTAGAAAGTGCTTAGGGGAGATTTAAATTCAGGAAGATGAGTCTTCCTGACATTAGACCCTATATTCTTTCCACTGAATTACCTAGCTGCCTTTAAAATTTTTATTAAATTATGTTTATATAATATTTAATTTTTTTCATAAATTAACAAGAATGCAACCTTTTTAAAGGAATTATATTTGTTTCACATTTAAAAATATTTTAGATAAAAATAAAGAATATGTAATAGCAGACTCCTTTCAGAAAGGGGCTGGACAAGATAGTCCCTAAAATTCCATCCAAATCTCAAATTCTGTGTAATTCTGTGACTGACATCTTCTGTTTGATTTGCTTTGCTTCATGGGAAAAAATCTGATGTGTTTATTTGGTTCACCTAGTTCCACTATTTAAGACAGTCTGCCACCTCATAAATTCTTCTGAACATGACTTCTAATAAAAAAAATAGTTAATAACTAGCTACAGTGTTGTAAGATTTATAGTGTTTTACATGTAATTATCTCATTTTATCCTCACAATAACCCATTTTTTATTATCCTTATTTTATAGAACACTTTTTTATAGAATTTTATAGAAACTGAAGCTGAGATTAATTGACTTGCCCAAAGTACATGTCTGAAGAAGGATTTGAATTCAAGTCTTCCTGACTCAAATCCAATACATGGTCCATTGCACCAACAAGCTGCCTCAGAAAAGATTCTCTCCCTCCAGTCTAATCTATGTTCTT